>CM043700.1:144749327-145049327 GCA_023935145.1 Bretschneidera sinensis
TTATGCAGATTTCTCTCTAAAACCAGATTAGTGAGAATGCGAAATAACAGTGGAAATAACATACACACAAAATTTGATAACGGAGTTCGGCCAATTATATTTTTCTCGTGGGCTTTTCTCTCAAGCTCTCTCTAAATACTCTAATCTTGGTGTGTCTCTTTGATTACAAAGGAGAGCCTATTTATAGGCTTAAAGAATACTATTGTTCATTCACATGAGTTGTTATTCATTCACATGAGTTGTATTGTTCATTCACATGGCCACCTTTGTATTTTGTCCATGTGGTCTTCACTTCAACACATTCGTGAGCCACGAAATAACCACCGCATTGCACTGTATCCATGGCTTTAAATCTGAAGAACTGACATCCGGTCTCTGTAACATCCCATCCATAAAATATGCCTTTTTTGGAATAGAACGCATTCATAAAACTACACCTCCAAGTGAAGTAATTATCTCCACTTTCAATGAGAGGAGTAGTCACGAAAATCAGGTCAGGGTGATCAGATGGGTGCAAGTAATATTGAGATGTGGTAGAAATAACACTTGTGACCAGGTCCCTAGGTTTGTCATTATTGTCGTTCGTATCCTTTCCTGCCATGTTAAAGAAGAGAATGAGAGAGAAGAAGGAAAAAAATCATAGAGCTCCGTAAAATATGCAAAATCACTTATTATTCTCATTGATGAACAATGTGATATATAGCACCCTATAATCACGTGTGTGAAAATGTGGTATGTGCAAAAGATCGTCTAATGTAACACCAAGAACTTTATGGAATTAACCCCTTTTTTTCTACTCTTGGACTAAAATGTTAAAGAACATTCCTATTTATTTATAGTACAAAGAAAACAATATTATATGGAATATCATGAGCATTCTAAAACTCTATAAAAGGGGGGCTACCACAACTCAAGATCATAAGCAAAACAGCAATGGCCAGTAAATCTCAATCCACTATACTCCTCCTTCCTCTTTTAGTCCTAGCACTAATTGAAACCTCTCATGGCGGTAGATGGACCTCACAGATAAATATAGGGAAGATATTTTTAGGGTTACCGGCGGCACCGACAGCTGTCAAAAGTGGATATATTCCACCAAATGTACTAACTTCTCAGATTCTTCCGGCGATAAATAATTCAGCTAAGTATGGAGGAGTTATGCTTTGGTCAAAGTTTTATGACGATCAGAATGGATATAGTGATTCCATCAAGTCATTCGTATGAAAAAAAATGTATTAGATTTTAATCTGATTAGGACTCTTCAGTCCAGCTCGAGTCTACTCTAAATAATAAAATAAAACAAGGACGCAAAAACAATCCATTTCATAACAAAAAAGCAGAAGTATTTTTTTAAATTTGTAATTTCAGTTGACTATTACCTGTTCATTTCCAATGGCTGTATTTGAACTGAAAGTAAAAATCTAATCATTTATCCACACCATTCACAGACAATGTGAGCCCCATTCGCCTCGGTTAAGCTTCATAACAAGAAATCAGAAGCATGCTTTCTTGATTGTCGGATATCAGACTCCAATTTTATTTAGAACGCAATGCAACAAAAGTCAGACAGGATTTAGAGCTTTGCCTTGTTTAAGCTTCTCAACCAAAACAAGAAAGTGAGAGAGAGAATATTTTCGTTTGAGAGAATAGAGTCGTTACACCTTGGCTCGTCTCGTGAGGATCGCCCGGCTCCACCATTCCTCGAGCAGACTCGAACTGCTCTTCTCGTCTGTCGGAAGCTGCTCCAGTGTGCTTGGTCAGAGAGCCTCAAAGAGCTTGGAGGATTCGTTCTGCTGCCTGGGTCTCTTTCTCCGGCATCGTTGCAGTTCGTCAAGTTCAGCTATTGTCTTTTCTCGTCTACCGGTAGCCGATCCGACGAGATTGGTCGGAAAGCCTCGCCGAGCTTTCTGCTGCCTGGGACTCTTTCTCCGGCACCATCACTATTGTCAAGTTCGGGTTTGTGAATTTACTTCAACTTTATAAGTTTGTGTTTTCTTTTAGAATTCATCATGTCTGTGTAATATTTGACTTTCTGGAGAGAATAGAGAAGATAGTCTTGCCTGGGTCTCCTTCTTCAGCACCGTCACAGTTCGTCTTCTCCATCACTGTGAATTCTGTTCTACTGCCTAGGTCTCTTTCTCCGGCTCCGTCGCAGTTCGTCTTCCATCACCGTCGATCTCTTTTTTTTAGGCACTGTCGCACCTTTTTTTTTGTCTTCTCTGGTCTGCTCCCCCGGTTTGTCTGGTTCCCTGCACCTTTATCCCTACCGACCCAACTTGCGTCAACCCATTTTTCATATCTTGTCTTTCCAGCGACAGTCTGATCTGAGGGCTGCACCGGCTTTCCTCCCTACTGCCACACCTCCTCTTGTGACCTCCCCCTCCATCTCCACCACCTCCTCCTCCTCCTCTACCTCTGCCTTTACCACCACTTTTTCCAGCGCCTTGAATTAAAGGGTCTTGCTGTCACCTTAAGGTGCCTCCTCCCTCCGATAGTCCTGCCGTCAGCGGGGAACGCCAGTAACGGTGATAATCCGGTGAAATCTTATGCATATACAGTTGCTAAGCTGGTGGAAAACTCATCTTACAAAATTCAATTGAGATTTTTGGTGGATATTAATGGAGAACTGGGATTCATCTTTACGGAATCAGAAATGGTTAAAGCGACAGAAGATTATAAGTTAGCCATTATTATGAAATTTATGCGCGTAAGACCATCGATTGATAACATCAGATTGAATGTGGTCAAGAAATGGGGTTTGGTGGAAATCCCAACAATCAATTTTATGGCTGATTATCATGCCCTTATTCAAATGAAGAATGAACGTGATTTTGTGCATGGATGGGCACATGAAGGAAGAACGATGGATGGATATTCTTTTCGACTGTTTAAATGGACCAACGAGTTTGATTTACATAAAGAATCTTCATTGGCTCCTCAATGGATTTTTCTACCTCGTCTACCAATGCACCTTTATTGACGTGATTGTCTTCAAATATTTGCAACTTGCTTCAGTAAATATCTTGGGACAAATAATGCCACTTTGAATCGAACGAGAATGACAGGTGAAAAAATATGTGTAGAAGTGGATCTATCTATGGAACCAACGAAAGGTTTCCCCATTGTGGTTTCTCCAATGAAGTGTATCTGGTAGGAGGCAAGATATGAGAAGAAAGGTTTCTATTGTGAGAAGTGCCACCGATAAAGACATACAGCAGTTTTCTGTAGGGTCGGAGAGGGTCGTAAAGTTGAAGGGGAACTGAAAAAAAAAGAAGAGAATTTTGCAGCCGATACAAAAAAATATAAGAGGGGAAGCTTCGGGGGCTAAGGATGGGTTGGATACAGAGAAAAATATGGTCTCGGCTAATGACAATGTATCGAACAGTTTGGAAAAAAACTGTGACAAGAAGAATAATGTGGTGCAGGTAGATAACAATAAGGTTGTCGTTTGTCTAGATGCTGGCACGATCGAAAATGAGTTAAATAAAGGTGTTTATATAGATAACCAACAAGAAGAAAGGGATAAGGAATGTGATGAAGTTGGGAGTGATGAGTTGGAGGTGATTTCTGAAACAGCACATATTCATGTGATTCCAAAGAAAGGGCAGACGCATGTGGTTTCAGAAACAGGGCAGCCGCAGATAGGTATTGAAAAACTCCCAGATAACTCACTCTTTCTTGAATGAGATGTCAAACTGGTCCTCAGAGCCCCTCTCTTTTGGATGACTGATCAACACTTGGTACTGACGAGCTACCCCCTGACGAAAGCACAGACCTATCTCCGGAACAGGGGAAGAAAGGGAGGAAGGAATTCTATTCTTTATAGCCCTTACCAGACCTTATGTAATTTCCTTCGGTTGGGTTAGCTTTTTGGTAGGAAGGGCGCTCTGTTTACCGCGAAGTGAATAAAGTAAGGGAGAGAAGAAAAGAAAGGGATGGGACTTTTTTATGCCTTTTTTTTTTCTCAATTCCTGGTTCACAGGCGAATAAAGCAGCTATCAAAGCTATGCTTGTCAATCGAGTAGGCTCCTTCCCTCGGAATTGCGGGTTCTTTGACTCTCTTAGCTAGGATTTCAGATGTGACAAAAAAATTTGCTGATACGGTTGAAACAAGGACAGAGGAATTAGCTTTGGGTTTCTCTTCAGATCAGGAGGAAGGAGAAATTACAGGCCTAAAGAGGAAAAAAAAAGCTTATGATTCAGACGGAGCTACTCGGTCACATCTTGGATTTAAGGGAGATAGAACAGTGAGGAAATCTCAGTGGGTCCACACCCGTCCTCATAAATTAATCTATGAGTGACAAAGTTTTATATTGGAATGTTAGAGGGCTGGGGAGTTCGAAGAAGAGATTGAAGTTGTTACTCATTATGAATAATGTTTCTATTTGTGCGATTGCTGAACCTTTTGCTGATGAAAATAGGATGACTGAAATGGGTAGATTTTTGTCTTTAAATTATTTTTGCTCTAACCAATGTGTTGGGGGAAAGCTTTGGATATTTTGGAAGGATTTGGATGGTTTTCAGGTGTTGTCTTGCAGTGCCCAACTGATCACGGGTTCGCTGATTTTGGCTAATCAAAGAGTACTTCTCACCTTTGTTTATGTCAAATGTACGTACACTGAGAGAAGGGCACTATGGGCTGACTTAGAACATGGACATAGGAATGATTGCCCTTGGTTGGTTTTGGGTGATTTTAATGCTATTCGTATGGATTCTGAAAGAATTGGTGGTCAACCGAGACCTTTAATTTCTATGTCAGATTTTAATGACTGCCTGGACAAGTGTGGGCTATTCGATCTCCCGAGTAGTGGACAAACTATGTCTTGGTGCAATAGGCACGAAGGTGTGGCTAGGAGCTGGGCGAAGTTAGATAAAGTGGTGATTAATAATGGTTTTTCGACTAGTTTCACATCGACTCCTTTATTGTATTTGAGTCATAAATATTCTGATCACTGCCCCATGATTGTGAATTTAGAGAGGCCTTCAGTAGTTTATGGTCCAGCTCTTTTTTGTTTTTAGAATATGTGGTGTCTCCATGAGAAATTTTTGTCTTGTGTTCAGGAAGCATGGCATCGTCCAGACTCAGGTTTCGGATTGGTGAAGTTAGCTATCCGTCTCAAGAGAACCAAGCTTGCTTTACAAGCTTAGAATAAGAATGTGTTCGGATGTGTAGATTCCAACTTGAAAGCTCTTGAGGAGAGGCTGGAATTTTTAGAAAACCAATTGCAAATTGGCTTTACAGAAGATGTGGAAGAGGACTATTTGGTGATGAAACTTGAAATTAATGTTTGGGAGAAAAGAGAGGTTATTCAGTTGGGTCAAATCACTAAACAGAAATGGCTAGTTGAAGGGGATAATAATACAAAATTCTTCCATTCAGTAGTTAATCAAAGGCGAAGGAATTGTCAGATCTCTAGGATGGTCCTCAGTGATTGAACAGTTTTGAACAATCCTGAAGAAGTACACCAGGGAGCTGTACAATATTTCCGTAATTTACTCACTACTTCTGTTAAAGTGGAGCAAGGCAATTTAGCTGATATTCTTGACCATGTAATTATGGAAAAGGAGAATACGATGCTTTTTCGTGAGCCTACTGAGATTGAAGTTAAAGAAGCTTTGTCATCTATTCCAAAGCAAAGTAGTCCGGGATCAGATGGATTTGGCTCTGATTTTTACTTGACTTGCTGGGAGCTCATGAAAGAAGATGTTATTGAGGCTGCAAAAGATTTTTTTCGGTGGTCGCCACTTCCCAGGTTTTACTCTTTTTCCTTCATTGTTTTAATTTCGAAAGTGCAGAATCCTTCTAGCTTTGACAAATTTAGGCCGATTAGTTTGTGTTTTGTGGTTTACAAGATTTTTTCAAAAATTATTGTAAATTGTTTATCTCGGGTGATTCTCAAACTGGTCTCACATGAATAAGGTGTCTTTGTTCCTGGAAAGAGCATCCTTGATATTATATCGCTTGCATAAGAAATGGTTCATTCATTGCATTGTAAATCTGTGGGTGGTAATGTGATGGTGAAAATAGATATAGCCAAGGCGTATGATAGAGTTCATTGGGGGGTTTCTTTCTGAAGGTTTTACATACAGTTGGATTTTTGAATCAGTTTTGCAATTTGATAAGTCAATGTGTGAAGTCCCCATGGTTTTCAGTATTGATGAATGGGACCTTTAAAGATTTTTTCCAATCAGCTCGGGGACTGAGTATCGCCTTACTTATTCATTATTATGGAAGAAGTTTTGACAATGTTACTTAGAACAAATTTTGATGCAGGACAGATTGGAAGATTCTCTCATCCGATGGGGGCACCTTTGATTTCGCACCTTCTTTATGCTGATGATCTTTTAATCTTTGCTAATGGTCGAAAAACATCTATGAAGGGGCTTTTGGACACTCTTGCGATGTCTGAAAAATGGTCGGGACAGGAAATTAGTAAGGAAAAATCTGCAATTTTTCTTTCTAAACTTATTAATCCAGCTCACAAACATGTTTTGTTAAGGAGCACAGGTTTCAAGGAAGAAAAATTTTTGGTGACTTACTTAGGTGCACCTTTAGTTACTGGCAGACTTCATCTCGTACTGTTGAGCCACTTGTTGAAAAGATCAGGGAAAAGTTGGCGACCTGGAAGGGTAGATTACTTTCCCAAGGTGCTCGTTTGATATTACTTAGGCATGTTTTATCTAGTATGCCTATGCATATTTTATCTGTGATTAATGTACCTAAGTCCACTATAGAGAGAATACATTCTATTATAGCCAATTTCTTTTGGGGTGATAAGGAGGGTAAAAAGAAATTGCACTGGCAAGCTTGGTCAAAACTTTGCAAGCCTACTAAAAAATGAGGTTTGGGTCTTAGAGATCTACAAGAAGTCCAAAAATCGTTACACATGAAATTTTCGTATAAGATTTTGATGTCTGAAGGTCTGTAGGCCAATTTTTTCAAAGCTAAGTACCTAAGAGATAGCCACCCTATGTCTTGTGCAAGGAGAGCTTCTGACTCACGTTTTTGGAGATCAGTTATGGCATGTGTCCCTGAATTCATGGATAATGTCAAGGTTCTATTGAGGGGCGGAAACTCTTTCTTCTGGTATGATAGATGGTTGGCATCTGGACCCCTATCAATTAGGATTGTTGATATTCCAAACAAACAGCTTCAGATTAAAGAATGTTGGGTGGATAATAATTGGAATATTGAGATGTTGAGGGATCTTGTGAGGGATGAGACCACGGAAGAAATTATTGAAACCAGAATAAATGGGTGTGATAGATTGGATATTTGTGCCTGGATGCCATCCCTTGTTGGTAAGTTCACAACAGCTTCAGCTTGGGAGGTTGTTCAGAAACAACAAGAGATTCTGCCATGGCATGAATGGTTTTGGAACAAAAATCTGCCAAAAAAATTATCCATCTGTAATTGGAAAGCTTGGTTCAATAGCCTTGCAGTTGATGAAAGAGTGCAACAGAAGGGGATATCACTTGCGTCGGCCTATGACTGCTGCTGTCCGCCAGGTAGGGAATCGATTGATCATGTCTTAGCTACCGGAAAGATTGCTGCTCAGATATGGGAGTGTGCAAGTAAATTGTTGAATGTGCCATGTCTGCGTTTTGATACTTGGAAGGCTACTTTATACGTATGGATGATAATGGCAAAGAAGCCTTCATTATCAAGTAATTTAATTGGTCTGCTTCCTTTCATCATTACGTGGTGTTTATGGAATAGTAGATGTAAAGCCAGAATGGAGGAGCTGAAAGCATGTGTTGAACAAGTATGCAGGTCGGTTAAAATATGGCTTAAAAGATTGGCTACAAAATTGAAGGTGCTTAAAACTTTGTCTGATCAATATGTTCGATTGATGACTGATTTTAACTTGGTTTCGCCCAAAGCTGCTACTGTCCGAAAATGTAGGCTAGTGCGGTGGTTGAAACCCCCTTGTGGTTGGGTTAAAATTAATTGTGACAGCAGTGTTAGAAACAACCCGGGTTCATCAGGGGGTGGTGGTATCCTGAGAGATGCTAATGGTGACTTTAAAGGAGCTTTTTCTAGGCATTACGGTTTTGGCTCTAATAATGGAGCAGAGTTGAGGGCTGTTTTTGATGGAATTAAGCTGTGCAAAAGTCTTTTGTATTTTAATGTTATTATTGAGAGTGACTCCAAAACCATTGTTGACTGGTTTAAAGCGGGTAGGTGCACTCTATGGTATTTATGGGACTTTTGGGAAGAGTGTGTTAAAAAGATGCAAGAGATAAATGTTTAGATTGTTCATTAATTATGTGAAGGTAATCAAGCGGCGGATTTCTTGGCTAAGATCAGTGAATGAGGCAATAATGGAACATATGAAAATTTACATCAGCTACCGAGGTTATTAAAGGGTATTCTTTGTATTGATAAGTCTGGTTTGCCAGCTATTAGATGTTAGGTTGTTTTTGTTTGTTGAAAGTTTCTTTACGCTTGCTTAGAGGTTGCTTTTTCACACAGGCCCGTTTCGACTTGTTTGTTGTCTCTTGGTTTGATTTATTTTCTTTATATTTTGTTTGGTCTGTGTTTGGGAGGGTTCGTTTTGGTCTTATTTGTAATCTCCTGTGAGAATTTAAGAGAGTGAAGAGATGTGAGAATTGAAGAGAGTAAAGAGATTGTACAAATGTTTACATTAGTTCTATTACACTGAAAATACAATTAAGAGTATATATAGGTTGCTAAAGGAAAAAGACAATCCTTAAAACAATGATGAAAACATGGCCTAAAATAAGCTTTAAAATAAGGCCTAAAGTAAGCCTTAAAACAAGGATGAAAATATGCTAATAAACATAATAATAAAAATAATTTCTAACAGCCTCCCTCAAACTCACGATGCAGCAGCAAGAAGCATCGAGAGTTTGTCAACAAAGAAGCGAAACCGTTGAACAGTTTGAGACTTGGTGAAGAAGTCGGCTATCTGCATGGACGAAGATATAAATGGCAATGTAATCGTCCCACGCTGTAATTCCTGCCGAGTAGTATGACAATCAATATCAATATGTTTAGTCTGCTCATGAAAAATTGAATTACGGGCAATTTGAATTGCACTCTTATAATCACAATAAAGCGGAGTAAGAGTAGTAATTGGGACCCCCATATCTGCCAAGAGCCAACGCAACCAAACAATCTCATTTGTGGTAGTTGTCATTGCACGGTATTCAGCCTCTGTGGAGGAGCGAGAAACAACTTGTTGCTTCTTACTCTTCTATGAAATAAGAAACCCACCTAAGAAGATGCAAAAGCCAGTAGTAGACTTACGATCATTGAGGTTACCAGCCCAATCAGCATCAAAATATGCACAAAGATCCAAAGAAGAATTGGAGGGGAAAATAAGACTCTGACAAAGAGTACCTCGTAAATAACGGAAAATACGAAGAACAGCAGCCCAATGAACTGTAGTGGGAGATGCAATAAACTGACTGACAATGTGGACAGCATAAGCAATATCTAGTCGGGTGATAGTGAGATAGATTATGCTACCAACCAAGGTCCGGTAAAAAGTAGGATCAGGTAATGGAGTACCATCTGTAGGGCCACATCGAGCATTAAGTTCTAAAGGTGTATCACATGTCCGAGTATCGGTAAGTCGAGCTCGTTGAAGGATATCTGCTATGTATTTTGATTGAGATAGAAGATAACCCTTAGGAGAAAGGGCAACCTCAATACCCAAGAAGTAACGTAAAGGGCCTAAATCTTTCATGTCAAACTGATGAGTTAATTCTGCCTTCAGCAATGCAATACCAATAACATCATCACCAGTAATAGTCGTGTCATCAACATAAAGTGAAAGAAGAATACAGCCAACAGAGGTGGACTTAACAAAAAGAGTTGAATCATGAGCACTAGAGAAAAAACCAAGAGAAGTAACCACGGTAGAGAACCTCTCAAACTAAGCACGAGAGGCTTGTTTAAGACCATACAACGCCTTTTTAAGTCTGCAAACTTCTCCAGGATTATGAGACACGCCAGGAGGAGGTACCATATAAACTTCCTTTTAAGATCCCCATTTAAAAAGGCATTTTTGACATCCATCTGAGAGATATGCCATTTGCGGACTGAAGCAACCGCAATGAGAGCACGTATAGTGGTCATCTTGGCAACCGGTGCAAAAGTCTCCTCATAGTCCATACCATATTTCTAAGCAAAATCCTTTGCAACTAACCTGGCTTTGTAACGCTCAACTAAACCATCTGACTTTGTTTTGATCTTATAGACCCAACGAGAACCAATAGCACTCTTACCAGGTGGAAGAGACACCAAATCCCAAGTATCGGTCCGATGTAGAGCAACTAGTTCTTCAGCCATAGCCTGTTACCAATTGGGATCAAGAACAGCTTCTGTATATGAGGTAGGCTCACAAAAATTGTGAAGAGACACTAAAAATGAAGTAAATGAAGGTGAATAACAAGAATAAGCAAAATCAGGTAACTGAGTGGACTTATGAGTGCGCTTTAGATAGCATGATGATGTAGGATCTGCAATCACAGGAGGTTCTGAGATGACCGTAGGAAGAGATGGAGGATCATCATCTGTGGAAGACGGAGCATCAAAAATATCACGAGTTGCACCATCAGTAGTTACTTGAGTCCTGCGAGAATAATGATAAGGAAAAGGCTGCATTGGAGGAGGGGAAACATCAGCTGAGGAAGAGGGGCTAATAGAGGGTGGAAAGTGAGAAGGATCATCTAGGAATGGATCAATTCTTATGAGATCAGACTTAGATAATGTATGAGGCATGGTAGAAATAGAGAAGAAGGGAATATGTTCAAGAAAAAAGACATGATAAGAGACATATAACTTTTGAGCCACAGGATCATAGCAACGATAACCCTTTTAACCTACATCATAACCAAGAAAAATACAAATAGCAGAACGAGAAGACAACTTGTTGCACTCGACACTGGGACGAAGTACAAAGCAAGTGCAACCAAACACTCGTAAAGAAGAGTAGTCAGGAGAGTGGCCATGTAATTTTTCATAAGGAGACAAACCTGAAGTATGAGCTGTAGGTATTCTGTTGATCAAATGCATAGCGGTGAGAACAGCTTCACTCCAAAAAGGACTTGGGACACCAGCAGATAAGAGAAGGGACCGAGCGGTCTCAACAATGTGCCTATGTTTTCTTTCAACAACTCCATTCTGTTGTGGAGTGTTAGTACAAGAGGATTGGTGTAGAGTACCATCAGAAGTGAGTAGTTGGGAAAATGATGTAGATGTATATTCCCCACCCAAATCACAACGAAAACACTTTATCACAGCAGACTGTTGAGTTTTAACCAATGAGCGAAAAGAAGTGTAAATATGTAAAAAATCATATCTACGCTTCATTAGATAAAGCCAACAATATCTAGTATGATCATCAATAAAAGAGACATAATATTTGGACCCTCATTTTGTAGCAACAGGAGAGGGTCCCCACACATCAGAATGAATCAAATCAAATGGTGCAGCAGAAAAAAAAAACACTTCGATTAAAGGGCAAAGCAGAAAACTTTGCCAGTTTACAACCACTACAATAAAAAATATCATGAGTTTCTAAGTCCCCCAAGGATCCTCTAGAGATTAAATATTTTAAACGACAAGCTGAGACATGACTAAGTCTAAAATGCCATAAGTAAAAGCTAGAGGAAGAAGAAGTTAAATGGAAAGAAGACAAATCAACACCCGAAACAGCTATATCTAGAACTCGCAGTTCGTCCAAGACATACAATCCCCCTTGCCTACGACCTGTCCCAATCAGCCTCTGAGATTGAGGATCCTGTACATAACAAGAAGTAGAAGAAAAATTAACATAATAACCAGAATCACAAAGCTGACTCACAGATACAAGATTTATAGTAAGTTTATGAATGCAATAAACATCAGAGAGAGACGGATGAGGTGTGCATAAAGAACCAGTACCCGTTAAAGGCATGTGAGTTCCATCAGCAGTCATAACAGATGCAGAGGAAATAGAGTGTGATATAGATACAAAAGATGATGAAGAAGGTGACATATGATGAGACGCACCGGAATCTAAGACCCACAAGGAAGAAACTTTACCTACAGTGCAAGGAGAAGTTAGACCTGATGAAGATGGAGTAAACATGGCATATGGCTGCGACGATGACTGTGTAGCAAGAAACTTCTGAAACTGCTCTACAAGGGACGCCGTATTGAGATCTGAAGATGGTGCCACTTCAGGCACAAAAGCTGTAGTATTAGACTGTGGTGGCCAATAAGGTCGCTGCTGAGATTGACCACCAGGACGCCAATATGGTGGAGATAGTGGTGTGCACCACTGTTGACGCCATTGTGGTTGTGTCGGCCAAGACTGTTGATATGCTGGAGCTCTGGACAAACGTTTAGGACACTGAACCTTCCAATGTCCTTTCTGCTTGCAAAAACTGCACTCATCAAGACTAACTTGTGCAGGTGGTTTATGTTGATACTTCAAGATAGGTTTATTAAGAACGGCTAGAACAGATGGATTAGATGTTGGGGAATAGCCCTTTCCTGCTTGTGTCTTGAGGCGAGTCTCTTCAGCCAAGAGTTAACTTACCACTGTATCAACAGAGGATGGGGCTGACGATGCAAAATATTTCCCCGAAGTCCCTCAAAATCATCACAAAGAGCCATTAAGAATTGAACAAGACGTTGCCCCTCTCGACGAGCTATAAAATCAGCATTATTCCGAAGAGACTCAGGTTCTGTGAGTGCCAACTGATCCCAAAGATCAGATATTGTGGAATAAAATTCTTGAATGTTCATATCCTTTTGTTGAACTGCTCGTATATCAGATTCCAATTGATACTGTTTTGCAAAGTTTGATTGTGTGTATAGTCGTGCCAAATGATCCGAAACCTGTTTTGCAGTCTCATACTTGGCCAATTGTATTCCAATAGAATGCTCAACAGAATTATTAATCCAAGTTAAAATTTTCGAATTGTTTGCTTCCCAAGCATTTAAAAGTTCAACATACTCTTCTTTTTTATCATTTGTAGGTTTACTCGAAATACTATTAACATAACTCCACATACGATTTCCTTTTAAGAAATTTCTCATAACATAACTCCAATATGAATAATTATTTTCATTTAATCTAACACTAATAGATTGAAGAGAGTCATCCCTTTCAGTAGCCATTATCAACTAACAGATGAACCAGAGAATATTGGAATATAGTGCAAATAAAACAAAGCAAACAGAGATACTAATTGAACAAACCACCAAAACGAGATACTAATTGAACAAACCTCCAAAACGAGTGCAAATCTTCGAGTCTACTGATGAAATCCCTCAACTTGCTCTAGATCTGCTTACGAAAGGGTTGTGCAAGAAACCCCCAAATCTACGTGCGAAATACCTCCAGTTCGACAAATTTACAGACTTCGAACTCCTGATTGCAAGCAAATCATGCTCATCATGAACAGTACCCCCAAAAAAAAAATTAGGATGGGATGCAAAGTTCTTCCATGGAATCTTTAATCAAATATCCCATGATCTTGCTCTGATACCATATAAGAATTTAAGAGAGTGAAGAGATGTGAGAATTGAAGAGAGTAAAGAGATTGTACAAATGTTTACATTAGTTCTATTACATTGAGAATACAATTAAGAGTATATATAGGTTGCTAAAGGAAAAAGACAATCCTTAAAACAAGGATGAAAACATTGCCTAAAGTAAGCCTTAAAACAAGGATGAAAATATGCTAATAAACATAATAATAAAAATAATTTCTAACATCTCCCAGATGCTTTTACTTGTAACCACGGTTTTCCTCCGCCATAAGTGAGGGCTTATCAATAAACTTGGGACAGGGTCGCTACGAGGGTGGCTACCGGCTCTTCATAAAAAAAATAAAAATAAAATAAAAAAAGCTTCTCAACCAAAAAGATATTATGCACAATCTGCTTATGAACAAATCTACGAGCTTTCTGAGAGAAACTTACTTTCAATTCAGTAGAAATACAGACTCCAGTTGGTCTACTGATCATCAGTTTGTTTACGGTTTCTTTTTGAAAGCCTTTCTTCTCTACCGTCAAATTTATAATAAGATGCACAAGCAGGCTATCAAGAGTTCACGAATATTCTAAAAAAGGCGTAAAAAAAACATATACCATGAAGGAAAAAAAAAAAGGATGTGGAAACAAAAAGACTAAGATAATAATCACCGGTACAAATAACAGCAAGGCAAGGTACTCAGTCTCACAAGAGCCGACCCAAAATCAAATCTTAAGTTCTTTGACAGTTTTAAAGGATCCTAATGGGAGGAAGACAACTCAGTCGAATACGTTCTCAATTCTGTGTTTACACTTTCCGGACCTGAATATTATGCATGGATTGGAATCCCATATGGGGCATATAGAATCAATTGCACAGGTTTAAAAGCACGTTCTCAATTCTGTGCTTAATTTAAAAGCACAGGTTTGGACTGTTTATATATATCCCATATGGGGCATATAGAAGCAATTGCACCTGCGAAAATGATACACGGCAAGAAAGGAAAGTTTCATGCAAGCTCAATATAGATCCATAAGGGTTGATACTTCTGTCTCTAAAAGCCCGAAACCCAGCATCCAAAGGTTACATGTAGGTTTTGAATATTAACACATTAAAAATTCCAACTTGAACCTGAAAATGAGCTACTCAAAGCTGGTTTAGGTTAACCATGGACCAATTCATAGGTCATGGGGTTATCTCGGTTACCAGCTAATTAAAGGATTTTGATGTATGATTTTGTAGTGAGACCTCACCTGCAGCAAAGCTAAGGCATTTGCAAAGGTTTCTTCAGCATCGTCTAAAAACTCCATGTGTATGGGACATACTCCTTGATACAAAGCGAGTCTCTGTTGTATCCTCTTCCTGCATGGCCATAGAACTCACGTTATTAGTCAATTTTCAAATTCATACGCATAGATCCTCAATTCAACTCAGACATGACATAAGCATCTTGGGTGTAGGACTGTAGCACAGTAGCAAATAAATGCTAAACATAACATTCACCACCTAATAGACTCCAGTGTCAAGTATTATATGGACCTAATGATAATTTGTTCCGGTCAATTATTATATATTAACTACTCAGGTAGTTAGACAGGATAAGACAATTTTAATGCCACTATTCCTAGGAAAAACGGAGCATAAGAGTATATTGGGACTTCTTTTTTCTTTAATTACATAACTCAACCCAGGCAAGAATGTAAACAATTAATGCCTGTCGGGATAAAGGTCCATTGTTATGCACCATAACCTCAGGCAAATATCATACTGACTGCATCAATGCAATTATTTGATTCAGGGCATAAGAAACTCACTCATTTGTGAAGGCAAATATAGTGCCAGAAGGTCGATAATGGCTCAATAGTATAGCCATGAAACCAGTTCTGGTGAAGACAACAATTGAGGTTCCGAGTGTGTTTGACATCATGGTTGCATGGTATGCAAACATCTCGCTCATATGGTTCTACAAAGAACATTAAGCTTAGAGTAAGTATTCAGCTTTAACAAAGAGAAAGAATAAAAACAAAGCGCAGAGAGTCAATGCAGAATCAAAATATATATGAAGTCTTGTTAACTGACCTTGAAGGCTTGACCAAGATTGAGAAGCATGTCACCACCAGCAATGGTTGCTTCCGTCCGTAATGCTACACTGTGCATAACTTTCACAGCTTTCAATGGGAACCTGAAAGGAAGTGAAAATTCTTAAAAAGTGTGTCGAGTACAATTGTCTATGCTTACACACTACAATATAATTGATATTTGCCGGCGCTTCAGAAAAACGCCGCAATATAATAACCGCCGGCACTTCTTTTGTTGCGCTTCCTTGAAGAGCCATGATAAGTCTATGACTGTATTCCTTAGTATCAGTTATCTCCATTAGGACCATGACCATCATTATCTTGTTTGTTTAATTTCATAGTTATCAACATCATCATCATCTGTCATCCTGTTTCTTATATAGTTGTCATCATCACCTTCTTTTACCTCTCTCTCTCTCTCTCTCTCTCTCTCTCTCTCTAGGATTTCATTGATTTTCATCATTTAGGAAATCTTTAAGGTGTGTATGACTATGATCATGTTGGTTGTGAAGGAATGGGCTTCTTCACTTTCTTGAATATTGGTGGAAGGCACCCAACTTCTAGATGAAATATTTCAAAACAAATTCTGAAGGTTAGGTTCTAATATCTTGATTCCTATATTAGAGTAATATATCACAGTTTTGGTGGGGGCTCTGAAGGAAAAATGATTATGTTTCATGCTTCTTAACCTTCATCATTAGACATACTCTATGTTTAACTTGGAAAAGAAAACTGGTAGTTGAACCTACTTTGTAAGATCTTATTGCTGGTTTATTGGAAAAGAAATGGTATATGATAAAATAATAATTGAGACATAAATTGTTTATTGTTTCGTAAAACATGTTTGCGAGACTCGATTGATACAAATTTATTTACTTTCTTATAAACATAGATCATTTTATAAATTGCTTTTAGAGGTATTTGATATAATTTTTGTATATTAGACTTAATTAACACAATTAAAACCATTATGATTGAAATAATAACATTAAGATTTACTTGTCTTTACATGAATAATTTGTTTTTTTATTGTGATACTTTGTATATAATATTAAATATAGATTCTTTGAAAAGATAAGTATAACTTCATATGGTGATTGATCTTAGAAACGGATTTAAGATTGTTTTTTGGTAGGTCAAAGTGTTTACTAAATTTGTTATTATCAATTTCAGTTCATTCACTTACCAATCAAGTCTAAGTTTGTGATTATGCATTCTTTTGCCAAAAATATTTCAATTCTGACTTTCTTAACATTGTTTTAGGAAAGTCTATTGACGTCATCTAAAAATGGATAAAAGTTGGATAGATAAACCGAGGTCGAGTAAAGCCTATATGGATGGCGTTGCAAACTTCATTATATTTGCATGTCAGAAAGCTTGTGGTCGTGGTAGTATTGTTTGTCCATATAGGAGATGTGGTAATTGTTATTCATTCGAACCAGAAATTGTTCAGGAGCATCTATTGTATAATGGGTTTAGTCCAGGTTACACCGAGTGGGTTTTTTATGAGGAGAAAGTCTCTCGTATAGACCACACTCACACTAGTTTACAACCCACTAGTGTTCCAGTTGGCTTCATGGGACGAGATGACGTGTTGGGTTTGCTCCGAGGTGCCTTCAAGGTTACTTGTGAAAACTCAAACAATGAACCGTTAAGTTTAGGAATTGAAGTGGGATCTTTAAATGAGCATGGTGAAGAGCAACAGGCCCATGGTGGGTTTAAGTTCAATAATTATGGTGATCCTTCACACGTCGAATATCCAGTTCATTCTGCTATTGATGAGACGGCTCAGTATCGCAATTTGATGAAAGATTATGATAATGAACTTTATCCGAGTTGTCAGAATTTCACAAAGTTAAGTTTTATGTTATATTTACTACACCTCAAATGTTTGAATGGGTGGTCTGGTAAATCTCTTACTATGTTGCTTGAGTTTATCAACATGGCATTTCCGATGTGTGCTCCATTGCCATCAAATTTTATGAAGCCATGAAGATTATCAAAGGATTGGGTCTTGGCTATGAGGAGATTCATGTTTTTCCTAATGACTGCACACTGTATTAGGGTAAGCATGTGAATGATGAATTTTGTCATACATGTGGTCTGCCACGGTGGGTTAAAAACAATGCTGATGATGAGGATCCATTGAATGAGATGGATGGTCAATCTAAAAAGAAAAAGCCAGCTAAAGTATTGCGTTATTTTTCACTAATACCGAGATTGAAGAGGATATATATGTCATCTAAAACAGCTTTGTTGATGAGATGGCATGATAAAGATCGTACAAATGATGGGATTTTAAGACACTCGACGGATAGATTAGCCTGAAATGAATTTGATACTTTGTATCCCGATTTTGCAGCTGATTCTCGGAGTGTTAGGCTTGGCCTAGCTAGTGACGGGTTCAATCATTTTCGAACAATGAGTTCAACTTATAGCACATAACTCGTTCTTTTGGTCCCATAGAACTTGCCACCGTGGCTTTGCATGAAGCAAACATCCGTCCTCCTTTCAATGGTTATTGCTAGTGAGAAAAGCCTCGGTAATGATATTAATATCTTTTTGCAGCCTTTAATGGAAGAGTTGAAACAATTATGGGATGGTGTTAATGCGTTTGATGCGTCCACCAATCAAAGCTTTAAACTGCGCACTTCTCTTCTTTGGACCAATAATAATTTTTCAGCATATGCAAACTTATCTGGTTGGAGCATCAAGAGGTGGGCTGCTTGTCCATGTTGTGAGGAATACTCATTCTATATAGTTAAAGCACGAGGACAAGTTTTGCTATATGTGTCATCGTCGATGGATAGCAGAAAACCATGAGTTTCGTTTTCAAAAGGATCAGTTTGATGGCGCCATAGAGTTTGGATCTGCTCCTGTTCCACCATCTGGACACTTTTAAGACAACTAGAGGGTAGAAACTATATCTATGATAAAACCTCGAAGCCTTCTAAGAAGAGGGCAAAAGAGGATGTTGGTACCTTTACGGGGCAAGTACCAGTGGATGAAGTTGATAACCTTTTTGAGGGTGTGGAAGATTTCCTATAAAATGTTGATAATGAGGATTTTCCCATGGATGAGGGAGTTGTAGATACGTTGTGGAAAAAAAGAAGCATTTTTTTTAGTTACTTATTAGAAAGACAATATATTGCATCATAATTTAGATGTGATGCATATAGAGAAGAATGTATGTGATAATTTGATTAGAACAATATTGAATATAGATGGTAAGACTCAAGATAATAAAAAGGCAGGCCGCGATCTCGAGGAAATTGGTATTAGGAAAGAGCTTCATTTAGTTGTTCTTCTTAATGGAAAATATCACTCGCCTCCAGCATGCTACACTATGTCCACGAAGGAGAAGCACAATTTCTTGACAATTTTGGCAAATCTTAAAGTTCTTGATGGGTGTGCATCAAACATCTCGAGATGTGTCAACTTAAAGGATCGTAAGCTGTCAAACTTAAAGAGTTATAATGGTCACATATTGATGCAAAAAATCCTTCCTATTGCCTTAAGAGCATCTTTGCCTAGACATGTTGTAGCAGTTGTTTATGAGTTATCATCATTTTTCAAATATTTATGCTCTAAAGCCCTTGATCCCCATAAGCTTGACATATTGGAGTCGCGTGTTGCTTTGACACTTTGTCATTTGGAGAAAATATTCCCCCCGGGTTTCTTTACCATTATGGTTCATCTTATCATTCACTTAGCCTCCGAGGCTAGACTTGGTGGTCCTGTAAACTACAGGTGGATGTATCCTGTTGAGAGGTTAGGTGTTCAAATCTAATTCGTGCACCTTTTTTTTTATATTATTGGCTACTAAATTTATCTTTAATTTTTTCGCTTTGCAAGGTATTTAGTGCGCTTGAAATCTAACATACGTAATAGAAGTTGACCCTAGGGGTCAATTGCTGAAGGGTACAATGGGGAAGAGTGTCTAACATATTGCTCACAATACTTCAAAGGTGTAGAGACAAAATTCAACGACCCCCAAAGGAATAATGATACTGTAAATTATCCAGATGAATACGTATTTTCCTCGGGTTGACGGATAATAGGAAAGATTGTAAGTGTTGAGCTTGATAACATGTCATTGGCTCAAGCACATCGTTATGTGTTGCTCCATAATGATAAACTTTATGACCTTCGTAGGTTAGTATCAATAAAGAAACTTAGTAATCATGTGTTTAAATTAAGTAGTTATTATCTGTTTTTATCCCTCTGATGGCTAGCAATTAGAAAGAAAAAAAATCAATAATTGCAGCGAATCTTTGGCTGCTCAAAGACTAACCAACCATTCCAATCGACCAATACAAAGTCTCGAACAAAAGTGGTTGATTGAGAAATTTCCTTCATGGCTTATGAGACAGGTTAGACATAATATCAATTGTCTTTGAATGTTATAAGTGTTTTCAATAAAACATTGACTGATGTTGTCTCATATTAATTGTTGAAAAATGTTTAGGTGCCATGGATGGTGGATAAAAATTATTCAGATGAAATTATTGTCTTTGCTCGAGGTCCAAATAATGTTGTTAGGAGATTTAATGGATTCAACATCAATGGCTTTAAATTACACATAAAGGAACATGAAAGGTTTAGACAATCTCAAAATTTGGGAGTTATGGTTGAGGCGGATGATCAAATGTATTATGGTGTGCTTAAAGATATCATCGAGTTGGATTACTATGGGATGTTTAAGATTGTGTTGTTCCGCTGTGATTGGGTGGATATTAATTCACCCAGGGATTTACAGAAAGATGCAGGTGGGTGCATTCTCGTGAACTTGAATAGGTTCATACACACTGGTCAGTTATTGAAGGATGACCCGTTCGTTATTTCATCTCAAGCGAAACAATTGTTTTATGTGCAAGACCCAACAAGAAAGGAATGGTATCATATTGTGATCACAAAGCCAAGGGACCTATATGAAATGGGGGAAAAACACAGGAAGAGGATGATGACACTTACAATCAATGCATGCCTTCTAATGTAGTGGTAGATGATCAATTAGATCGTATCTCAACTTGGGCTAGGATGGACATTGACGAAGATTCCAACTAGTTTTATGTGCATTTTCATGAACTTTTATTTGGATGTGTATTTATGTGATGCACATGTGAGTCAAAGAGATTTGTAATGTTTTATTGTATTCTTTCAGGTTACTGTTGCTTTGTATCACACAGTTCAAGAATCGTGAACTTTTTTGCCTACAGTTTGTGGAATGTTACTTCAGAATGTCGTAAATTTATGTTTTAGTTGTATCATTGATTATTGCTTGTTCTTTAAATCCTATTTAAAACACTTAATTGTTCATTTCTTCACAGGTATTCTGAAGTGCTTCCTGCATCAGCCAGTCCTTGAGGTTTGTATTCTAAATCATATTTAGAATCTAAATAATCATTTACTTATTGTCATCCTAAGTAGAATACGCAAAGTTATTCGTCCACTGATCTATGAAAAAAATGGATGGTCCCATAGAATCAGAAGTTATTGATTGCTGCATCTGCTACGAGCCTTTGACCATTCTTATCTTTCAGGTGTGGTTCTTCTAATTCTTGTTAACTTTTAATGCATTCTTGATAGTGTGAGATATAATCATTTTTATGTTTTTATGTATACAGATTGCAAGATGTTTAGGTCAAAATATATTCCTCCCTCAGTCAGAGATAACATGTCAAATCAGTCTCCAGCTTGGTCTTCACACCATCAAGAAGATATTGACCATGAGCATGAGTATCACCTTGGTGATGATCATGACTCGCAACTGATTCTGAAGGGAGGTTAAAACAATGATAGTGAACAATACAAGATAATTGGTAATTTTTGTATTATAATAAATTCTCTTTATAACTAGTTTGATATCACATTGTTATACTAATTATAAAGTTTATGTTTTCAATGTATAGATTCTGAAGGGAGGGTGAGAAAGCAAACATGTGTCTTGTGAACCTCACAAGTGTGGTCCCTGGAACGTGGGGAAAAACTCGTTGTCCACTTCAATGCACATAATCAACCTATTAAAAAAGGTGACCAAATATTAAGTAGTTGGTTGGGGCAAAGTTGCAAAGAGAGGGAACCTTTGTCCGTTTGGTTACACGGATTGGAAGAAAGTGCCTTCTAACTACAAGAATAACCTTGTTTTATTGATTCGGGTAAGTAACAACAACTTAATTTCGGGTTTTCTTTCAATTTTTTTTTTTGTTTTTTTGTTTTTTTGGTGTTGTACATGCATATAATCCCTAACACCAAAAATACTTATTTGATATCGATTTCCTTTCTTTGTGGTAGAAGAAGTTCCATTACCCTATAATTGAGCGATAGACAAAATTTTATTGAGGATGATCGGGAAAAAATGGAAAGACTACCGATATGTGCTTAAAAAGGACTACGTGAGGAACAAAACAAAACAACAAGTTTTGAGCAATAATGTTCCAAAAGGAGTAGATCAAGATCAATGGAAGCAACTGGTGAACTACTGGTTTTCTGAGCAGAGTAAGGTTGTTTTTTCATAATTATGTTTATTTGGATTCACATTGTTTCTATTTTCTTTTAATGACTTATTATTCAATTAGTTTATTGTTGGTGTAGAAATATTCTACTATAAGGACAGCGGCACGTGAAATACAACAATGTCCTAACACGACCAGATCAAAGAGTTTTGCTAGAAGAATGCATGAATATGCGAGTTGATTTGCTTCATTCGTCCAATCTTTCATTTGAGATGTAGTGTATTGAGTCACAATTTGAACTCTTTTCATAAATGGTAGGAGATGAAACATGGAAATGAGCCCGGGCGCGTATAATTTTTTGCTAAAACTCATAAACGCAATGATGGAACTTTCATTGATGAAGCATCACGACAATTTGTGGTAAGTTCACATACGTATATGATGGTTTTATGTATGATAGTTAATAATAGTAATTAACTTACTCTTATTGCTGTTGGAAAACACCTTGTTTTGATGCATGTTTCTTTGTATCACTCATTCAAATTAGTAGTGTTGGGTCCTTGTGGTAAATGTTGGGTATGGGTGGTTATTCGATTATTTGATAGAAACTAAGAGTAAAAGAAAATGGTACATCTTCATTTTTGGATAGATAATACTTATGCTTGTCTTGTCATTGGTTTTCTTGCTCCATAATGATAAACTTTCATGCATCATTATCACCATTGATGCAGCATCATATATATATACAATGATCCTCTAATCCTATTTGCTTGGGGTTAGCTAACCGAGTTCTCATTGACATTCAACTCTATTATGGTTCATGGGCCTTCTCCTTAGTAAAACAACATCATGATGTTTTTTCTTATTAGATTGCAAGATGTTTGTTATTTGCTTTTATTCTCATTCTTGTGATGTCTTGAGCACTTCAAGCAAACCACTCATGTAGATTAATGTGCTAATTTGTATATACTAATCTGGTCGGGTTTCCTAACAACCCTTATCTGATAGATATTGTCCAAGGCTGGTTTAAGGCTGGTTTAACCTTCAACTACTTATCATTTTTTTTCTTTTTTCTTTTTTCTTTTTTTGTCAAAATGTTATGCTACTTATTTATTCTTTTGGATGTAAGCTTTTATTTTTTTATTTTTTTTTACTCTTTCTTTTGAGTATCATTCATGTATCTCAATCTGCTCGATTTACCCTAAACTAGTTTTATGCATATTGTCTTATGGGATATTAGAAAGGTACTGCTTCTTGTATAGATTGTAACTATATTGTGAAATATTTAATGTCCTGACCTATGTTGACACATGTCCATGTGCTGAGAGTTTCAGCCATGTTGTAGCGTGTCCATTATCTGCTCAAAATGACGTGTCAATTATGAAGACAGTTGCTCTTAAAATGTCTCTGCTACTTGGGTCAGGGCCTACCATAAATATATTGGTGCTATAGCAAGTACAGATTGTTATATGAAATTTAGATTTAGTAAACATCTATATTTACTGAGGTTTTATTCATAAAGGAATTTTTTGGTGGATGGCTCAAGGTTTTGCCTTGTCTAATTGTATGTTGACATCTGTTATAGTTCACTGGGTGCTATAGCAAGTATAGATTGTTATATGAAATTTAGATTTAGTAAACATCTATATTTACTGAGGTTTTGTTCATAAAGGAATTTTTTGGTAGATGGCTCAAGGTTTTGCCTTGTCTAATTGTATGTTGACATCTGTTATAGTTCACTGGGTCCTGGAAAAGGCGGATTCCATTATTCTTATTTTTTTTTTAAATTGATTTTTAAGCCTTTTGTATAGACTCTGCTATGGGATTGACCTAGACATTTTACAGTGTAAGCTTTAATAGTGTGAAAATATGATATTGGATGTGCTAATTGTTACAAGTATATCATTTTAAAATCTAGATTTGGTTTCTAACCTGTTTACTAATGATATTCAGAAAACAATTCCTTTCTTTACTCAGGCAAGTACCTTTTTGATGCATAGGACCTTAGACGATGTTAGGAAGTAGCACCATTAGGTAGAGTTAACTTTGAGTTGTTGGCATTGGCTTTGATAAGCACAACTTCGTTGTTAACTTCTTTGTCAACATGGTTTTGATAACACTATTATGAAAAGAGGTAAAAAAAATAAAATATTATGCAGATAAACATTAGATTGTATTTTTGTTTTTCATTTGCAAGAAGTTTTATGGAAATATAGGGAAAATTCTGTCGGTTTTTCTATAAAATCTGATATGCAACTTTTCTGTTATGAAACTTTCACTGCATAATCTTTTGGGGCGTTTAATCTTTATTGTTTCGTAATTGTAGGTGACAGCTGAAACTCGTGTTGCCGAACTTGTTGCAGCTTCAGGATCCTCTGATGCTAGCAATAATTTAGCAATACAAAATGAAGTCTTCACCAAGCTTATGGGTGAAGAGAGTTCTGATCGTATCCGAGGTCAAGGGTTTGGAGCTACACCCTCTGCCATATATGGACTTTCAGCTCAAATTAGGAATGATCTGGGATATAATGGCACTTATGCTGAAGAGATAAATAGTTTGAGAGCACAAATAGAAGAAAACAATCAACAGCATGCGCATCAGATTCAAGAAATAACAGCGAGGCACGATGATCAAATGAACAATATGCAATCCCAAGTTAATGAGCTGAAGTCTTTACTACAACAGTTGGTTAATAGATGACCTCATAATTGATTTCATGATGGTAAATTAATTTTCCAAACTACATTCCATTACTTTGTTTTGTATGAATTTTATATGTTAACTATGATTGTTTTTTTTTGTAAATGAAATGACTTTTGTATTGAGTAAAATAATTTTTATGGATATTTGATGGTACATTTTATTTATTGAAGGGTGAATAATGTTGATATTTAAGCCAAAATAATGTAAAAACACAATTAAAACCACTCTATTGCGACATTTTTAGTGACGCTTAAAAGTGCTGCAATATGCATAATATGTCCGCAATATAGCAAGCGCCGGTATATTCCAGCGCTTAAGAGAGCCGAAATATACCTTCACTTCTAAGGGCCGGTATATTTCGGCGCTTAAAAAGGCCAGAATGCCGCTATATTTCGGCGCTTAAAAGGGCCAGAATATAACAGCGCTTCTAAGCACCGGTATATTACGGTGCTTAGAAGCGCCGAAATATAGTGGCGCTTAGAAGCGCTGAAAAAATATACATATTACGGTGCTTTCTTTAAGCACCGGTATTTGTGCTTCGACACCACACATACCGGCGCTTTATTCGGCGCTTGTAATAAACACCGGTATTGCATATTGCGACACTTTAAAGCACCGAAATATGCTAAAAAAGCACCGGCACTTTACAGCATGCAAGTATTAACAACTTCAGCCTAGGACAAGCCAGCTGCTACTCAAGGATGCACAACGTTCATCAACAATTCGTTTCAATCAGATCCAACTGACATTCTAAAAGGTAAAAAATATATAACTTACCTCCCATGAGCAGTTTCTCTCGAAAGCATTACAGCATCAGCACCCTCACGAACAGTAATCTCAATGTCTGATACCTTAGCTCGAGTTGGAGTTGGATGAACTATCATACTTTCAAGCATATTTGTGGCAACGATAACAGCTTTTCCCATGCTACGGCACAACCTAATTATCTCTTCCTACATTTTCAAACAATTACAATTATGAATGTTACATCATAGCACAACTTCCTGTTTCTCCTAGGTGTTCAAAGAACTTTGGATAAATGATGTTGCAATCCACTCTTCAGTCAGAAAATTAACCTAACTGCAGAAGTGAAACCTCCTCAACAGGGAGCTCTACACCAAGATCACCTTTTGCAACCATTGCCTAAATTAAGAAGAACAAGAACACCTCTCGTCTATACAATGACTTAGATTCCCCCTTTTCAACTTTAAGCCTAAGTAAAGAACAGCCCCTCTAACACCGCCGCCTCCAGAACAGCCCCGCTACCTTTCCCGGTCATTCGGCTCCACCGCACCTCCACTTACCCCCGCCCCGCCCCAGGAAACTGGTATGTGAAAGATCTACCCATAAAGAGCCGTTGGTCTTCGTGCCCTCCCCCCCTTCTACCTCCTTCCCGGGCCTTCTTCTTTGATCTCCTATGGGGAAGAAAAAGCAGACCAGGAAGCCTATTCTGACAGTCAAGGAATTAAAAGCTTCTATTCAAGATGGGGCAGAGGAAAAAAATCAAGCTTCTCGCAACAGAACTGATCGCTGCGACGCAACTACAGAATCTGAAACTGTCTCATGTACGTTGGGTGAGGAGGATACCTGCTCCCTCAGCCAGGAACTTGAAGATTTATGCTCCGATGGAGAAATCTGTAAACAGCCAGGAACAGTAACTAAGAGGCAGCATGAGGCTTCTGGATCAGACAAGGAAGATTCTTTGATGAGTAAAGCTGAAAACTCCATCCATCAACGTTCAGAAGATAGGGGTCCTCGCGTGAACAGTAACCTGAATCATGGAAATGAGGTAAATAAGGCATCTTGGGTTAGCCTCTTTGCAGATAATAGACAACCCAGTAATGGAAAGCAACTTTCATTTGTGAAGTTTAACCATGAGGAAATTGATGTCTCTGATAAAGATGTGGAAGATTTATTTGAAACAATGCCTCATTGCCTGATTGGATACTTTGCTGGAAAATTCTCTGGGAAAGCAGCTTTGAAGCTAGTCACAGACTTATGGAAGGTAAGAGTTCTCACTTAATTTCATGATAGTGGCTGGATAGTTTTTCAATTTGAGTCTGCTGAATGTATGATGAAGGTTTTACAAGAGGGGTCGTATATAATTTATGGTAGACCGTTGTTGCTTAAGACTATGCCCAGTTTTTTTCAGTTTGATAATGAAGAAATAAGTATTATACCTGTTTGGATTTTGTTGAAGAACTTGCCATTTGAGCTGTGGTCATCCAACTTTCTTAGCAAGATAGGATCCAGACTAGGCAAACCCCTATATACAGATAAACTCTCTTCCATGAAAGAAAAGATATCTTATGCTAGAGTTCTGGTAGAGATAGACATTGCAAAAGAGATTAAGCATTCAGTAACCATTAATCTTCTTGGAGGAAGGTCAGTGGAACAAAGAATAACCTATGAGAATCTGCCAAAGTTTTGCAGATGTTGCAAAGTGATTGGGCACTCTGAGTCAGGTTGTAGACATGATACTAAGTCTATCCCAATAAATATGAACTCTGTGAAGCATGCTGAGGCTCCCAATGTTTCAAGTGACCAACCTACTAGCTCTGTCCTTCCTACAGTCAGATCAAGTCCAGTAGATGCCCCTCTAGTTGATGGGAACAGTAAAAGAGCACTTCCTATGCAGCAGAATGTGCCTAAACCTCAAGCTCCCTCAAAAGTGGTTGGTAAGCAGTCAAGGGGGGTCATGCTAGAGAGTAAAATCCCTAAAGGGAAAATCAGGGCTGATGCAGAGGCAAAGCTGCAAAAGAACAGTAGGCAACAGGCTATTCACCAGGATGGCCTTACACTAGATGGTTCCAACCAGATTTTGAAAGGAAACCAGGCAAGGGGCAAAGCAAATCTGCCTTTGCTCACAGAAGGGTCTCAAACCAATGCAAAGAAAAAGAAACATAAAGAGGGGATGGGAGGGGATGCCTCCCACCTTGATTCATGAGAGTTTCAAGTTGGAACATCAGGGGTTTTCACAAACCCCTGAAACACAATGGGGTAGCTCACCTCATAAGTAGCAACAAAATTGACATCATGTGTATTTTGGAAACTAAGCTAGATGAAGGAAAGCTGAGCAGAATAGTGGGAAACAAATTTAGATTGTGGCAGCAAGCCAACAATTTTCAATCTCATCAAACTGGCAGAATCCTGATCCTTTGGAACCCTTTTAAGGTCAACATTTCTGTTATAGAAACCACCCCTCAAGTTATTCATTGTAATGCTAAATGCTTAATTACTTCAACTAGCTTTGTTGTAAGTTTTGTTTATGGTTTTAACACAATAGTATCAAAAAGGCCTCTATGGGAAAGTCTCTGTAATCTTAGCTACAGGATAAATGAGCCTTGGTTGGTTATGGGTGATTTTAACAATGTTTTTGCAGTTGAAGAAAAAGGCAATGGGCTGCCTGTTACAGCTTATAAACTAAGGGATACTGGTGCTTGCTGCAGTGAGACTGGTCTCACTGATATCAATTACTCAGGATGCCTTTTTACTTGGTCGAATAACCATACCTGGTGTAAGCTGGACAGAGCCATGGTGAACAGTACTTGGGTTTAGATGGGGCTTCAGGCTCATGCTAACTTTCCCCCTGCTGGGTGTTTGTCTGACCACTCCCCTTGTATTGTTAATTTGTTTGCTGAGGAAAGAGGTGGGATAAAACCCTTCAAGTTCTTCAATATGTGGGCTGAGCATGAAAAATTTATTGATACAATAAGAGACAACTGGAACAGTAACCTGTAAGGCTACAAAATGTTCAAGCTGTGCAGAAATCTGAAACTTCTAAAAGACCCTCTCAAGTTGATGAATGAGAAACATTTTAATCACATCTCCACTAGAACTTTGGAAGCAGCAAAAGAGTTATCCAGAATACAACTAGAGTTGCATGATAATGTATTAGATTCTGATCTTCAAGTGAAGGTTGCTGTTCAGAAACTCAAAGCCTTCAAACTGGCTAAGGCAGAAAGGAGCTTTTTCTCCCAGCAGGCTAAGTGCAGATTCCTCATGAACAGTGACAGGGGGACTAAGTACTTTCATTCTATGTTTAAAAGGAAGATCAGTAGAAGCCATATTGCTGCAGTGGAATCTGTGGAGGGGCATCTTACATCATCAGAGGATGAGGTGGTCAATGAATTTTCCAGATTTTATAAAGCCATGTTGGGTTCTTATAGCCCATGCTGGCCGATAGACAGGGATGCAATCGAGGAAGGGACTAAAGTCTCAGATGAGCAAGCTGATTCTCTGATTAAAGAGATTACTGATGAAAAAATAAGAGCAGTTTTGTTCAGCATTGGAGATGACAAGTCTCCAGGACCAGATGGGTGCTCCTCCTCCTTCTTCAAAAAGGTTTGGGAATCTATCAAACAGGATGTATTAGGGGCTGTTCAGGAATTTTTTAGGAATGGGAAGCTCCTGAAACAGATTAACCATACTGCTCTTGTTATAATCCCAAAGAGCAAGCATACTGCAAAAGTGGAGGATTATAGACCTATTGCATGCTGTAATGTGGTCTACAAAATTATCTCTAAGATTATAGCTGCTAGATTATCTCCTATCCTGGTCAGTATCATCAACCCAGCTCAAGCTGCGTTTATAAAGAATAGAAGCATGACTGAAAGTATATATCTAGTGCAAGAGCTTCTCAGGAAGTACAGCAGAAAAAGGATTTCCACTAGATGCATGATGAAGATTGATCTCAGGAAAGCTTATGACACAGTTAACTGGGGGTTCCTGAACAGCATGCTAAGAAGCCTTGGTTTCCCTGATAAATTCATAAGATGGGTGATGGAGTGTCACAACCCCCTCCTATTCCATCTCCATTAATGGGAGCCTCCACGGTTTTTTTGAAGGAAAGAGATGTCTTAGACAAGGAGATCCCCTTTCTCCTTTCCTTTTTGTTCTGTGTATGGAGTATCTTTCTAGATTACTTGCTAGACTAAAGGATGAACCTGGTTTCAAGTTTCACCCCAAGTGTGGGAAACTTAATATCACCCACTTTGCTTTTGCAGATGACCTCATTCTTTTGGCAAGGGGGGACTCTAGGTCTGTAAGACTTCTATTGAATTGTTTGAAGAGTTTTAGTGAGTGTTCTGGGCTGTAGGCCAATGGACTTAAGTCAAATATCTACTCTGCTGGTATTCCTATGGATGTGCTCATTGATATCAGAAGTATCACTGGGTTTGATGATGGTTGCATTCCCTTCAAATACTTGGGAGTTCCATTGGCTTCTTCTAGACTCAACTCTGCTCACTATATGCCTTTAATTGACAAATTATCTGTTTATATTAATGCTTGGGTTGGCAGCAGTTTGTCTTATGCTGGTAGAACAGAGTTGATTAAATCAGTTCTGCAGGGTGTGGAGTGCTTCTGGTTAGCAATCTTCCCCATTCCTGCTAATATCTTGGAAAGAATTATTAGACTTTGCAGAACATTTCTTTGGAGTGGCAAGAATTCTGGTTCTAGAAAGGCCCTGGTGGCTTGGAAAGATGTTTGTATGCCTAAATCTGAAGGAGGCCTTGGCCTCATTGAGCTCAAAAGCTGGAACAATGCCCTACTTTCAAGAACTCTATGGAACATCCACCACAAAAAGATTCATTGTGGGTCAGGTAGGTGCACCACTTTTATCTGCAAGGTGGCTCTATTTGGACTGCCATCTCCAAACATGAAGACTCAACCTTATGGAAGAAGATTCTTGAAATAAAAAATGGGTTGATAGCTTCTGCAGGGTCTATGCAGCAAGCCCAATCTAGGATGCTTGAATGGGAAGAGAATGATCAGATCAGTGTCAAAAAGGTCTACAATAGTCTCAGGTCCAGAGGTACCCTAGTTCCTTGGGCCAAAACAGTTTTGGAATAGCAGCTATACTCCTAAGCACTCATTTATCCTATGGCTGGCAATGAAGGAAAAGCTCCTCACGAAGGACAAGCTTCAGTTTATTGAAATGGACAGAAGGTGCCCCTTGTGCAGTGAGTTTGCGGAGTCTTCTGACCATCTATTCTTTGCTTGTCGGATCAGTTGTGCCATATGGTCAGACATCAAAGGATGGCTGGGTATTAGAAGAAGAATGAACACTATCAAATGTACTACCAAATAGATCCATAAAGAAGCAAAAGGGAAAGGGCCTTCTGCCAAGGCTAGGATGGCTGCTCTGGCCAGCACAGTTTACCACATTTGGATGGCTAGAAATGCCAAAGTGTTTGATGGCATTGCTGCCCACCCCATTAGCATAGTCAGGAAAGTTAAAATTCATGTGTATAGGATAGTGTATGCTACATTTCCTGAGCTAAGACTTTTGATGTAATTTGATTTTTGTAATGGCTTACAAAGCTGTATCTCCTGGGTACACCCAGTGTATTTGGTTCATTATGTTTTTTTTATCAATATATTTACATTTACAGATAAAAAAAAAAAAAAAAAAAGAAGAACAAGACTTAAAGCTTTTAGTACACGAGTCAATACAATGCAAACATCGAGATGGATATGGAGCCGACATGATCCAAGAAATGTTTCAAATTAACAGTTTGCAATTACTTTTTTTTATAACCAATTTGCAATTATTTAATGTCAAATTCTCCTGAATCACAAATGTTGTACTGTAGTCAAAATAATCCAGAACTACTCATGAATCCATTTGCCAGATTTGTTCAAAAGCAACAATTGAGGATTGAGGCCCTGCAACTCACCCCAAACGGTTTTTAACTTTCCGTAATAAGATGAAATTGAGGATTTCTCTTGCTGTAAAAGAGTGATAGCTCGTTTCAACTCGCAGACTTTGGGCGGCACTCCTTGGGTGAACCTTTCGTCCAAATCTGCCCACAATTCTGCCACGGTGTCGACATGGGCAGCGCTGCCTTGAAGCTCCTTCGCAAGTGCATTCATGAGCCACGAAATAACCACCGCATTGCACTGTATCCATGGCTTTAAATCCGGGGAACCGACATCCGGTCTCTGTAACATCCCATCCACAAAATATGCCTTTTTTTGGAATGGAGCGTATTCATAAAACTACGCTTCCAAGTGAAGTAATTATCTCCCACTTTCATTGAGAGGAGTAGTCACGAAAATCAGGTCAGGGTGATCAGATGGATGCAAGTAATATGGAGATGTGGTAGAAATAACACTTGTGACCAGGTCCCTAGGTTTGTCATTATTGTCGTTCGTATCCTTTCCTGCCATGTTAAAGACGAGAAGGAGAGAGAAGAAGAAAAAAAATCATAGAGCCCTGTAACTTGCTCTGATACCATGAAAATAAATAAAATATGCAAAATCACTTGTTATTCTCATTGATGAACAATGTGATATATAGCTTTACACGCACAATCTAAACCTAACTTTAAGCTGTTACAATCGATTACAATTAGCATAGAATCAAACAAGTTATTCCTACAATTATGCTAGAGAGAATAATTCAGCATCCCTATAATCACGTGTGTGAAAATGTGGTATGTACAAAAGATCCTCCAATATAACACCAAGAACCTTATTGATTCATGGAGCAGATGGACTTCGTCGATAAAGTCAAGAAGGATCTTTTTGGGATTACCAGCAGCTCCATAGGCAGCTGGAAGTGGGTATATTCCGGCTAACGTGTTAACTTCCCAAATCCTTCCAGTTATAAAGAAATCATCAAAGTATGGAGGTGTTACGCTTTGGTCAAGGTACTTTGATAATAAGAGTGGGAATAGTTCTGCCATCAAGAAAAGTGTATGAATTAAGTTACTATGAATTAGTCTTTACTTGTTTGGTTCAATCAATATTTTTAACAGCATTTCTTGATTTTTAAGTTAATATAAACTTTGAGTTGTCAAAATTTGATTTTTGGGGTAAAGTTTGTCATAATTTGGTTATAATTGGAAGTGGACTTCCTAGACAAATAATTTTCATTTGAAAAAGTAGACCTACTTAAAGCTGTTCATATACCAACTGGCCCGATCGGATTGGCTTTAGCAAGACAGATAAGTACCAAGTATTATACTGCACTTAAAAGCACCGTTTAGCTTAACATTGGAAAATATTGTTCTTTAAACGATTTATGATAAACATCAATGAAATTATAAATTATAAAAAACAAAATTATTTCATAAATTCCCTCAAATAAGTAGCCGAAGATGGATTAAGTATGACATGATTGCAGGATAAGAATCATTCTAAACAAGTTATCTTGGATTAAATTTGCTCTCTTTCTTTTTTTACTTCTGGGTTTGGTTTGGTTTGATTTTTTCAACAAAAAAGAAATCTCTCCTTTTTGTGGGGTACAATGGTTTAACCATCAATTGTGAATGAGTGGGGACTCGACGAAGTCCAGCCTTTGAGGCAATTACCTTTCAAATTTTTGGGCTGGAAAGCCTACCATATGCATCCATTTTCTATACAGACTTGGAAATTGCTTTAGCCATTGACTCCATCAATCAACGTAAGTATGTAGACATGGTCAAATTAGTGATCTGTATACCCTTCTAGAGTCCTAGAGATCAGGCAACCGAAATGTAAGCCCAAGTTGGCTTCCTTATCATCAGAAGAAGACAAATACGAACAGGAAAAGAAAAAAGTAAGGTAAATTATATATTCATCTATGCCGTTTTAGTCACATTTACAAGCCACTCTTCTTGTTTGTTAGTCAGACAATTCGGCCTTAAAGCCAAGTTTCTAGTACGAAAATATGGAATTGTCTAAAATGCTCGAAGAGATTAAATCAATCCAATTTGCAACTCTCATAGACGAGACCTCATCTGTCTATTCTTTAACCCTAAACGCAAATATCTAGTTTCAACAAACAAATTTTGTGCATAACCAAGTTATGTTTACAAAACTTTTAAAAAAACACTAAACCTAATTTATAAATTCTTATGCCAAGCTAGATATTTTGTAGCCCAAAACCAATAGATTTTGGGAATCAAGAAAACTCAACAGTAACGTTGTTTTTCTCAGTTTAATCTCAATGTTATTTTTTATCTTCTCAAAAAATAGATAATTGAATGTTTTAATACTAAAATACTTCAATTTGTCATCGAAATTACAAAATAATCAGTATTAAATCAAGTGACAATCAAAACAAAACTAAACAAGTCGAAACATATCGAATCAGACTGAAACAAGCAACAAAACAGAACAATGCACCGTTTTGAATGTGGAAATGATGGGAACAAAACAGAATTGATTATCTTGATTATAAGTATCATGTAAGTTCATGGTGTCATGTCATTTTTTCAACCAATTTTTCAACGGACCTCAATAAAAATGATTAGCCTAAAAAGTATGCATAAAATTATCGGATGAAGGGTTCGATTTACAAACTAGAAGAATGAGTTATAATTATAACTAAAATCATAAATGAATTTACAATTTACTCCAAAAAAATTGCCTTCCAACTCAATTATTTATGTTAGTTGTAATGAAAAAAAAAATCTCAAAGAAATCTAAGTTATAACATATGAAAAGGCCAACTAAAAATCTAGAAAACGGGGTCAAATCCCAAGTCTTTGGGGCACTCGGTTGGCGGTCATCACGGGGCACTGTTTAAATTGTATGGTCTTTTTTTTAAAAAAAAATATTTAGTTATATTGTTATCATTTTTATTAATATAATATTTTTTTATTTTTAAAGAATAAAACAGAATTGGTTATCTTGATTATAAGTATCATGTAAGTTCAAGGTGTCATGTCAATTTTTCAACCAATTTTTCAACGAACCTCAATAAAATGATTAGCTTAAAAAGTATACATGAAATTATCGGATGAAGGGTTCGATTTACAAACTAGAAGAATGAGTTATAATTATAACTAAAATCATAAATGAATTTATAATTTACTCCAAAAAAACTGCTTTCCAATTCAATTATTTATGTTAGTTGTAATGGAAAAAAAAAATCTCAAAGAAACCTAAGTTTATAACATATAAAAGGGCCAGCTAAAAATCTAGAAAACGGGGTCAAATCCCAAGTCTTTGGGGCACTCGGTTGGCGGTCGTCACGGGGCACTATTTAAATTGTATATTGTTATCATTTTTATTAATATTATTTTTATTTTTTTATTTTTAAAGAACAAAACAGAATTAATTATCTTAATTATAAATATCATGTAAGTTCATAGTGTCATATCAGTTTTTCAACCAATGTTTCAATCGGAGCTCAATAAAAATGATTAGCTTAAAAAACATACATAAAATTATCGGATGAAGGGTTCGATTTACAAAGTAGAAGAATGAGTTATAATTATAACTAAGATCATAAATGAATTTATAATTTACCCCAAAAAAAAACTGCCTTCCAACTCAATTATTTATGTTAGTTGTAATTGAAAAAAATCTCAAAGAAATCTAAGTTTATAACATATGAAAACGCAAGCTAAAAATCTAGAAAACGGGTCAACTCCCAAGTCTATGGGGCACCCGATCGGCGGTCGTCACGGGACACTGTTTAAACTGTATGGTTTTTTTTAAAAAAATTTATTTAGTTATATTGGTATCATTCTTTTATTAATATAATATTTTTTATTTTTTTATTTTTAAAGAACATTCAACAATTTTTGAAACATTTTTACTTGTGAGATATATTTTGTGTTTTATCAATATTTAATGATAGAAAAAATAAAAATTTTAGTGTTGAAAAAATTTTATATTTTTTTCATGATAAATCACATTAAAAAAATCAGGATTAAATTTTTTATATTATTAAGATTTTAAGATAATTTCATTAATAAATAATGTATAAAAGAATAACATTGCATTTAATTAAAATTTAAAGGCTTTTGATACTAAATCTATGGTTTAATAATCTAAATATTAGTAACTAGAGATTAACAGTTTAAAAACTTTATGGAATATCATAAAGAACATTACTATTTATTTATAGTATAAAGAAAACAATATTATATGGAATATCATAAGCATTCTAAAACTCTATAAAAGCGGGGCTACCACAACTCAAGATCATCAGCAAAATAGCAATGGCCAGTAAATCTCAAGCCACTATACTCCTTCCTCTTTTAGTCCTAGCACTAATTGAAACCTCTCATGGTGGTAGCATAGCCATTTACTGGGGTCAAAACGGAAACGAAGGAACCCTAACCGACACATGTGCCACAGGCAAATATTCCTTCGTTAACTTAGCCTTCCTTTCCAAATTTGGTAATGGCCAAACCCCTCAAATCAACCTCGCTGGTCATTGTGACCTACCATAAGGAACCTGCACCAGAGTCAGCACTGGCATAAAAGATTGCCAAAACAGAGGAATCAAAGTCATGCTCTCTCTTGGCGGTGGATCAGGTACCTACTCTCTATCTTCCACAGCTGATGCCAAAAACGTTGCAGATTATTTGTGGAACAATTTCTTGGGTGGAAATTCTGCTTCTCGTCCCTTAGGTCCTGCTGTGTTAGATGGTATTGATTTCGATATCGAGGTCGGTTCGACTGGATTTTATGACGATCTTGCAAAGTTTTTATCTGCATATAGCAGCAGAGGAAGAAAGGTGTACTTAACTGCAGCTCCTCAGTGTCCATTTCCTGATAGTCATCTGGGGACTGCTCTTAATACAGGGCTTTTCGACTATGTTTGGGTTCAATTTTACAATAATCCACAGTGTCAATATAGTTCTGGTAATACGAAGAGCCTTATCGACTCATGGAATAAATGGACCTCACAGATAAAAGCAGGGAAGATATTTTTAGGGTTGCCGGCGGCACCGGCAGCGGCCGGAAGTGGATATATTCCGCCAAATGTACTAACTTCTCAGATTCTTCCGGCGATAAAGAAGTCAGCTAAGTATGGAGGAGTTATGCTTTGGTCAAAGTTTTATGACGGTCCGAATGGATATAGTGCTTCCATCAAGTCAAGCGTATGAAAAAAATGTATTAGATTTTAATCTGATTAGGACTCTTTAGTCCAGCTCGAGTCTACTCTAAATAATAAAATAAAACAATGACGCAAAAACAGTCCATTTCATAACAAGAAAGCAGAAGTATTTTTTTTAATTTGTAATTTCAGTTGACTATTACCTGTTCGTTTCCACTGGCTGTATTTGAACTGAAAGTAAAAATCTGATCATTTGTCCACACCATTCGCAGACAATGCTAGCCCCATTCGCCTCGGTTAAGCTTCAAAACAAGAAAGCAGAAGCATGCTTTCTTGATTGTCGGATATCAGACACCAATTTTATTAAGAACGCAACGCAACGCAACAAAAGTCGGAGAACAGGATTTAGAGCTTTGCCCTGTTTAAGCTTCTCAACCAAAAAGATATTGTGCACAATCTGCTTAGGAACAAATCTAGGAGCTTTCTGAGAGGAACTTATTTTCAATTCAGTAGAAATACAGACTCCGGTTGGTCTACTGATCATCAGTTTGTTTTTGGTTTCTTTTTGAAAGCCTTTCTTCTCTATCGTCAAATTTATAATAAGATGCACAAGCAGGCTATCAAGAGTTCATGAATATTCTAAAAAAAGCATAAAAAACATACACCGGTACAAATAACTGCAAAGCAAGGTTCTCAGTCTCACAAGAGCCGCCCAAAATCAAATCTATGTAAGTTAATATCAGATTTATGTACTACCCCTATTGAGGGTTGAGGATTAAAATAAAAATTTCTATTAGTATCATTTTATTGTTGCATATATGTGTCGTGCTGGGATTCTCAAAATGTGATGATACCGCTTCGAGAGTGGCCAATTCAGGATGAGTCGTTACACTTACGCTGATGAGCTTCACAAGCTCAGTGAATTAAATTTACTAAAAGTATTCTAATTTCATGAATAGCCCGTTAATATTTAATCATTTATTTCTCCTATAACTGGATAATAGTATAATGTCTAACATTTAAATAATTCTCATATTATCATATTTCTATGTCTTTTTCTCTTTTTCTCACTGTTACTGTCTCTCTCTGAGAGGCTCATCCATCTATAAATAAATTCACAATAATATACCACACATCAGCATTTCAATAATAGAAACAATAATTAAAACAGATGCAATGCATGAATGATTATGATAGGAACGTTTTCCCACTTGTCGACAGGTTATTATTATCTTAGACCGGCCCCTTCCCGATTCTTTACAGCTTATCCCGGCTGTTGCGGAATTTATTTCCTGCATATACCGGCTGTCACAGTGTCCCTTTTATTTCCAGCATATACCGGCTGTCACGGTTATTCCATTAAACTGGCCCCTTTTCGGTTCTTTCGGTTATCTTATTTAATGCATATGCATATGCATATGAACAATGATATGAAATATGTATATGAACAGTAATATAAACATTACATAAATTCAAAATATTTAAATCAACTATCTGATCCTTTCTCAACTTTCTACTTAATAAATTTTACAATTTTCTTCTCCTCATATATCACATCAACTTATTCACCAACTCGTCAAAATTTCTTTATCACCATCATTATTAAGTCAACTCATTATTCTAATAATATTTCTTTTCACATAATAATTTCTTACGTGTCCAATATTCATATCATACATATCAATTTAATTTTTATCTACCACCAAGTATAAGCTAATAATTTATTTTACTATTATTACTAGATATTTGATTTTTATTTAGACTACTTAAAGTAAATCCAACTCACCACATAGCACTTAAAGCTATGCGTGGATCACTTCTTTGCCTTTCCTGTTCCTCTCGAAAATTTCCTACAGTCACTGTTCGTCAACACCTGACATAATATTTGTATTAAATTTCTAATTATTTTTTAAATTCTTCATAAATCACACCCTTTGAAAATTCTCACTTTCACTTTCGGGAAATTTCATGAATGCTAAAAAATTCAAAAATATAAACATTACATTAGTACACTCTATTTTTCTGATAGCTTACCGTGACTCTCAATAAAATTTGCCCGTAAACCCTTTCAAAATTTTGCTATTTCAACATTTCTTTCAGTCCCCATGTGTTTAGAGAAATAGAGTAATCGATGGAGCTAAACAAAATATTAGTAAGTATAACTTAAGTTTACGTAGGCTATATATATATGTGTGTGTGTGTGTGTGTGTGTGTGTGTGTGTGTGATTTTAACAAACCAAATCTTCAGCAACTTCAAATGTTGCTTGCATAGTCACCATACAATCTCCCAAAACACTCCACCTATATGCCTTGTTGTAACCCAACCAAGACTTGATGTAGCACTTGGCAAACTCAAATCAAGTTGGCAGCAAGTAGCTGCCACCTACTGCCACATTTTACTGTTCACAATTTTTTTTTTTTTCAGTTTACCTTTGTCTTCTTCTTTCTGCCCCCTAGGCGTTCTAGTCCCAGATTTTTTTTTTAGAAAACCTTTTTTTCTTTCTTTAATTTGCTTTATTCAAATATTAATAAACTTTTCACATATATTTTATTTTAAATTTCATGTCATATTTATTAAATTATTTTTTTACCTTTACTTTACAAATACGGGTATTACAGTAAGACTGTAGCACAGTAGAAAATAAAAGCTAAACATAACATTCACCACCTAATAGACTCCAGTATCAAGTATTATATGGACCTAATGATAATTTGTTCCAGCCAGTTGTTATATATTAACTACTCAAGTAGTGATGCAGGTGGACTACCTAGAACGGGCCACGAGCTCAGCCAAAAAACGACGTTTAGGCTCTCAAATTGGCAATTTACAGTTTTTTAGGAAACTTTTTATTTTATTTAATTTAAATTCGGCCTTAATTTAATTTTCTTATTTTAGCTTCGACCTTATAAATAAGGTCTTAGGGTTTCGTTATCATTATTATTGTATTTGCATAATTTTAAATAAAACATCAGAGCTGTTTCTCTGTATTGTTTAGGGTTTTTTCTTGTGTTACTCCTTGTGAACTATCTGTTCAACTAGCCTGCAGAATAATCACTATTCTGCCCAGTATTAGTTAGTATCAGAGCTTCAGCATTTTTCTAAGGCAAGATTTCATCAGTTCCATGGCTGGTGGTCGTGATCGTGGTCGTGGTCGTCGCGGGCAGGTTCTGAACGAGGAAGCCCCACGCTGTGATCGTAACGTTCAGGATGTGATGATGGAGGATTTACAGCGGCAAGTTGCAGAGTTAACCCAGCGTCTATCGACGCGGAATTTAGGTGATCGTGAGACAGAAGATCACGATTTCGATTCTAATTTCGAAAACCCGTATCACATTTCTGGTCGATTCAGGGAGCACCGTGGTTGGGATGATCGTTATGGAGACCTCGGATTCAGAGTGGATATGCCTGAGTTTTCTGGTACGTTACAGGCTGAGGGATTCATCGATTGGTTGAATGAAGTGAAGCGTATTTTCGAGTATAAGGAAGTCCCAGATCGTGTTAAGGTGAAACTGATCACCATCAAACTGAAGGGCAGAGCATCTGCGTGGTGGGAGCAGTTGAGGTGCTCGCGTGATCGGCAGGGCAAAACCAAGATCACAGATTGGGAGAAGATGAAGAAGAAGATGAAGGGTCACTTCCTTCCTTTCAACTACACTCAAACCTTGTTTCAGCGATTTCATTCGTTGAGGCAGGGCACGAGATCGGTGGATGATTACACGGAGGAATTTTATCAATTGATAGCTCCGAATGATTTATCTGAGACAGAGGAGCAGATGGTGGCACGGTATTTGGGGGGATTACAGCAACCCCTACAGGATGTCCTCAGCATTCACTCACTGTGGACAGTTTCGGAAGCATATCAGCGTGCACTTGCGGTGGAAAAACAGCAGAACAGGAGGCCAATGAACAGAGGTGATCAAAACAATCGGCCAATTCACCCGCAAGAATCCCATCCTGCCCAGCAACCACCCCAAGGTAACCTTAACCCAAACATTAGATGTTTCAGATGTGGTGAACATGGGCATAAATCAACTGAGTGGAGGAAGCCTGCTAGTAATAAGGGCAAAAATCTCATGATTGAGGATGATGGGGTAGACGAAACTTAGGAGATTGGAGAGCCTGTGTATAACGATGATGAATATGGAGATGTGTTATATGGGGATGGCCACAAGACTCTGGTCGTTCGTAAGAGTCTACTAACCCCCAAGGGCGATTCAGGGGACGATTGGTTGAGGACCAATATTTTCCAAACGACCTGTACAGTTGCAGATAAAGTTTGCAAGATGATCATAGATAGTGGTAGTTATGAGAATGTGGTGTCTGAAGAGACTATCCAGAAATTGCAGTTGAAAACAGATCGTCATCCTAAGCCGTACAAATTATCTTGGCTGAATAAAGGCAGTGAGGTAACAGTGGATAGGCGTTGCCTAGTTTCTTTTTCGATTGGTAAGAAATATTTCGATAATGCTTGGTGTGATGTTGTATCTATGGATGCTTGCCATGTATTGTTAGGCAGGCCTTGGCAGTATGATCGTAGTGTTAGTCATGACGGGCAAAAAAACATATACTCCCTTAGCATCAAAAGGAAAAAGATTGTGTTGGTACCTCGACGGGAAGGAATCACTCCTACCCCGATTCCCAATAATACTATTTTGCTTTTGATGTCCAAGTTTATAGCGGAGGTTGAGCATGTAGACGTGGTCTATGCTCTGCTGCCTTGTAGGAATAGTGCAGTTGATCTTAATCCAGAATTACCAGCCGAAGTGCAGCAGCTGATGGTAGAGTTTTCTGACCTGATGTCGGAGGATCTTCCTCCTGGGTTGCCGCCTATGAGGGACATTCAGCATCAGATCGACCTTGTTCCAGGGTCCAGTTTGCCTAATCGACCGGTGTATCGCCTCAGCCCCAAGAAATCTGAAGAGTTGCAGCGACAGGTGGTAGAGTTGTTGGAGAAGGGCCACGTCCGTGAGAGTATGAGCCCATGCGCGATTCCTGCCCTACTAGTGCCGAAGAAGGATGGTTCTTGACGTATGTGTCTTGATAGTAGAGCCATCAACAGGATCACAGTGAAATACTGGTTCCCAATTCCCCGCCTGGATGATATGTTAGACCAGCTGTCCGGTTCTAGGGTCTTCTCCAAAATTGACCTTAGAAGTTGATACCACCAGATCAGAATAAGGCCTGGAGATGAGTAGAAGACAGCATTTAAGACGCAGCATGGGTTATATGCCCTTTGGGCTGTCCAATGCACCCAGCACATTTATGAGGTTTATGCATCAGGTTTTACGGCCTTTCATAGGGAAGTTTGTTGTAGTTTACTTCGATGACATCCTCATTTATAGTCCGACGTAGGAGTCATATTTTGATCACCTCCGTGCTGTTTTTAATATGTTGAGGACAGAGCGCCTGTATGTCAATCAGAAGAAGTGTTCTTTCTTCACTACTTCTGTTACTTTTCTGGGTTTTGTTGTATCTACTGATGGTGTTCAAATAGATCATTCGAAGGTAGATGCGGTCTTGGAATGGCCCACACCGAGAACCTTGCACGATGTAAGAAGTTTCCATGGATTGGTATACTTTTACCGTCGGTTCATCATAAATTTCAGCACTTTGATTGCTCCTATCACAGAGTGCCTTAAGGGGTGTGATTTCCAGTGGTCCGAGGAGGCAAAAACCGGCTTTCAACTAGTCGAACAAAAGATGACAGAGGCACTAGTTTTGGCACTTCCTGATTTTGAAAAGGTGTTTGAGGTAAACTGTGATGCATCTGGGGTGGGTATTAGTGGTATTCTAAGTCAAGAGGAGCGACCAGTAGCTTTTTTCAGTGAGAAGTTATCAGGATCAAAGAAGAATTACTCCACCTATGATCTGGAGTTCTATGTCATAGTTCAGTCCCTGAGACATTGGCGTCACTACCTAGTGCAAAAGGAGTTCATTCTTATCACTGATCATGAGGCCCTGAAGTACATCAATGGCCAACACAAGCTGAGTAGGCGGCATGCCAAGTGGGTGGCGTACTTGCAGGAATTCACGTTTGCACTGAGACACCAAGCAGGAAGTCTGAACCGTGTCGCAGATGCACTGAGCCGTCGTACATTACTCCTCACCACCATGAGCACCAAAATTGTGGGATTTGAGGTCTTCTCGAATATGTATGCTGCAGATCCTTCCTTCGGGAGGATAATTCAGGAGGTAACTAATGGTCAACGACATTATTTTATTTTGCATAATGGTTATCTATTTCGTGGATTGCAGTTGTGCGTTCCAGATTGTTCACTAAGGCAGCAGATTATTAGTGAACTTCATAACGAGGGTCACTTTAGGCGAGACAAGACGTTGGCCCTGATTTCCTCTAACTATTATTGGCCCAAATTGACCAGTGATGCGGCTCATCATGTGGAGCGTTGTTATGTGTGCCAATGGTCCAAGGGAGTTCTCACTAATGCGAGCCTGTACACACCCTTACCTGTACCTGAAGCCCATTGGTTCAATGTTAGTATGGACTTTGTGTTGGGCTTACCCCGTACCCAACGGGGCATGGATTCTATTTTGGTTGTGGTTGACAGATTTTCCAAGATGGCTCATTTCATACCTTGTAGGAAGACAATGGATGCTACCCGGATCGCTCATCTTTACTTCAAGGAGATTGTGCGTTTGCATGGTGTTCCCCGATCCATCACTTCAGATCATGACACCAAGTTCATGAGTCAGTTCTGGAAGAGTTTATGGGAGAAGCTGGGGACGAAGTTAAATTTTAGCAGCGCCTATCATCCTCAAACAGATGGTCAGACCAAGGTGGTGAACCGGAGTTTGGGAAACCTTTTGAGGAGCTTAGTAGGAAGTAAACCGAAGCAGTGGGATATGGCATTACCTCAAGCAGAATTTGCCTATAATAGGTCGAAAAACAGAACCACCGGAATGAGCCCATTTGAGATTGTGTATGGTCAGAACCCATCTGGGGTGCTTGACTTAGCCCTTATTCCACGAGTGGGTCGTTTGAATCCCAAGGCTGATGAGATGGCAGAACATCTTCGGGGTATCCATGAGCAGGTGAAGCTGGCCATTCATGAGAGTAATGCCAAATACAAGGCTCAGAGTGACAGTCATCGTTGTCAGGTACTTTTTGATGTTAGTGATTTTGTTTGGGCAGTATTAACTCGTGATCGTTTTCCCGTGGGAGAGTATGATAAGCTTAAAGAGCAGAAGATTGGACCCTGTGAGATCTTGCAGAAGATCAATGATAACGCCTACAAACTACGCCTCCCCAGTCATCTGAGGACTTCTGATGTATTTAATGTGAAACACCTAAGTCCTTGTTTTGTGGATTCCGATGAAGCTATTGTGAACTCGATGATGAGTTCTTTCCAACCCGAGGCGATTGATGCAGATGGACTACCTAGAATGGGCCATGGGCTCAGATTGGGCCCCGGAGACCCTAGTCTGATTGGAAACAGGCCAACAAACAAAATTGAAAATTCTCAGCATAATGGGATTTTAGCCAAAAAAAACGACGTTTAGACCCTCAAATTGGCAATTTATTGTTTTTTAGGAAATTTTTTATTTTATTTAATTTAAATTCAGCCTTAATTTAATTTTCCTATTTTAGCTTCGACCTTATAAATAAGGTCTTAGAGTTTCGTTATCATTATTATTGTATTTGCAGAATTTTAAATAAAACATCAGAGCTGTTTCTCTGTCTTGTTTAGGGTTTTTTCTTGTGTTACTCTCTGTGAACTATCTGTTCGACTAGCCTGCAAAATAATGACTATTCTGCCCGGTGTCAAATAGTTAGACAGGATAAGACAATTATAATGCCACTATTTCTAGGAAAAATGGAGCATAAGAGTATATTGGGACTTCATTTTTCTTTAATTACGTAACTCAACCCAGGCAAGAATGTAAACAATTAATGCCTGTCGGGATAAAGGTCCATTGTTATGCACCATAGCCTCAGGCAAATATCATACTGACTGCATAAATGCAAATATAAAGAACCATCCCCTTTTAGCATTATAGAAGCACAAACACAAAATTCACATTGAAAAACTAGCAATGATGTCCACAAAAACTCAAGCCACATCTCTATTCTTTCCCCTCCTAGTCCTATCACTAATCAATTTCTCTCATGGCGGTGGAAGTGTCATCTACTGGGGTCAAAATGGAAATGAGGGAACCCTAACCCAAACCTGTGCCACCAGAAAATATTCCTACATCAACATAGCCTTCCTAAATAAATTTGTCAGTGGCAGAACCGCTGAGATCAACCTGGCTGATCATTGCAACCCTGCATTAAAAGGATTGCACTATCGTTAGTGATGGCATAAGAAATTGCCAAAAGAAAGGAATCAAGGTCAAGCTTTCTATTGGTGGTGGCATTGGAAACTATTCTTTAGCTTCTAAAGCAGACGCAAAAAGGGTAGCAAGTTATTTATGGAACAATTTCTTGGGTGGAAAATCATCTTCACTTCCCTTAGGCGATGCGACATTGGATGGCATAGATTTTGACGTAGAACTTAGCTCGTCAAAGTACTGGGATGATCTTGTGCACTACCTATCCACGCATATCAAAACAAGAAGAAAGGTGTACTTAACAGCTGCTTCTTAGTGTCCATTCCCTGATAGATTATAGGGGACTGCTCTTAATACAGGGTTTTTGATTATGTTTGGGTTCAGTTCTATAATAACGCTCCTTGTCAATATAGTTCAGGTAACACCAAGAACCTTATTGATTCATGGAGCAGATTGACTTCGTCGATAAAGACAAGAAGGATCTTTTTGGGATTACTAGCAGCTCCAGAGGTAGCTGGAAGTGGGTATACTCCCGCTAACGTGTTAACTTCCCAAATCCTTCCAGTTATAAAGAAATCATCAAAGTATGGAGGTGTTACGCTTTGGTCAAGGTACTTTGATAATAAGAGTGGGAATAGTTCTGCCATCAAGAAAAGTGTATGAATTAGTCTTTACGTGTTTGGTTCAATCAATAATTAACAGCTAATCTCAGCATTTCTTGATTTTTAAGTTAATATAAACTTTTGAGTTGTCATAATTTGATTTTTGGGATAAAGTTTGTCATAATTTGGTTATAATTGGAAGTGGACTTCCTAAACAAATAATTTTCGTTTGAAAAAGCAGACCTACTTAAAGCTGTTCATACATCAACTGGCCCGATCGGATTGGCTTTAGCAAAATCGATAAGTACTAAGTGTTATACTGCATTTAAAGTACCGTTTAGCTTAACACTGGAAAAAATTAATTGTTTTTTAAACAATTTATGATAAACACTAATGAAATTATAAATTATAAAAAACAAAAATTATTTCATAAATTCTTTCAAATAAATAGCTGAAGATGGATTAAGTATAACATGATCGCAGGATAAGAATCATTCTAAACAAGTCGTCTTGGATTAAATTTGCTCTCTTCTTTTTGTACTTTTGGCTTTGGTTTGGTTTCATTTTTTCAACGAAAAAAATATATATATTTCTCCTTTTGCGGGATACAATGGTTTAATGGTGACAGATAACCATCTATTGTGAATGAGTGGGAACTCAAAACAAAGTCCTGCCTTTGAGGAATTACCTTTCAAATTTTTGGGCTGGAAATTGCTTTAGCCATTTTCTATACAGACTTGGAAATTGCTTTAGCCATTGACTCCAACAATCAACGTAATTACATAGACATGGTCAAATTAGTAATCTGTATACCCTTCTAGAGTTCTAGAGATCAAGCAATCGAAGTGAGCCATCTTTACCCAGCCCTGATGCAAGCCCAAGTTGGCTTCCTTATCATCAGAAGACAAGGGCTAACAGAAAAAGAAAAAAAATAAGATAAATTATAAATTCATCTATGCCGTTTGTTAGTCAGACAATTCGGCCTTAAAGTCAAGTTTCTATTACGAAAATATGGAATTGTCTAAAATGCTCGAAGAGATTAAATCAATCCAATTTGCAATTCTCATAGACGAGACCTCATCTGTCTATTCTTTAACCCTAAACGCACTTAACTAGTTTCAACAAACAAATTCTGTGCATGATCAAGTTATATTTACAAAACTTCTAACAAAACACTGAACCTAGTTTATAAATTCTTACGCCAAGCTAGATATTTTGTAGCCCAAAACCAATAGATTTTGAAAATCAAGAAGCCTCAACAGTTACATTGTTTTTCTCGATTTGATCTCAACGTTATTTTTTACCTTCTCAAAAAATAAATAATTGAATGTTTTAGTACTAAAATACTTCAATTTGTCATTGAAATTACAAAACAATTAGTATTAAATTAAGTGACAATCGAAACAGATCTAAACAAATCGAAACATATCAAATCAAATTGAAACAAGCAGCAAAATAGAACAATGCACCGTTTTGATTGTGGAAACGATAGGAACAAAACAAAATTGATAATCTTGATTATAAGTATCATGTCAGTTTTTCAATCAATTTTTCAACAGACCTCAATAAAAATGATCAGCTTAAGAAATATACATAAAATTATCGGATGAAAGGTTCGGTTTACAAACTAGAAAAATAAGTTATAATTATAACTAAAATCATAAATGAATTTATAATTTACCTAAAAAAAACTGCCTTCCAACTCAATTATTTATGTTAGTTGTAATGGAAAAAAAATCTAAGTTTATAACATATGAAAAGACCAGCTAAAAATCTAGAGAAGGGGGTCACTCCCAAGTCTTTGTGGCAATGTTTAAACTGTATGGTCTTTTTTTATAAATTTTTTATTTTGTTATATTGTTATCATTTTTATTAATATAATATATTTTTTTATTTTTAAAGAATATTCAACAATTTAAAAAAAAAATTTACTTGTGGGATATATGTTGTGATTTATCAATATTTAATAATAAAAAAATAATAATTTTAGTGTTGAAATTTTTTATTTTTTTTCATGATCTTTACACGAAAAAAAATCATGATTAAATTTTTTATATTATTAAAATTTTAAGATAATTTTATTAATAAATAATGTATAAAAGAATTACATTGCAATTAATTAAAATTTAAAGGCTTTTGATACTAAATCTATAGTTTAACAATCTAAATATTAGTAACTATGGATTAACAGCTTAAAAACTTTATGGAATTAAACCTTTTTTTTTCTACTCTGACTAAAATATTAAACATTACTATTTATTTATAGTATAAAGAAAACAATATTATATGGAATATCATGAGCATTCTAAAACTATAAAAGGGGGGCTACCACAACTCAAGATCATCAGCAAAACAGCAATGGCCAGTAAATCTCAAGCCACTCTACTCCTCCTTCCTCTTTTAGTCCTAGCACTTATTGAAACCTCTCATGGTGGTAGCATAGCCATTTACTAGGGTCAAAACGGAAACGAAGGAACCTTAACCGAGACATGTGCCACAGGCAAATATTCCTTCGTTAACTTAGCCTTCCTTTTCAAATTTGGCAATGGCCAAACCCCTGAAATCAACCTCGCTGGTCATTGTGACCCACCATCAGGAACCTGCACCAGAGTCAGCACTGGCATAACAGATTGCCAAAACAAAGGAATCAAAGTCATGCTCTCTCTTGGCGGTGGATCAGGTACCTACTCTCTGTCTTCCACAGCTGATGCCAAAAACGTTGCAGATTATTTGTGGAACAATTTCTTGGGTGGAAATTCTGCTTCTCGTCCCTTAGGCCCTGCTGTGTTAGATGGTATTGATTTCGATATCGAGGGCGGCTCGACTGGATTTTATGACGATCTTGCAAAGTTTTTATCTGCATATAGCAGCAGAGGAAGAAAGGTGTATTTAACTGCAGCTCCTCAATGTCCATTTCCTGATAGTTATCTAGGGACTGCTCTTAATACAGGGCTTTTTGACTATGTTTGGGTTCAATTTTACAATAATCCACAGTGTCAATATAGTTCTGGTAATACTAAGAGCCTTATCGACTCGTGGAATAGATGGACCTCACAGATAAATGCAACGAAGATATTTTTAGGGTTGCCGGCGGCACCGGCAGCTGCCGGAAGTGGATATATTCCGCCAAATGTACTAACTTCTCAGATTCTTCCGGCGATAAAGAATTCAGCTAAGTATGGAGGAGTTATGCTTTGGTCAAAGTTTTATGACGATCAGAATGGATATAGTGATTCCATCAAGTCAAGCGTATGAAAAAAACTGTATTAGATTTTAATCTGATTAGGACTCTTTAGTAGTCTACTCTAAATAATAAAATAAAACAAGGACGCAAAAACAATCCATTTCATAACAAGAAAGCAGAAGTATTTGTTTTAATTTGTAATTTCAGTTGACTATTACCTGTTCGTTTCCAATGGCTGTATTTGAACTGAAAGTAAAAATCTGATCATTTGTCCACACCATTCACAGACAATGCGAGCCCCATTCGCCTCGGTTAAGCTTCAAAACAAGAAAGCAGAAGCATGCTTTCTTGATTGTCGGATATCAGACTCCAATTTTATTAACAACACAACGCAACAAAAGTCGGACAGGATTTAGAGCTTTGCCCTGTTTAAGTTTCTCAACCAAAAAGATATTATGCAGAATCTGCTTAGGAACAAATCTACGAGCTTTCTGAGAGAAACTTATTTTCAATTCAGTAGAAATAAAGACTCCGGTTGGTCTACTGATCATCAGTTTGTTTATGGTTTCTTTTTGAAAGCCTTTCTTCTCTACCGTCAAATTTATAATAAGATGCACAAGAAGGCTATCAAGAGTTCATGAATATTCTAAAAAAGACGTAAAAAAACATATACCATGAAGTTAAAAAAATGGGATGTGGAAACAAAAAGACCAAGATAATAATCACCGGTACAAATAACAGCAAGGCAAGGTATTCAGTCTCACAAGAGACTCCCCAAAATCAAATCTTAAGGTCTTTGACAGTTTTAAAGGATCCTAATGAGAGGAAGACAACTCAGTTGAATACGTTCTCAATTCTGTGTTTACACTTTCCGGACCTGAATATTATGCATGGATTGGAATCGCCAGATTGGCTGTCTGCCACTCTGAACAAGTGCTACTTCTTCTCCCTCCTTCACCATCCCTTGCTTCTGTATATGAAAATCAAGAAAACTTAACATAAATGCAACAGCTATCAAGCATACAAAGAGCCGAATATGACTGAAAAAAAAAAACATGTTTGAAAGAAAAGTTTCTGAAGGGAATTAATTTCTTTATGAAAAAAAAAAATCATAATTGTGTGTTCTCACTCACGCGCACCCGCAGATACGGTTGGTGTAGTTCAAAACATTAATTCCAAAGCCAAAACTCTCATCATTCTAAATATTGAGATTCATAACAATGAGAATTGTGCATTGCCCAAGGGTGAAAATTACCAATCTCCAATCTTATTTTCTACCCTTTTCCTTTAAGGTCTATCATGACAAAGGTTGGATTTGCTTAATTTAAAAGCACAGGTTTGGACTGGTTATATATATCCCATATGGGGCACATAGAAGCAATTGCACCAGCGAAAATAATACAAGGCAAGAAAGGAAAGTTTCATGCAAGCTCAATATAGATCCATAAGGGTTGATACTCTGACTTTAAAAGCCCAATGCATCCCGTAACCCAGCATCCAAAGGTTACATGTAGGTTTTGAATATTAACACATTAAAAATTCCAACTTGAACCTGAAAATGAACTACTCAAAGCTTGGTTTAGGTTAACCATGGACCAATTCATAGGCCATGGGATTATCTCGGTTACCAGCTAATTAAAGGATTTTGATGTATGATTTTGTAGTGAGACCTCACCTGCAGCAAAGCTAAGGCATTTGCAAAGGTTTCTTCAGCATCGTCTAAAAACTCCATGTGTATGGGACATACTCCTTCATACAAAGCGAGTCTCTGTTGTATCCTCTTCCTGCATGGCCATAGAACTCACGTGATTAGTCAATTTTCAAATTCATACGCATAGATCCTCAATTCAACTCAGACATGACATAAGCATCTTGGGTGTAGGACTGTATCACAGTAGCAAATAAATGCTAAACATAACATTCATCACCTAATAGACTCCAGTTTCAAGTATTATATGGACCTAATGATAATTTGTTCCGGTCAATTATTATATATTAACTACTCAGGTAGTTAGACAGGATAAGACAATTATAATGCCACTATTTCTAGGAAAAACGGAGCATAATAGTATATTGGGACTTCTTTTTTCTTTAATTACATAACTCAACCCAGGCAAGAATGTAAACAATTAATGCCTGTCGGGATAAAGGTTCATTGTTATGCACCATAACCTCAGGCAAATATCATACTGACTGCATCAATGCAATTATTTGATTCAGGGAATAAGAAACTCACTCATTTGTGAAGGCAAATATAGTGCCAGAAGGTCGATAATGGCTCAATAGCATAGCCATGAAACCAGTTCTGGTGAAGACAACAATTGAGGTTCCGAGTGTGTTTGACATCATGGTTGCATGGTATGCAAACATCTCGCTCATATGGTTCTACAAAGAACATAAAGCTTAGAGTTAAGTATTCAGGTTTAACAAAGAGAAAGAATAAAAACAAAGCGCAGAGAGTCAATGCAGCATCAAAACATATATGAAGTCTTGTTAACTGACCTTGAAGGCTTGACCAAGATTGAGAGGCATGTCACCACCAGCAATGGTTGCTTCCGTCCGTAATGCTACAGTGTGCATAACTTTCACAGCTTTCAATGGGAACCTGAAAGGAAGTGAAAATTCTTTAAAAGTGTGTCGAGTACAATTGTCTATGCTTACAGCATGCAAGTATTAACAACTTCAGCCTAGGACAAGCCAGCTGCTACTCAACAATGCACAATGTTCATCAACAATTTGTTTCAATCAGATCCAACTGACATTCTAAAAGATAAAAAATATATAACTTACTTCCCATGAGCAGTTTCTCCCGAAAGCATTACAGCATCAGCACCCTCACGAACAGCAATTGCAATGTCTGATACCTCTGCTCGAGTTGGTGTTGGATGAACTATCATACTTTCAAGCATATTTGTGGCAACGATAACAGCTTTTCCCATGCTACGGCACAACCTAATTATCTCTTCCTACATTTTCAAACAATTACAATTATGAATGTTACATCATAGCACAACTTCCTGTTTCTGCTAGGTGTTCAAAGAACTTTGGATAAATGATGTTGCTATCCACTCTTCAGTCAGAAAATTAACCTACCTGCAGAAGTGGAACCTCCTCAACAGGGAGCTCTGCACCAAGATCACCTCTTGCAACCATTGCCTAAATTAAGAAGAACAAGACTTAAAGCTTTTAGTACACGAGTCAATACAATGCAAATATCGAGATGGATATGGAGCCGACATGATCCAAGAATGTTTCAAATTAACAGTTTGCAATTACTTTTTTTTATAACCAATTTGCAATTATTTAATGTCAAATTCTCCTGAATCACAAATGTTGTACTGTAGTCAAAATAATCCAGAACCAGTCATAAATCCATTTGCCCAGATTTGTTCAAAAGCAACAACAGAAATGCAAACCAAATAATTGTTTAGAAAAACTTTTTAAAAAAAAAACTAAGAAAAAGGGATGAAAAGGGTAAATATTAGTAAGTGAATAAATGACATGCAGAAAGATAATATAAGAGCTCAAAGATTTGCATAATCAATTGTGATTCCTATATCCATTGGCTATATGTAATAATAACCCATCACATTTGCAGCAATGCAATGATGCAAATGAAAAGATTAAGGTCATCACCCCATCTGATGCTGTGATAATTGAATGCAAATTTGGTATAGAGTCTGCACTTTCAATTTTTACAATTACATGAATATCTGCATTGCAGCCTGCCAAATCAAAAGAAAAAAGCTTTATAAATGGAGAACATGAAGCAAAACATCAACCATGTATTTTTAAGTATAAGATTGTATCCCAATGTTTACTTTGCAGATAATTCTTCAACTCGTGAACCACTTGCGCATCTTTAACAAAGGAAACAGCATAAAAGTCAACTTTATTGTCCACTCCAAATTTTATATCATCCCAATCCTTCTCTGCAGCAAATAGGTGCAAACAAATAAGTATAGCAAAAGCAAAAATGCTTCAGTACCACCTAGCCAGCCACTTCTGCAGTCTGCACCCCCATCAAAAGAAAGGGAAAAACAAAAGATAAACAATAACAATGAGGAAGTACAAGGTCCAACCAGTAATTGAAGGCAATGTCGCACTTTTCCCTCGAACATTTAGATGCCGCCTAGACTTGAGCTCTCCACCATCGACAACTTCACATTTGACTGAATCTTCTGTCTTGGACTTCACCAAAAATGACATCATACCACCTACATTGTTAATCAAGAGTCACTGGACCTTATTAATAATTAATCATGAGAACAAATCTTTTATTGTTCCTAAAAGTTTGGTATATAAGCATGCATGCATGAATCCTGAGAAGTACTGTCATTTCAGAGGCGTTATTCTTTTTAAATGAGCACAGTATAGATCTTTTAAACTTCTTTGTATCGTAGAAGTATCACGTTAGCATACCATCAACAAGGAGCATGTCACCCACTTCTACATCATTAACAAAATCATCGTAGTTAACACTAACACAATCAGCTGTGCCAACCCCTCTCTGAATCGTAAAAGTGAACCCTTGCCCAGTTGCTAATTCGATTGGTTGTGGCAAGTCCCCACTCCTAACTTCAGGGCCCTGATAACAAGAACACCAAATAACAAAGAGAATAAATTAACAGAGCTATCAATTGATGAAACTTTCAAGAAAACTTAAAATAAGTATACATCATATCATTCTTTATAGAAAGAATAAATATCAATTTGAACTGAAACCTGCCTTAGTGTCGAGCATGATTGCAATAGTGTTGTCTTTTGATTCCGCATTATATTCTTTAACTAAATCAATAACTTTCTGATGAGATGCATGGTCCCCATGAGACATATTCAATCGAGCAACATTCATTCCAGACTCAGCCAGCTTCCGTATCATTTCTCTTGTGTTGGTTGAAGGACCGATGGTGCAAACAATCTTTGTCTTTCGTCTAACTGTAGGCTTCGACCACATCCCCACTGAGGTGTCACCTAATTGTTGTAATCCCCGCAAATGCTGAATATGCTCATCTATCTGATAGCAAATTGGAAAAAAGAACATTTTGAGTTGCAACATCCAGAGTCCAATGAATTTCTTACAAAACTGTATGCTCCTTCACCGTAAATAATTGGATCATAAAGAACACAGGATGCATTCATTCATCCTAACACTATTTCCACCCGTTGAGTACATGAAATCATACACCTTTTTACCTTCTTTTTTTCTTCAAATCCAAACTAAAACAATCAATATTTAAAATTTTGATGCCCTTTTCTTATCTGATATTCTTTCAGCAACCAAACAAAGTTCGTTAAACCTCGCCACAAGTAAGCCAAAATAAAATTAACATGAAACAGAGACAAAATGCAAAACAGCCGTGGCATAATTATGGTAACGGGGAAAATACCGATTATACTTCGCAAATTAAACAAATCGATAATTAAAACTAAGATTTAAAGGGGAAAAAACGACCTTCTCCTACGTTTTCTAACTTCTAAGTCTTCAAGTTCCAATGCTAAAGCTTGTTATTGTTTCCCGTTTCTGAGCAATTTCTCAGTGACCAAACGTAGACTAACTTACTTTACTTAACTAACCTTAAAAATGAAGGTCTTTACAATCAAAATTCAATACTTTCAGTTCCTAATATTTTCCCACGCATTATCGGCAACCATACATAAAACCAAGACAAGAATCAAAAAGCAACAAGTAGCACAAACCTTCGGTACATCCTCCGGTGACACCGGAATGACCTCAGGCTCGGCACGTGCGGATCTCTTAGCAGTGACTCGAGTGCTCCTAAGAACGACTCTTTTGCACTTCTTCTCCTCACGTGCCAGCACCTTCGAAGCGAAGCTTGCAGACTTTAGCTTTTCGACTCTCTCTTGTACGGATCCACATCTATGGTTCAACAGCGAACCCTGAATCGATCTAGTGGCCACCACCTGAGCCATTTCTGTAGAGAGAGAGAGGGGAAATGGAAGTGTTTATTGAGGAATTAAAAATGTGAGTGTGAGTTATTAATGGTTTTTGAGTATGTCTCTCGTGAGAAGAGGTTGGAGAAATCGCCGCTAAATTTGGCGGAGGTTTTAAAGAAGGCTGAAATATGAAAGAGCTTAGTTCGTATCGAAGAATTTGGTTTGCGCTAACTTTATTCAAAAACTGTTGGGACCTTGCAATTAATGGAAGAAAAAAAAGACGTGTTATTGTCAATGAAGGGTTGGGAAAAATTACGGCGTCGTTTAATCGGAGAATTGCGTTTCTGATTTTACGCTTTTTTTTTTTTTCTTCCCTAGTTATTGCATTTTGGAAACTAATTTACGAAGGTCTTATTTTCAACTAAATATTAATGTCCATCTCACATTTTTAATATACTAACCTAATTCCCGTGCTATGCGCAGATTTAAAAAATAATATGCATTTATTATATTAAAGGTTTTTAACGGCCAACTTAATTTTTAATATATAAACATATAAGTATCAATGAGTTACTCGTTTTAAGTTTTGTCTAAATCCGAATATTTAAATACTATATATTTGTTAAACTTATAAAACAAAAATAGAAAAAATTAATGTGTTCCCCTTTGCGTGTACTAATTAGTTTGTTCCGATATAAATAAGTAGAGAACAAAATTTAAACAAATATAGTTTAAAGTATTAAAAAGATAAATTGAAATTTTTGTATAAAATGCATAACTTATTTCTTCATAAATTTTACTTTTATATTTTTTTACCTAAGATTAATGGATAAGAAATAATGGAAACTTCTAAACATCGAAGTATTAAGTTAAAAAATAATCAAAGTACAAGAATATATAGAAGCCAAAGGAAAAAAATATTAACATACCTTGTGTTATAACTTGAGAAATAAAATGAATAATTGAGTTGTTATTGAATTAAATATAGTGAGAAATATATTTAATACTAATTGTTAATGCTACCTCGTGCAAATAACACATTATTTTAATTTACTTGATAAAATTTTAAAGATTTTAGTTGATTGCTTCAATTATTGGATTGTCCTAGATATATGTAGTATTTGTCTACCTATTGACAATACGTTAAAATATAAGCTCATTAATCAACAAAAAAATATAAGCTCATTAAAAATCAAGAAATTGATTGCAAACGCTACAAAAAAATTCTTTTGTAAAATATGAATTTAAGTCTGTTAAACATTTCATTAGATGAAACCCTTGTTTTTACATAATAAAAAATATATTTGTAATGTAAAGTATATACTCAAATTTATACAATTTAACACTTGTATTAAAAACTAGTTCCAAATGGCATTTTGCTAAAATCTTCACCCAACTTTAACTAATTTTTGAATCAAAATATTTCTAGGTTTAAATTTTTTTTTTAAAAATGTGTCTTGTAGATTATTTTGTGACAAAACAAATTTTACGTTTTTTTCCGTTAACAAATGGAGTAATGCGGACCATTTTTTTTTTATTAATTTCATAAAAAAACCTTATGGTTTTTCTGATTTTCATTTCATGGCTTGGTTTGTTTTTGGTAAATTAGATCTTGTATTTTACTCTATTGATATTGGTAAAATTATAATTTTTTCAAAAATCAAACCTCAACAGTCACTTTTGCTAACGAAACAAAACATAACGTTTGTTTTGTAATAAAATAAAACAATAAAAAAACAAATAAACCATTAAAAACGAAGTTTGGGGTTAGATTTATCAGGCGATATTGACTTTTCAATCACGAACCTTTCTATTTTCATACAAGAAGCCCATTTTTCGACCCACTAAAATGTTTTATTTGAGACGCAAATAAGCACCAACTTCCTCGGCCCAAGACTCCACAATTGAAAGCGCGGGAAAATTCGATCTGATTTGGCGCCAGTAAAACCCTAAGTCCCCCAACCTGCATCCATAATCCTCAATTCTCTTTCTTCCCTTTTCATCTCTCTATAGCGAATTTCATTTTATCGTTTGCAGTTCACATCAGATCAGATCTCTCCATCACCTCTAAAGCCCCTGTTTCTCCTTCATTTACTTTAAATCACTGAATTCAAACCCCACTCAGAAACCCTAACTGTCAAAGACAAAGATGGACATGAAAGGTTTGTCTACCATCTGCGCCGGCCTTGGTACCGCCGAGGAGGATGATGATGGCAGACGGATTGGCTACACAAAGGGAGAATATTGTCTAGGTAATGACTATTGCTTATCATCCCAAACAGAGAAATCAATTGAACAGATAAATTTTTTATTAGTTCAATTTCTCTGATTCATTGGCAGATAATCTGAAGGATTTGTTGAGATTTCTAAGGCGTGATGATCCCCAAGCACGTGAAGTGTTTAAGCAAGTCTGTAAATGGAATATTGTGTCCAAGGATTTGATACCTATCATCGAACATTACCAAGATGATCGTAACTTGGTGTTAAATGCAGGTGGATACGCTTTTGATAGTTATATCATTATATTTTTTAAGTTCTGAAATGGATTAGTTTTTATAATTTTTTAGCTCTAATCATGCAGTGAAGATATTGGTGTTTCTTACCATGCTTATCGAGCCTTCATCGAATGATATTCCTCAGCAGATAGAATATCTTTGGGGCTTAAAGTCTTCAATCACATGCAGTAACACCATTGCGGTGATAGTTTCTCTCCTTGAAGGTCCGCTTGAAAATTTGGAATGGTAAGTGGTTACTCTATGCATTGTTTGTAAAAATGCTTGGTTTCATATATTTGAGAAGGCATATAAAAAAGGAAGTAAAAGTTGCATTCAGTAATTGGTTCCATTCCATAACAAAGAAACTATAAGGTGAATTTCTGTTTTTTGGGAAGCCAGACAACAAGAAAGTTGTTTTTCTATAATACTACATTATTGTTTCTTTATTTTCAGTTTATTCAGCTACTTAACCAAGGCCGTGATTTTGATCCTACACTATGACTGGTGTTGTGCGTGCAAAAGAATTGTAACTGAGCTGAATATACCCTATGTTTTGCGAACACTATTTGGATCTTATAATTTTCTTGTGAAAACTTATACCAACCCGTAAGATGTTCTGTTGTATTAATACTTCTGTACTCACTCCATGCATGCTTGTATAAAAAAAATTTGAGTCCATGTCCTTATTTTTTTCTTCATTTTGATGAATGTATTTGCATCTTTCTAACCCTTCTGTGTGTTCTATATCATCTTTTAATATAATTATATATGTTCCCTTGCTTTTAGTTTATTGTGCATTATTTGTTGTGTCATTATCATCATTAATGACTGATCCTATGCCAATGCCATACAGTGATGCATTTACAGAAGACGACTGGAAATTGGTCCAGCTGGTACTCACTTTATTTCGGAACATTCTTGCCATCCAAGATGTTTCCTTGCTTCAGAAGGCTGGAGTATCTGCTAGTCTATTTTTATCATTAAGAGATAGATTTCTTGAACTTTTGTTCCATGAGAATGTGATGGACTTAATTATAGTCATAACCCAGCATATTGGTGGTTCGAGTGGTTATCTTCGTCAAGATAACTTACTCCTATTAGAAACTTTCCATTACATATTTTTAGGTCAAAACCCAGAATTAACTGCCAAAGCTCATCTAGAACGTTCCAAGGTTGGTGTTTTCATCTTTTTTCCAGTGTCCTTGACTCCTTTTTAGCTACTCGAATTTATTTAGTGCATTAATGTGATAGCCTATTTTTACTGGAATTTTATGAAAGGTGGGTGGGGACACCAATGATTCTCTTGACAGTCTGAAATCCATTATGAAAGATGAAGAAGAGAAAAGAAAGCTTGCTAGACTTCGCAATGTGAGTCGTCATTCACAGTTTAGTGGAACATTTACACGGCTTACCATGGTATGGATTTTCATCATTGCTGATGCTTGTGAGGGTGTTTCATTTAGAACTTCAATAACTTTAGTAGGCCTTTGTGACAGGACGGTTCTAGAGCAGTGTTCAAAGGAAACCCTTCGTCTGCTTCTCAAAGTTCCATGGTTAGACCTCATAAAGGTCATGGGGCTACTAAAAAAATTGTCTGGGAATATGGACTGCTACCCTCAATAAGAGACAATATTTTGGAATTGCTCCATGATTTTGTCAACCAATTTCTATCAGGGGGTTACAGTGGTATATATTTGAATGAAACAACCATTTTTCTTGGCCTTTTATCTGCAATTTCTTTTCTTTCCAGCTTCCCTTTGAAATTGCTAATTTCTGTTTGTAAATCAAATGCACTTCAGTTTTGATGCAGACGATTCGTGAGGATATTGAAAAAGAACATCATGCAATTCAGAACAGCGATATCATTGTTTTTTTCCAGGTTGCCCAATTTGTTACTTCTTTTCAATATCACAAGTTTTTGACTTCTAAGGTAAGGGACAAATTTTCTTATATCTAACTTTTTTTTTCCTTTCCTACTCTAACTTGTAGATGCTACGCACAGTTGCACACTTAAATTTGATGTAATGGGTACAATAATGTACAAGCTCTCATTTTGTCAGAAAAAGAGAAGAATGTACAAGCTCTCATTCTGTATTGCTTTGATAAATAGGAACCCAAAATTATTATGTTCTAATGCTTGCTGGTTCTCTTTTTTTTGGATAAGATGCTGGTGCTCCTCAACTCTTGAAAGTTTTGTTATATATATGAAACTACTAATCAACATTTATGGCTTTTTGTTTTTGTTTTTGGTGTGAGCCTACGTGCATGCATCTGGTTTTGTGTTTATCTTGTGAAGTTCTTATTTATTTGGATCTAAATAGTGATTAGATGTACTGGTTTATTGTATCTAAATCTCTGTGTTTTTCCTGCTTTATATAGTTTAAATTATTATCTTTTAATCATAAAAGAGTCTAAATTGTTTAAGGTTCAACGAGGTACTTTTTGACAGCACCAGACTTTAGATTTAGTAGGACTCAAAGCCAAGGATGAATTGATGGGAAATTATGATGAAAAAGCCAAGTCATCAAAGGATCTCCTGAGAAGTAAACAACAAGTTATCAAAGGAACCCTACAAATAGGTATTAGCAAAAACCATATTGACAGACCATTTGCTGTAGAAAATGGGAGAAATAGATGAGGGGAAAAGTGTTGTGGTCTTCTTAAGGAAGGCAATGAGAAACAAATATGAGGCTTTTGATGGCACAGTAGCAGCAGTCCCCTGTGCTTTTAACGAACACTAATAAAACAAACAAATCTGAATGGGTTGCCAGTTTATGCCTTAATCTGAGGGAAAAATGGACAAGAAGTAGGCCTACACCATATAAGTCATAACCAGCTGTTATAATTGGATCCATCAAACTTCACTGTTGGTAATAAAATTGATGGAGCTAGCCATGGATAGATAAGAAACCCAATGTGTTTTAGCCCAAAGTTCTGAAAATATTTCTTACCGCGCCACAACTAATAAATTAACCACCAAAAGAGGGATCTGAATTTAATATGATTTGATTCTCAAAAGACAATTTGGGGTTGTGTAGAGAAAAGGAGATTAACCCATCTTAAGGAAGGATGTTCTTCATTTTTTTTCTTAAATTAAATAAAAGAAGGTGAATGATAATTTACAGGGATGGTGAAAGTATTGAAAGAGCAATAGGAACTATTTATTGTTTCCTTGAAGTTTCCATTTCTGACTTTCATTTTAGGCCCTTGTTAAAATGCAAAGTGCATTTCGAAGCTTTTATCAGGATTTTGGCTCAAGTCTTGCTAGTGGCTTGCAATATCCTGATTTTAATGTCTGCAAAATGGTACCAAAAAAGATGTCTTGACCCATGTGATGTTATCCTTGGATTTAGATTTTCATGTTATGCCTCTGGGTTTTTTTTTTATTTTTTATAATTTCTGCTGTTCAATGGTTTTATGTTTGTCCCTAGCAAGTGATAATTGTTTATTTGGGGCCAAAAATATTAACTAATGACTTGGCTATGCTATATGACCAGAAGGGGTATATACATCTTTATCGTATTTTTTGTAGTCTCCAAAGAGATAGGATGCGTGTAGAATTTAGATTACTAAGTTTCTTGAGAATGATCCCACATAGCTTTAGTAGAACCCATGTATATGTGGCTTTTCTTTGGAACTGCATGTATCAGGGTTGTTGACTGTTGAGATATACTTGTTAATTCAATTTCCCTAACAGGAAAATCTTGTTTAATGAACTTTTGTTGATATGGCATCTGCTCTTTCTCTTGAAATTGGATTTAGAGACTAGATAGGGGAAGGTAAATACTAGTTATATTCTTTTTCCTTTTTAATTGAAATTTAAAATTGTTAAGTGTCAGTGAAATCTGAACATTTTTTTACATGTTTTCAGTGATTTGTGCATGCGATATTGTTTGTCTGCTACTAGTTTGAGAGACACGATATCTTGTTGCTGAAATTTTAGTTGGCTTCTTTTATGGTAGTCAATCTTTATATGATAAATGTTTGTGTGATTTAACAGCCAGCCATGGAAATGGAAACATCTGAAGCTTCTGCCAATCAACATGCTGATATCACCTATTTTAAGGGCGACGTATGTGGACCTATTGCGGCATCAATGAATGAATCGATGTTTTTACTTGTCATTTCAAGATGGCGTCTAGCATTTGATGGCTTGAAGGAAACAAATGATTACAAGTTTTTGTCAGCAGCAGGCACTCTCATGAAAAATATGGTTATATATACTTCTTCGTTAAGTTGAATCTTTTAATAATATTGATTTCCTAATCTCTCTGTTTATTGTTTCCATAAGATATTATCCATGTGTTCTACAAATCATATTAAATAGAACTAACTGGAGAAGTTTTTATTCCATGCCCATCTTTTCAACAGCAGCTTTTATTAAGTTTAGTGACTGCGAAGTCAGACTATAAAACCCTCCTTTTCTTTTCCAATGCAGATTCGCATGCTAGACTTGGTGCTTAAATTATTGCCAGAAGATTCTAAGGAGCCTCAAACAGCTCGTATCCTTCTTTACAAGTTGTTTTATGATCAGACTGACCAAGGGATGACTCAGTTCCTGTTGAACCTGATCAGAACATTTGACACTCACAAACAACCCAAAAGGTTTTCTTTTCCTCTTGATCTGAAAAGCCAAAATGGCTTTTCTTTTCAGCCTTCGGATTTTTAGCATGAATTATGTTAACCATGGAAAGTATCACAGAACTTTAAATGAAATCTAGACGTAGCAGAAAAGTAAGTAATTTCATGTGTTGTAAAAGTTTATGATTTGTCAATGAAAAATTCTTATCGTGGGGGATTGGGTATAAGATTGTAATGCTGGGAATAAGCGATCATCGGGGAGTGCTGTCCCTGTTAAACGTGATTGGCTGCTTGGGTTTTCTTGCACTTGTTCATTCTCGAAGGACGCATTTAATGTATGTGCCCTAGAATCATTTTCCATGAGTTTGGTTTGTGTACTTTTTAAGTCTTTCTCAAATACATGCATATGTACTTTGGGTTGAGGAAGAGTTAAATAGGAAAATGATTGTGATAGATGAACAATTTGGAGCAAAGAAGCTAAAGTTTGTTCTTTTGCCTTTTCTTTTCTTCCCTTTTCTGCTTTACAAATTTCCTCTAGGTTTATGCGATATATGATATATCTATGTAGTGGTTATATCAATGGCTGTATAGTTCTAAGTCATGGTTGAATGATTGAAAGTGAATGCACTTGATTTGCAGTGCTTATGTCTATATATAATTTTTTCTTTCTCTCCAAGTAAAAGTTTCCTTAGACAGACACGACACAATGTGCATGTTGCATCATAAACAGTCCCCTTAAATAAACTTATGTCAATATTAACTTTTACTGCAACCAAACATTTATGTTGCAGTGGAATATATAGAAAGTTTGGTTGTTCTTACTTGCTTGAGTGTCTTGCTACTGATGCTATTTTCATTGTTCTTGTCAGTGATCTTGCAGATTTGGTAGAAATTACAAATGTAATTGTACGCCTCATGGAGAATCTTCAAGCACGTGGCACATTAAGGGTATGTTTTGTCTTTATTTGCATGGTGTATTCCATCTTTTTTTATTTATTTATTGTACATTATACGCACTTTGTCATCCCTTTTTGGTAATGAATTGTAATATTTATATTATTTTGTTTTTTAATGCTTATTTGACGTGAGATCTAAATTGAAATATTTGTTTCATGATTAAGGTTTCAAAAAAATCAAGGAAGGGGAGAAAGAAGAAAGCACCGAGTGACAGAAAAGAAACTGAAAGTGAACTGTCTGCAGATCATCCTACTGCTTTAAATGAGACTGACATCTCAAATTGTGAACGAACAGCAGATTTTAGCATGTCAAAGCAGGAAGCTCCTATAAATATGATTTCTAAAGGGAAAGAATATATCAGCGTCTCTGTTTTGGTTGATGAGCCTGGAATGTCTGAGCTAGAGATGGAGAATCTCAGAGGTGACAATCTGCAACAGATGGATAACAAAAAGTTAGATAATATGGATGATGATCTTTGCTGCAGTACTGATGATTCTTCCGGTGATGAGCAGCCAGCTGGAACTGATGAAGTTGATTTTAAGGTGTCTAGTTTCATTTCAGCTTTTGCAAGCTGCAGCATCATTCAAAAATTGTGTTGGTTGCTTAAATTTTATAAGAGCAATTCCACCCGTACGAATCACTACATAATATGCATGCTGCGGAGGATAACTGATGACCTGGAGCTCTCTCCAATGTTATATCAGGTCAATACTTGAAGTGCATTAATCCTTGAGAATGTTGAATAGTCGAATGAAACTTACATGACTATTCATATTGAATTTTTCTACACGAATGCGTATCTTACATATCTATTACTTTTGGAAAACTTTTGGCAGTTATCACTCCTCACTACATTCTATGGCATCCTCGATGAGCAGAAATCTTGTCCATGCCAGGATTACGCAAACATTGTTGATTTCCTGACAAGTTTGATTAGAAAAATGCTAAAGAAAATGAGGAGTCAGCCCCTTCTTTTTGTAGAAATTCTCTTCTGGAAGACCCGCAAAGAATGTCATTACATTACTGCTGAATATTTACTGCATGATCTTGGTAGTTTGAAGAACGAATCTAGAAACTGGGAAAATATTTCAGGAAATGGAGATTTTGGGTCATCCCAGGCCAAGGGATGGACTCACAGAAGCATAGCAGATGCACTGGGTGAGGATGAAGCTGATGTTGTTATCTCTCATGATCTAGGATATCAGAAGTAAGATGTCCTTATGAAGCTTCATATTTAATTTACTATTTGATACTTCACCTATTCAGTTCGCCAATGGAGGGTTTGCAATTATTAACTAAGACGATAAGCAAATTATTCTGATCTTAGGCCAACTGTGGGTAGCCTATCCATGTTGAATAATAGCTTTCCTCTTCTATTTGATGAAAAATCTCTTTCTTTGGAGATACTGCAAGATCTTAATTTTCATGAGAATGATACAAATAGTACTTCTTTTTTTTTCAGAAATGGAGAAAGTATTATGCAAGACAGTATCACATCTATTTCAAACAGTGAGATTAGTTCGGAAAAAAATCCCAACTAGTATGATATTCAGGAACAACCTCTAATTTCTGTTTTTTTTTTTTCTCTCTAAATATTGTAGTAATTGGTCTATTAACTCCTTGGTCTATTTGGTTGGTGCAGTGAGGAAAATTCGTTGGAACATGAATCTGGAAAGGTTTCTCAAAGGAAAAAAAGACTTGTTCTCAGTGATGACTTTGAGATCAAAATCAAAGATCTCTATGGAAAGTATGTTTGGTTTGACCCAGATATTTTCCTGTCACAAGCATATTTTAAAAAGATTCCACAATATATAGAAGACTACATGTAATAGACATTTTGATCCAAATGTCATACGAAGTAAAAAACTAATGTTACAAGCCATACACTACTGGATGACTACTGGTCATGACATGATTCTCAATAGCGATGAGTTATTGAGTAATTGTTTTTGGCTTCTCTTCTAACTGTTTTGCCATGTTACATAGTCATTTCATTAGTTTCTGACGTTTGCTCTGCATCTGTTTTCACAAATATGCACAGGTTCAAAGATGATTGGAATTGTAGTCGTCTTATTGCGGAATCTTTAGATCCTGATGGTAAAATTTCAGCTGCTCAAGTTTCTAACAAGCTTAAACAGTTAGGGCTTGGAGTTGCACCAAGGAAGAGGATGCGCTATGGTGGTGGATCTTCTTCTGCTGGTCCTGATAAACATGGGGGAGGAAAGAAAATAGAAAGTGAAAGCACTCTTCATGACTCCAATGACTTAGAAGGAAGGCCATCAAGGCAACCTTTGTAAGTATTTATCACAATTCAGAATCCATGCTTTTCAAGAGTTTATATGTCATTATTCAGGTATATGAAGCTTTACTGTTTTTAACAGGAATACCAGAAAAAGAGTGCATCCCTTTAGCAAGGAGCAGGAGGCAATGATTAAAGATTTGTTTGAGCAGTGAGTGTTAATTTTTTTTTTATAAGTAAAAAAATTTATTAAAAAAGCACCAAGAGGGTGCAACTCAAAGCCAAAGGTTATTTACAATGAAGAAGCTCCATAAAATCTAGAAGATTATCATTATTTATAAAGAAATTATTTTAAACAAAAAATTAAAGGTATTGAACCAACTGTCCATGATATTTGAAATAGGTCTTTCAATACCATCAAAAGCTCTCCGGTTCCTCTTTTCAAATAATCCATCAAATAGATAGCGGAATTAAATCTAAAGCCTTCTTGACATCTTTTTGAGCCCTCAAACCCCTCCAAGCCCAAATTTCATCTCAACGAACCCACAACCACACAAGAAACCCCCACAACTCTATACACTATCTCCCATAAACTCCTAGCTAGAGAGTAGTAAGTGTTAATTAACTAGCATCCTTGGTAAATTCTTAGATTTGGTTGGGTTAATTAACGTGTTATCTTGTTACAATTCTACTCTTTATCTCTCTCCACTTGATGGATACTAAAACTAACTGTAAGAAAGAGTAGCTGCTCTATTTTTATTATTTATGCCCTCAACCTACATTGTCAAAGATTTAATTTCAAATAATTGGGGTTAGCTTAATTGTATTTGTTGAAGAAATAGTTAACCTGGAATTTTTTCCTCTTTGTAGGTTCAAAGACCATAGGAGGTGCAGCCACTTGATTGCAAATGCACTGGATGCTGACAATACATTAACAGCTGCCCAAGTTTCTCGTAAACTCAAGCAACTTGGTTTATGCATCCCTCGGCAGAAAAGTGCTAAAGCCGATATGCAATTGAGAGATGAGGAGCTTAATGACTTTTCTATAGACGGAGCACATGACTCTGAGAACGAAACATTATTAGCATTCAGGAAGAGGTAAACATACGTTCACATTCTGAAATGTTCAAGTGTTCTTGAGAACACTAATCAATGAATGTAGTATTCCTGCTTGCATTTATCTAATTATTCCTCTTTTCTTTTCCCACGTTGATTATTCTTAACTCAAGCCAACCAGCCTTATCCAAACATTTTGGATTGGCTACAGCAAATGCTCCCATTCCCATCTATTTAGGGTGCTTATCATTCAGTAGAATCTGATAGAGGCACTTCTCATGTTATGAATAGCATGACAGATTCTCTGACTATATTTACTTTTTGAACATTTTAGGAGCAAAAGCAAGGATAGCCATGTATTGCTTAATAAGGAGTTACCAGAACAGAACATTGGAGGAAAAGTTTCAGACGATTCTGATGATGAAATCCTAAGCTCTGTTCTCAAGTAAGTATCTCTCCCTCTCTCCAATGAAGAAAAATAATGTAGGATACTGGAACTTGACTGCAAAGTGTTAATTTTTGGCCATCAGTGATCCTTTCTTTTCTTTCACCTAATAAAATTTTCTGCTTTGACAGAAGAATGCTTACTGTTTGTTTTGTTAACATAAACATGATTGTGATAATCATGAAGTTTAGGTTGTATCACTATTCACAACACCGTCATGTGTCACCTTACCTCATGATTTTTTACTGGAACATTTTTGGTGTTTGGCCTGTTAAATCTCATTGAGCCTTCTTTCATACCTTATTTTCTCTTCTATTATTTTTCTAAAATTATTTAATTTATATTTTGGGCATAGGAAAACTAGAAAGCTCCTTCCGAAGCCGAAGGATCCGCATGAGAAACTCAAAACAATATTTAGTGAGGGGACAATTGATGAAAGCACTGGAAATGGAGTTACTAAAGATGTTACAGAAAGGTACATTGTTCAATTAAGTTCTTTCTTTTTGGCAATGAAATACTATTTTACTTTTTCTATCATCTGGAAATGGAGTTACAAAACATATGGAGACATTGATCTCAATCCTTTCAACTTTTGCCTTGTTTTTTGGTGACTGAGATCTTCTTGGTTGAATTGAGTTTACCAGCATAGTTCACAACAATGACCGACTAGGAATATTGGCGTTAAATATTTGCTCTGCATAATTTGAGTTTCTTTTTTCTGCGGTCATCTGTTAGCGTTCATTGATTTAAATATAAATATAAGATTAACTTTGCTTCTTTCTTAATCAGGGATAGATGCATTCCGACCAGTAGAATGGATGTTGCGGAAATTGATGAGGATGCCAGCCAAGAAGGCACTTCAGAAGCTGAAGTGGGTCGTAGTATTAGCGGTAATTTGCCAGGTGTTTCACCTGTTTATGGTGTGGATGATTTGCCACATCAGCAATTGGATGATGAATTGGCAGATTCAGGGGACGATACGAATTCTAATACAGTAACAAAAAGTGCCGTGAGTAGAAGGAAGTTGAGGATGGTAATTGATTTTGAGGATGATGACTAAGATGGAATCATGGCCAGGTTCCCTCCCCTTCCCGGACAGCAATTTCGTGTCCTATTGTATGTGAATAAGTACTTTCTTTGTTGCATAATATTTGTTTTGTTGCAATATTTATATAATTAAATGATGAATTTTTTTTATTAATTTTAAATTAATAAATTAGTAAATTTTTTTAAATATACTTTTATAAAGTATATTAAAAAATAATTTTAATTAAAAAATAGTTAGATGGAAGGGAAGAATATACGAATATTGAGAAAATCTTAAACTATTTAAGTTCATTGATATTTCGAGCAACAAACTAACGAGAGAATTCTCAGAAGAAATCTTGAGCCTTTCAGAATTAGTTCTATTGAATTTATCAAGAAATGACTTGATTGGAATGATCCCTCAAAAGATAAATAAATTAAAGCAGTTAGAATCACTTGGTTTGTCCAGAAATCAATTAACAGGTGCAATTTCAGCCGGAATGTCTGAGTTAAATTTTTTGAGTCACTTGTCCACTGCATCTTTATTGTTTTCTGCTTCCTCAGGATTGCTGTCGCTAATAAAAGTAAAAGTACATAGTAAAATTAGCTTGGTTAATGTTGAAGGATGGCCTTGTTTATTGGTAGGCAATTGGACTGATGTTGGTTCCAACTTGCAAGTGATATACTATAGCTTTCATGTATTTTTATGTACTTTTATTATGGTTCTGGCTTATATGTTTGTCTTCTCTGGGAATGCACCTTGCCATTGAGCATTGATGATCCCCAAGAGCAACAGTGCTACAGTGCAGGAAGTAATTTCTTCATCTTTGGAAAAAAGGGAAAAGAATCGAACCAAATGTTAAGAATCACACTGAATATGGAATGCTCTGTAGGTTCTGAATTGCAGAGTTGTTACATAAAATAAAACTTGTTTAAGCATTCCACAAACCAAAAGAACTAAAATACTTAAACAGCACGTTATCCGTGAAAGACTTGTATAATTATTAATGATCAAACATGTTGCTATTATGACCTTGATGGGACTCTGAGTGAAAGTATTGGAAGCCTATCTTAGCTTGAGGTTTTGTATCTCGGAGGGAATTCGTTGAAAGGAGATGTCTTTGAGGCTCATTTTTCAAATCTTTCCAAATTAAATATTTTGGACTTATCTCAAAACCATTTGACAATGAACTTCAGCCTTGATTGGAGGCCCCCTTTTAAACTTGATTACATAAGTCTAAGTTCTTGCAAGTTAGGACCTGATTTCCCAAAATGGCTTCAAAACCAAAATAATTGCACTCATCTTGATATCTCCAGTGCTGGAATCTCAGATTCTGTTCCTACTTGGTTTTGGGATCATCTCCTTGGCTATCAGAAACTAATGTCTCTCACATGGTCTGTATGGTATGTTGCCCAATATGTCATCAGATTTTGTTGGTTTCTTTGACATAGATATAAGCTCAAATCATTTTGAGGGTCCTTTACCATTATTTCCTTCTAATGTGGCGTCCTTGAAGCTCTCTAAAAACAGGTTTTCTGGGATGATTTCAATCTTATGTGAAGTAACAAGTGGGGTTTTGAACTTTCTTGATTTCTCAAATAACCTATTGATTGGTGGACTTCTTGATTGTTTTTGGCAATGGTCTGACTTAGTTGTTATGAATCTGGCTGACAATAACTTGTCTGGGAAACTTCCATACTCTATGGGCTCTTTGTTGAATCTTATAATGTTTGATTTGCACAACAATAACTTCCATGGTGAACTGCCATCATCTCTGAAAAATTGTACTTATTTGGATTTTGTAGACCTAAGTAATAATAAGCTCTCTGGAAAAATTCCATCATGGTTTGGGCAAAGCCCAAGGATAGGTCTAAACTTTTCAAACTTAATTTTTCTCAGCCTCCATTCCTATCAAATTAATGGAAGCATACCATACCATTTTTGTCATTTGACAAATATCAAAATCTTGGACCTCTCAAAAAACAATATTTCTCGAACCATACCACGATGCCTCAATAATTTAAGTGCCATGGTTCAAAATAAGATTTCAAGTAGTGAAATTTACCATGTTGATACAGCCTTAGTTAGATGGAAAGGAAGAGAATATGGAAGAAATCTTGGACTATTTAGGCTCATTGATCTATCAAGCAACAAACTAGAAGGAGAAATTCCTTGAGAAATCTTGAGCCTCTCAGAATTGGTAGCACTGAATTTATGAAACGAGTTGATTGGGAAAATCCCTCTAAAGATAGGTCAGTTGAAGCAGCTGCAATCACTAGATCTGAGTTAAATTTTTTGAGTTACTTGGATCTCTCTCAACTTGTTAGGGAAAATCCCATCAGGCACTCAACTCCAAGGCTTTAATGCTTCTGCATTCACTGACAATCTCGCCCTTTGCGGGCCTCCTATCACACTGAAGTGTCCAGGAGGGGATATTCCTCAAGCACCACCAACAAATAGTGGCAATGAAGACATTGAAGAAGATGGAGCTGAGTTCAGGAAACGGGTTTATATTGTTATTTCAGTTGGTTTCGTTGTAGCATTTTGGGGAGTTTCTGGCAGTTTTTTGTTGAGTCGTGGATGGAGACATGCCTATTTCCGGTTCTTGGATGACTTGAACCATTGGTTCTATGTGACAATTGTTGTGCATATGGCCAGATTCAAGAGAAAGTTCAGAGCATGGAGCTCTCTCTCTTTCTACAAAGGTTCACCAGGTAACATGCTTAGCTCTGTGCTTTATTATTTTAGATTTCCAGCTAAATGCAACTGCACCAAATACTAGACAAAGATGAAAACGTTTTGTTTTGTATCAGATATTTATGAGCATAACAAACCTTGTGCTAATGAGTTTCTTTTTTACTTAACTGATTGAAGGGGCTGCTGCTGTGCAAGAAATGTAGGTCTTCCTTTCTCTGAAGAATAAGTCAGTATATGATCGATGTGGGATTTGCTGATTTATTGCCTTGATGGATCACATTCTTCCCCAACATCTTTTGTTGTTTTCTACTTCTTCAGGATTTTTTGTTGCTAATAAAAGCAGTAAAACGAGTTTGGTAGACAATTGGTACTGATATTGGTTCCAATAAAAGCAGTAAAATGTATTTTTATGTAATTTGATTATTGTTCTGGTTTGTATGTCTGTTTTTTTTCTTCATCAGCTATAATTTGCCGTTATAGTAAATTATTCATTTTGCACATACAACAATTAAACTTTTCCAGGCACGGAGAGTGACTGAGATAAAGCTTGTATGTAACTTACTAACAAACTTAACAATATTGCTTTCGGCTCAAATTAATCTCAACTTCGGAAGAAAAAAAAAGAAAAAGAATCAAAGCAAATGTTACCAAATGTTAAAAAATAATAAGAATCACACTGACCAAGTTGTTGAAAGGAGGTGAAAAATATGGAATGCTTTGTAGGTTGTCTCCATTTCTATTGCAACAACAGAGGTATATAACGAGCAAGATCCATAAGCATGGGTCCTCATCAAATTAAAAAAAAAAAATCAAGTTTGATTTTGGGTGTTCAGGAAATTAAATCGCAAATTTTGAAGAAGTAAGATGATTCAGACTTTATTTGGGATTCTTGTTTTATTTATTTGGATCTATAATTTTTTTTTTGGTAGGAATTTATTTACTAGTCTTTCATGGTTAGTTAGCATTTGGACTTGTTTGAAAGGGAGAGTATATACTTGGAGAAAGGTATGGGGTAAGGGCATGTATGGATCTGGTGATGGGCATTCAGTTGGAGTGTGGTGGGGTGTGGATTTGATGTAATTGTTGTAACTGTTCTGTTTCTATTGTTTTTTTATTTTATTTTGGATAACGGATCATTACTACCGTCCCATTCTGCTTCTTTTTTTTTATTTTTTGTTGCTTACTTGCTTCCATTGCTGTTTAGAAAACTGATCTGGAATGGGTTTTTCAACAGACATTGGGCTAAATATTTTCCTTTTTGATTTACTGATTTAAGGGGCTGCTGCTGTGCAAGAAATCCAGGCTACTTTTGTGGATTTCGGGTGTTGATGAATCACCTTCTTTCACAGTATATTTATTATTGTTTTCTACTTTATCAGGATTGTTGTCAGCCCAGCAAAGTTGAGCTTTTTAATGTTTAAGATGGCCTTGGCTCCAAGGAATAATATTTTTTAAGCAATTTTATTAGGCTTGCATGTCTGTTTTCTCTTGGAATGCATTTTGACTTCGAGTATCATTGATGACCTCCAATAGCTAAACTGCTACAATGCAGAGTAATTACTCATTTTGCATATACAACTATAACTTCTAGGCACAATGAATTTTAAGTTCCAAGTTACTGAATTGTCATCTAAAATTAAGAGACGCAATGAACGACTTGATAAACATATATATCAATATTGCTTTCCGCTCAACTCAGACAAAGCTTTGGAAGAAAGAAAAGAAATTAAACAGTCTTCATTGCAATCAGTTTAAAACACAGAATTACTACTACACAACAACAAAGAATGACTAATGCATTATAATACAATTTTTTCAATGAATTACATAGAAAAACCTCTCCCCTAAAATACAACAAGCTCAAAGACAGATTGTCAGAAAAGTATTTGTCGAACCAAACCAGGAGTAAAATTCGCTATATGAACCACAAACTTACCGCAAGAAGAAACTGAAAATACATATAAGAGAGGAGTTTTTAATTTTATAATAAAGATGTTACTCGAACTGAATGATCAGCTGATCCAGTCAAGAAAATGGGCAAGGTAGGGTGCCAATCCACAGTTGTTACAGCGGCACTGTGCGGAAGAGTTTTCAACCCATTCGTAGGATCTCGAACCTGAGCCAACAGAACAAAAAGGTTAAAACTATCAGAGGCAATGGCCAAGAATGTTCCAGACCTACCAAAGTGATTGTTGGTAAGTGGTAAACCATTTATCCATAATTGGTCAATCAGGATCAATGTGTCAAGAGGTAAACCATAATTGGTAGTATAAACAAAGTAAGGTAGCATTAAATGCAAGTTTACATGTGCAAGCATGCTTGATCACATGGGCTGACACGCAAACTCACATTTACATGCATGACTGCAAGTGTGTTACAGAGAGAGAGACCTGATATATGGGTGCTCTTACTGAATCAGATGTCACCAAGAGTCTCCTCCCATTAGCATCCAAAGCCATTTCATGTCTACAATGTTTTGAGGTTTCAGGATCACAGAACCTGTAGAATGGAACAAACTCCTCTTATCAAAGTTTGTTTCATGAATTTCGACAAAAATAGTGACTATTCAAATCATATAACATTATGTGCGTGGACGTGGCATGTAGTACTATCATCATTCCACAATACTCCCTAGCTGATTTTGGGCACCATGATATCCATAATTCCATAAGTAAGGCAGAATACCTGCTACAATTCCTTGACCAAAGGACTTGCCCTTGATTTTGCAAGCTCCATTCGAATACCTTTTACGACATAATCAAGTATGAGAGTCCACATTCAGCATAAGAGGGTGAAAGCATACAAGGAAATATAGTTTATGGAAGCAAATTTGGAAAAGATACTTGCCTTTCCATCTGTCCCCAAGCTAAAAATGCTAGTCTCATCAGGCCCAAAAAGAATTGAGCTTATGGCAGAATCATGTGCAGGCCATCCAGTTATCTGTAGACCAGCAGACATATCTTTGGCTAGTTAAGGTGCAGCCTACATGTATGCACGCATTTATGGGCACATACACTCGCCTATGCATAAATTTGGGCACCCTTTCCTTTTTACAGGCCACCTTTCCAGGTCATTCAAAAGGCATGTGTTGAAATGCACCCAACACAGTCCCCCCTCAAACCCCCAAACAGCATTTTAGCCTTCTTAGTTTGTGCAACAGAAATTGCAAAATCAGAAGCTGTTCCATTATATGTAAATCATTAGCCACTTAAGTGCTGTTAAAACACTACCAGGCCCTGAAATAGTAAAAAGGATACCAAACATATGGATCATTCCATCAGTTGCAGAAGCTGCTAAAATCTTCCCATTGTGATTGAAGCACAAAGAAGTAATTGCTGGTGGATCTTCACCAAGAGGAAGGACTGTCTTCATTGAAGTTTGAAATTCATTAAGGGATAATAGATGATGTCCAATCCGCATTGGTGACTCTACTCAAGTACTAAGTTCTGGGACAAAGAATCACGTACCATAGCCTTCCATGTCTTCATGTTCCATACAGTCAATGATGCAAACCCCAAACTATCAATATAACTTGAGCCATGCCTGCAACGACATTCAAAACAGCCACATTAAGATATTAAAGTATGCCTTATCTTAAGCCTAACAGAAGAAGTCGAAATACAATGGAATTGCGTTGGAATTCATTACCATGAGAAGAAAAAACAATTGAGGTAAATTGATTAAAGAAAAAAAAAGGATACACATGGACAGAAACCAATATCATGTTGATACATGACTACAAATTAATTATAAACTGTAAGCTTAATTTTAACAGCATCATGCACATCACACAGTATAGTAGGGTTTAAGAGCTAAAATAGAGCAGATCTCCATGGGAGCACACCAGTCCAGTATTCAGATACTTTCTCTGAAATTAAGATTGAAAAGCAAATACCTTCTAGATGCAGCTGCTGAAACAAACACTGGCTCTACAGGGCTGCACTTTAGATCCAAAACACTGCAGGAGAACAAAAATTGAATGATTGAGCACAGAGGGAAAACAGAATTGCCAAGGTCATATTTTAAGTACCTCGAAAATGCTTCAGTTGTATCAAGATCACAGACAACCCTTTTTGCATCAACATTCCATGCTTTAATGCCTCCATTAGCTGTGCCTATGAGAAGCTTTTGTCAAAAAGAACAACAATGCTTAAAAAACAGGAATTTCAATCTTCACAGCATCAATCCTTTATCAAATAATGTGTTCGAAGATGCCATAGCACATACCAAGCGGTCAGATTTACACTCCCAGTCAAGTGATAAGATCTCTGCCCCACAGTATATGGTTGCATTTCTGGATGCCGGAGTTGATGAATCATATGTCCATATCCTATGTCAAAATATGCAACTTGTAACAAGGGAGAGAGTACACTGAGAGCCATCAGACAAACAAGAAACAAGGAACAACCATTATATGCCCTAGGTCTCCTCTAGCATTCCCCAAACTAGGCAGTTCAATGAATTCCCCACCAAACATAAAAAGCCAGCAAAATTTTTGAACTACCAACCAGAACTGATCCCCCAAAAGCAACCAGTTAAGTTAATCAAATGACCATTTAAATGTTACTAAATTAATTATATCATATATTCAAATTTGTAAAACAGATCAGGAACAAGTAGGGAGGCAAAACTAGCTTGAACAGTAGAACTACATGGCTCAGTTAACACGCACACGTGTGAACAATGAATCAACAAAATTAAGCAACCCCAGACCGTGATTTTCCCTTGTAAAGCTAAAAAAAGCTGTACCAACCTGACTGTACCATCTCCAGAAGCACTAGCTATATTGTTACCAGATGCAGAGAAGCGGCATCGACTGATAGGACTGGTGTGACCTAAAAATGTCTCCTAAAATCACATGGTATTCTGGAAGTTACGGACAGTCCAATGGAGAATAAAAAAATCAAAGTACAGTTAAGGACATGATGCCAATAAAAAAAATAAGGGAAACACAAAAATGCATAAGTGGAAGGATAAAAATTTACTTAATAAAAACATTAGAAAAAAATACTTCTCTTTATATGCAGATTTACCTGAAAATCTACTTTCAATTCAGGGAATTCTTCTTCTCCCTGCATTTCTCTGCCATTCTCTGCCAGATCATGTTCACTAATTACTTAACCAACAATAAGTTCATAAGGGGCATATGGCAGTGCACATGGACTCCCAAAGTAACAAACACTAGGGATAACATTCAAGCAGAGAAAGTGGCAAGCAAAATATTTTTCATCAAACTTTTGCAGCTAGTTACATTAAAAAAAATAAAGATAAAAAACTTAAGTCTCATATACAAGCATATGCGTGTGACTGTACACAGACAGGTACTCAGAAAGAACCTTAGTCTAGATTAACAAATCGATATTGGACATCCTTGACTCTTCTTACAAATTATATCACTGTTTCATTCAGCCTTCTCACATTTTTTGCAACCTTAAAGCGGAATCACCGTTCCAAATGCAGTATATTTTGTTTCTTTCTTTCCCCATGATAAAAACAAGAAGAACTCCACAATGTATTCGCTGAAAGGATGGGAAGAGTATAAGTGATGAAGAACAGTAACCTACCAATGCAAGGGCCGTTATGGAACATCTGAATGGTATCACCAGTTCCACCACCCTCGACATGAAGAGCGAAAAGAGAACTTGAATCATGCCCAGACATAGACATGGTAAATCCGGATGAACTTTTATCGCGTCTGGCAAGAGCTGGTTCCTGACACATTTCTGTTTCACCCAAATGTGGGGTAGCAGAAGCACAAGCTTCCTGGGAACTCATGGATGAAAGAAGGATTTCTTCATGCACAATACTTGATGAAGTTGAACTCTTGGTTTGTCCTGTGCTTGCATCCACAATCAATGCAGCACTACTGGCATTAATCAGTGATAAAATAATATCAGCTTTCATGAAAACAGTCAAGTCAGTAGATCATCACGAAGCAAAATTAAAAAGATCCCTCTTACCTCCTGGTCTGGCATAACTGAGCCTCCTTTTCCTCCAATAAAGCCTGAAGTTGTGACAACTTCAGATTAAGTTGTTTCATGTCTTTTTTGAGGTGGTTGACAGTGTTCTTCTCTGAACTGATCTTCAACAGAGCAGGGATGCGTGGTTTAGTTAAGGATGTATTCTTCAAATTCCAATCAATAAAAGATATCAACTGGTGAGGGGGAAAAACACCACAATATATCTTTTTCGTTTGGAATAGAGAGGAAGGATGGTCTGGGACATATGAAAGAGATGTTTAATGTCACGTTCATTAAAACACTCATAAAGATGTTGGTTTAGTAACAATATTTTCCAGAACAGAAGTTGAGGTTGAAATGCAAATAAATTTCCCAATTAATGATGGAAAATGGAAATAAGATAGGATTATATTCATCTAAACCAAATGAGATAATCAAGACAGAATCCAGAAGAGAAATGACAACAAAAAAATGGTCCTTACACAGATAGTTTGTCAACTCGTGCTTACATCTGCAATATATGGAAGGTGGAGGAGGCTAGAAAGTATCAAGATTTAAGCACAGCAACATGAGAAGTAAAATACTCAAAAGGATATGAGTACCATTGAAGATCTCACTGAAAAAATTCCTCATGGAAAGACGCAGGGTATCATGCCACTCCTTTGAGAAGTAAATGTGAAATTGGGGTTCCAAGCTTGGATTCTTTAAATAAGGAATTGCTGCATGGTACGTCTAATGAAATAAATCAAGGTTAAACTAATTGAAAAGAGAAAAATGAAAGATATAAGAGACAAACCCACCAAACCATGGAGACCAATCATAGCTCTTTTGCAGTAAATCGTTCCCATTCATTCCAAAAAATTCTAGAACTTTGTCTTTCCTTCCTGACTGTATGGCATGAACAATATAGAAGCGTAGAACAGAGACCTCTAATTTCGATAGAGTAGCAACAACTACTGTCTCGGATGATGAAGAAAGGCATTTCTTGAAAAAATTTAGGAGACCAACTAATTTTTCAGCTTGAAATTTGGGAATATATACCAAGAAGATCAAATCTAGTATCTTATCCACTTGAAACCCTTTACCAATATCTGTGCGTAATTCCGCCTCAAAAGCTTGCAGAGTATTTGTAAACCCTCTGAAGACAAGAAACTCCCTCACAAGCTCCTCTGCATACTGCATATTCTCCATTTTATCGTAATATACCTACAAAGCTGAAGATACTTGCAGGCTTCATAACCTTATGCACATTCATTGCTTGTGTTAATTTGAATAATACATTAAAAATAGCTATTGGACAAGAGGATATTACACGCCTCAAGGCTCCAAATAAGAGCATATAAATGGTGCATGCCGATCAGTTCATATTATTTTAGACATAAAATCTCTATGCATATAAATATGCACATTACTACAATATTTTTTTTATTTAATAGTAAATTCAACAAGCAGGATCTAACTAAAATTGAAATGCAATTCTAGCTACTAAACAAAGCAATATTTTTATATAAAAAAAAAAAAATCTTTCCTTTCATCTCACTCTTTCCCGGAACCCAAACATACGACATAAATTACTTAACCCCGTTTTAGGGATTATAAATATGAAGTAAATCAACATAAATTACGATGCAAACTCCAAAAATAACAGTGAACATATCTAGGGTTCACTGTAATTAAAATTTCAAGGATATACGTACGCATATGCAACCAAAAAAATGCACAAATTAGGAGAGAATTACACAAATTGTACCTTTAAAAACTACAGGGAATTTGAGCATGAAAAATTTAAGGGCTCCTGCCTTGAATTTTGTTGAAGAAAAGGATCCTCTTCGAAATTCTAATCGGGGGTTCTGTGGGACAAGTAAAATGAGCTTGGCGCTTAAATATTTTATCGTTTTCTTGCTAACTTGAGCTGCCTAACGTACGCTTAGATGTTAATAAACGGTGCTAACACACATACGGTAGCTCAACTTGTCATTGCAATTCATTTGACTTGCCAGCCACATTACGCCACGATATAAAACACCTCATTTGAAATTAAACTGGGCCAGCTTAAAACCCACCTAAGGCCCAGAAAGAGTTGTCTTGTACAGAGAAATTTTGGTATATTTGGGTAACATATTTTTATTTTTAGTTTTCGAAAATTATTTTAAAAAATAAAAATTAAGAATAATTTTCTGATATTTTCTGAAGAAAAATATTTGGATAACTATAACTCGAAATTGTTTGCAAAACATAAAACAAAGAAATGTTTTTTGGATAATCTTATTTTGAAAACAGTTTTGATACACCTTGTAATTATTTTTATTTTTGAGTTTAAATTTAAAATCTATATTAATTTTATTTCTCATATTTACTAAATACTAAAAATAATTAATATTATTTTATTTTCAAAATTTTAATATTTTTTTATATACCATGGATGAAGAATAAAAAGAAGTGAATATTGATCTTATGGCTATTTTTTGAAAATTATATCAGAAAACACCATTTTGGGAGTTTCAAAAAATAGTTTTTGAAAAATGGTTTTTTGAAAACTGTTTTAAAAAATTACTTTTGAAAACTGTTTGCCAAACATGAAAATGAGTTTTTTGAGAACTGATTTTAGTTTTTAAAAACCGAAAACAGTTTTCAAAAACCTTAACTAAACATGCCTTGTTTTCTCTTGTTTGCATATTTTTGTACCGAGTGAAAACTTGATTAATAATTTTGAAGAACATGTTAATAACATTTGTGCATATTCAATTAATATTATCAATAAAATTTCAAAAAATTACCAATCAAATTTTCATCCTTTGCAAAAAATAAAAAGTTTTACATCAAGACTTTCGTGACAGTGGGTAACCACATGCAACCGTTTCAAACCCAAAACTAAACCTTTTCTCCGGGAAAAAAAAAAACGCTTGTTTTTTTTTTTCCTTTCACAAAACTAAAAACTGAAAATAATAATAATAATGTAATATAATATTTTTATAAACAAATTTCAGTATTCATGGCATTTTCATTTTATCTTATGAATATAATTTTTTTCCTAATAGAAAACAACATTTTAATAAGTGGGGAAAGGGGTTCGAGTCTAATGGCAGGATATTGCCATTGCCGCAAAGGCAGGTGGAACTTTCTTATGAATATTTTGAGTCCGCAAGAAATGGTGAACTGTCAAACTACTTCTCATTGTGTAGTCCATAAATCAAATGAAACTTTTTAAACCAAAAAGTTACTGAAATATTGACAAACTCGGGCAGATTGATACAGTTATATGATACTGGTTAACAAAATTTTGTTTCGTTTTAAGCAGATTATCTAGGTGACATTGTTGAATTACTGCAAGTAGCCTGAGAATGAGCGGATGGATGACTGGTAATGGTGAAGGAGCTGAACTGATTAAACTCTCTCTTCATAGCTTTGTACACATGATCTAAGCCTTCCTCAATCAATTCCAAGACTGTCTGTGGCATTGGCGGTGTGTTTATTATATCTACTGATCCGTCTAGCAATTTCACAACTTCCCCCATTGAAGGTCTCATGATGACCTCATCTTGAATGCACCAGAATCCAACTTTCAATGCTCTCATTAGCTCTTCTTCTTCCACTGCTCCTTGTAGTCTCCTATCTGCAACTTTTATTGGTGTCCCATTTTTCATCTCCTAAAAGAAAGACAATGATGATGATCTGATTAATAAACATCAACCATTTTTAGAATTTTTTACTATTGAATGTGTCTTTTACAAAGCGAACATCTTTAGAGGAAATTAGCAAATCAATGTCACAAGAAATTGAGTTGATGCCCTAGAAGTAGTTTTCTTCTCGAGTCACTATAGAGCAAGCCAAAAATATGTGGTATTAATCAAAATTAAGCAAAAATCATTTTGAATACCTTATAAGCCCATCCAGGGTAAAAGAAGTCCTCTGCATCAAAAGACATGTCAAGGTTTCTTCGGCCCCCAACAATCTCCAAAAGAAGCATCCCATAACTGTAAACATCAGCTTTAACAGTAATAGGCCGATTACTAACCCACTCTGGAGCCAAATACCCTCTTGTTCCTCTAACCATGGTGACAACATGCGAGTGCTCTCTCCCCATCAACTTAGCAAGTCCAAAATCTGAAACTTTCGGACAGAAGTTATCGTCTAACAAAATGTTTTCTGGTTTGATGTCGCAGTGTATAATCCGGTTTCTGCACTGTTCATGAAAATATGCAATTCCTTGTGCAGTGGCAATGGCAATATTCAAACGAGTTGGCCAATCCAGCAGCCTGTCTTGACTAGTATATGAAGGGAAAATCCATTTGTCCAGTGACCCATTTTTCATAAACTCGTAAACCAGAAGCCTGCCAATGAACAAAATTTAAGGAAAAAAATGAGGCTGTGAACATTTTAAGATGTTGTTTTCTGTTTTCTACACAACTGTTTTATCAAATGAAGCTTGTTTCGAAAACCCTTGTAAACAGTTTTTGACTGAAACTATCAATTGAGAAAATGAAAACGAAGTATTTCTTACCGTTGTGATCCTTCAGAGCAGTACCCACATAGACGAACCAAGTTCATGTGATGCATTGAGCCAATGGTATTAACTTCAGTTATAAATTCCTTCTCCCCATGAGGCAAAACTCTGTCTAGTTTCTTTACAGCAACCAAAGTTCCATCTCCAAGGCTTCCCTTGTATACACTTCCAAATCCTCCTGCAAAGGACCACAGCAAATTGTAAATCAAATCTATCTAATTGAGGCAATTTCCCATGTTTTATAGCTCCTCTGATTTTACTATATAAAAACCATTATAGACAATAGTTGCACCATTTGACTTAGCTTTCAAAACGATTTTAGTTTCCAAAAAACATAAACTATGTTAAACACACCAAAAAAATAGTTTATACTAAAAGTAAAACCCTTTTTAACTCCAAAATTTAAACAAAAAAAAATTCAAAAACCCTTTTTTCACAACCAAAAATTGAAAATACATTTGGGTCAAAGGGCCTACAAATACCAGTTCCTAGAAGCTGCGAAAAATTGTTTGTTCGAATTTGGAGTTCGCGGTAACTGAAATTCATTGGAGCACCGGACACGATCAAAGAGTTCTTCATAGCTCTCTTTAAGGCTGTCTTTCTATGAACATTGTAATACAATAATAAGCAGAGTAGTCCAACAAGAAAGATCATGCTGAGAACAACTGGAGCAACCAAAACCTTCGCTCGAACATTGCTAGGCCCATCTGAAGAGTCACCAGAACCCCTTTCTTCACCTCCATGAGTCATTGATCCATTAGACCTAACTTTCACAAACAGGGTCGAGCCAGGATCTTCGAATCCACCAAAATCCAAGTTCCTCAAAACCCAACAGTAAGGCGTCTCATCATCTAATCCATAAACAGAAGCAACACATTCACAATCTGATAAACAAGCATCACCACATTTTGATACTGTGGCAATATCACTATAATTAGCTACCACTGAAAATCCAGAGTAGTAGTAATTCGTTTGCTGAACCATTGAAATCTTAAACTGATTATCAGACCCTTGGTAATTTCCGTTCCACGAATCACAATTTCCAATCAACGATGAATTCTCTGAGCATTGCATACCAATGCCTACTTTAGAAGTACCAGGCAAGCAAGTACAAGAAGCATTAGTCTTGCTTCTGTCCAAATTACATATCCCATTACCACAAATTCCTGCAATATCACAAGGATTTGATACCGCAGCCCATTCTGGTACCCATTGACGCGATCCATTAACATCATTATCCCATCTATACAAGCGTAAATTACCATTAGTTTCAAGTATTAATCTTCTAAGAACCGATAAACCAGTTGATCTGTTTGTAGCTGAAGATAATCCATTATCATCATTATCGTTCTTATACACATAAACTGCTCCAATAGATGATTCTCCATACACAATTCCGAAACTTCCTGCTTCATCCAAGACTGCAAAAACATCCCCTGTAACGTTTGATATATCTGGTCCTGACCAATAGGAATAATTGGTATTAGACTCGGGTGAAACATCAAATGTTTCAGGCAAGTTGTATGTTAAGGCAAGGCTTAGTGAAGTAGGCTGTTGTAGCATTTTGAGTGTGTAATAACCACCTTGAGATGGTGATTTTGGTGATGTTAATTCTAAAGAGACTGTTAAGGGCTGATTTGGGAGGAGTGTATCAGATGGGTGTGAAAAACTCTGCCAGGCAGGGTGGTTGTTGGTTGCGTAGAGGATGAAGTTTCCATATTCTGACATGACTGCTGTTTCGACGCCGGCTCCTGAGGTGTTTGACATCCAGACAGTGGTGTCTCCATCGATCAGGACAAGATTTCCGGTGGTGTCCAGCTCCAGGATTGCGTCTTTGGTGACAGGAGAGTTTCTATTTAGATGATCATTGAGAGAAAAAATGAAATTGTTGGCTTATAAAGTCATCATCATATTACCTGCAAGAGCTTTTGTAAAGAGTAGTACTATGGATGGAGGGTTGGCTTTTGATATTCTTACAAGTTAAAAACCAGTAACACCATGTCCTATTCAAGACCTTTATGGACTAAACAACGATGGCAAGGTAAAGGGAATTATTCAATTAATCATGTTTATCATGTTGATATTTTAACACATTTCTCTTTATGCAATGAAATAAAATTGTCTCAATATGGTAGAGAAAGAAAATAGTAACACCCTTTTGGAATTCAATTCTATTTTTATAATCATTATAAGAATATGATTAGTTTTAGTAGCAAATTAGCAATTTAAGTGTTAGAATATATTAGGTTGTTTCTCTAATTAAGTTTTGATTACTTGCTTAATTTATACATTGTACCACTATTTTTACATATTACACTGTTATTTATTACGATAATTAGAATGTTATAGTTATTGCTTATAAATGATATTTTTCATAAACGAATCAAACACGTTGAGATTATCTTCTATCTTCATTTAAAACTCAATTACCTTACCGCTTTAATGAGTTAGTTGGCAAACTCAAGTTAACATATACTTCAAAATTTAACATATTCCAAACAAGTCCAAATTACTATATGTCTTAGCCAAAATTACTCTAAATATCCACTAAACTGAAGTAGTATACTGATGAGGATTATTGGACTTACCTGTTAACAGACCAAACAATGGTTCGATCACCAGGAAGATCTGCAAACCATATTGCCAGTACAAAACGGTCACTGGAGTTCAATGGAGTGAACCCAAAAGCAAAGGTTCCATTATCTGAGACCCATGTTTGGTCTTGATTACTAGCCAACAATCTCGAGCCCAAATCAATTTGTCTAGCCATGCAGGCACTAAGCCAACCTATAACCAAAAGGAACAAGAACCAAAAAGATTTACTGGAACACAAAGAAGTAGCCATGATAGTATAGTAAGTGGCTAGCTAGTGAAATCAAAGTTTGTTAAAGAGCTTACTTAAATTGGCACGGCCATCTCTTATACCAATACTAGTGCATGATACAATAAATGAGAGGAGTTCAATCTGGGGAAGGAAAAAATAGAGGATCATAACACGCGTACAGTGGTTGGTGAGCTAAACTTTGAAAAAAATTGCATCGAAATGGTCGGTTTAAAAGGATAAAGTTGGATGTTGTGGTGTTCACTTTGGCTGTGACCAGCTCAAAGGGCCAAAACTTATTGACACCTAATCCTAGCTATGATCTGCATGAAAGTATCTCTGATTTCACACTTGGGCTGAGATATGGGTCTGTACTTAATCAGTACTTCATTGGGGACAAGGATGGTGACCAGTTTAGCTCAAAGGTCATGTTAGTTACAGCAAATAGATTTAAAGATCATTAGAGCAGAGTCCATTCTCTGAATTTTTGGCAATTGAAATTATTAGCATTGGATCTCAATTCAAAAGAGTGCTCAAAAGAACAACTAATTAGCCAAGAGATTGTCCGTACCCCTCAAAATCATTTAAAATAAATACATATCGAATCATTTTAAACGATACTAAATTAAACAAATTTAAATCAATACTTAAACATCGTCATATTACTTAACCAATGAAAAATATTACTTTTAATCAAGGGGTTTAATTTCATGACCGACTGCATTGGCTCAAGAGTTTAAAATTTAAGACAAGCTTAGCATCATATTATTCATAAAAAATTTAAAACGATTTTTATATCTAATAAACAATAATTAAATCAAATATTTTAAAAATAAAATATAATGTTTAAAAAACTTAATTTGATTCAAAGCAGTTGTTTTAATTTTTAAAAATTATTTAATTAAATATTAAATAGTTTTATCTCCACCGATTTTTTATAAATAAAAAAAACTAATTCCAAATTCATTTTAACATCCAAAACATTTTCACCACTATCCTTTTGCTGGTATGGCCCGTCAGGTTACAAAGCAGCCGATTAAGGAAGTCACCTGTTGAAATATGAGTTTGCAAAATTATGCTTGTAGGGGACCATATATTAAAGGCAGATCAATTTAGGTGGATAACCTTGAGACTTTATTTTTAGGCTCAGCACAAAATTTCTATGTGCTGACAGCAAAAAAGTTGAAAATATGTCCCAGCTCCTATCATTCATGGCCTATCATTTTCAATTATAAAATGTCATGAGTAAGACGAACGAGAAGCAACAAATTGATCAGATAACTCTCATCCTCAACAAATTAATTTTAATTCCATAAAATAATTATAAAAAATTAAAGTAAAAGTTTTCTATTTTGAAACTAAGAGAAAAAAGCTCTATTGGGTTGGGCATAGTTGGAAAGGGTTGATTAGGCTGGGCTGGGCCGGGCTGGGCCGGCACTTCTTTTAAGTTTTAACACATGGTTGCCTTTTTTTGTTTTTTTATTCAGCTTTCTATTGGTTTTAGTTGCAAATTTATAACTCTCCTGAGTCCTGACTCGGCAAAAAAAAGCGTAGTTTTTTATTGACAACGCCGTCGTTTGAGCATTTCCGTTCCACTTTCATCTTCGCTCGATCTTCGGGGCAACTGTCAATCGCTTTTCCTCACTCTTTCTAAAACGATGTCGTGTTGAGCCTCCCGCTCGTTGAACCTCATGAATTATTGCTCTTATTCTTCTTCTTGTTCACCGTTTGATGCAGAGAACTATGATTCTATTACCCTACTGATGCGTAAACTAAAACCCCTTAAATTCCGGATTACAGCCAATCCGGTGCTGCAACGATGTCAAGCCCGTGCTGCTACCCTCTCTCACCCCCCTGGTCCTCTCCCTGCTCCCAATTCTAGGGTTAGGGTTTTGAATCCCTTCTCACTCAAACGAAGCTTACGTGTCACTGGCTATCTATCTACTTATCCAAACAGCGTAAGCTATTTCTCGCACCCTCTTTGTATACTCGCATATATTAACATCTATATGTGTATACTTTACAGAATTCGTATTTGAATACGTGCTGTTTGATTGCCGAGAAAATTGAATTTTGAATCTTTTATCTGAGGAACGTGAGCTTGCTTCAACTGGACAATATAGATGTGTCAGGGAACAATTGAACTCAATGTTATCAGCTGACTATATAGCTCAATTAGGCCTAACGTTGCGATTTTCAGGCAGTATAAAGCTCTAAAACTCAATAAGAAAATAGAGATTTGAAATCCCCCCCTTATTTAGAACTTCTAGAACTAAATGGATTGTTTCTCAATTGAGATACTATTGTCCTGTAGAAGTGGAGATTCTCGTGCTTTCAGCAAGAAGTTTCCTCGTCAGGAACTCCTGAGTTTGAGAGTATGCAGATGATAAATTGTCAGAAGAATTTGTGAAGTTTGATTTGGATCAATAAAATGTTTCGAGAAAAGATTAGATTTCAGGTCTTCAAATGGTAAAGTTTTATTTATGCTGTTGCTTGTTGGTGCACTGATATTCAGATGTATGTGGGAATATTTTCTTAGCTAGGATTTAGTTTAGCTAAATTACATCTGTCTGGTATGCGTGAATACACTCTATGGACTCACTACTTTCTTACGTGATTCTAGTCCAAAATTTATTTCCCATGCCTTTGAAAATTGCTATTTCGATTTCTGTATGTGACTATGGGGCCTGTCTGATCATGTACTTCCTGCTTGAACTCAAAAACGCTGAGATTTCTATAGACACGAAGAGTTTCTCAGTCCTAGTAAGTAGTGATGCTTGATGAATAATGGATGTATATCCCTTGCGTTGTAATTACAATATCTAAACCCTATTCCATTAAACAGCTTTAGAGAATCAGCATCACGTACTGTCGATGCATGATCATTGCTCGCCTATACCATTATAGTCTCCATTGAAGTGAACAAGACCAATCATCTCCTCTGCTATAATCAATATACAGTTAAAATGTCTCTCTGTCCCTTCCTAATCCCACTCTGCCTCCCTCCTTTCCTCATTTGGATAAGAAAGTTGTCTTTTATCTTACAGTATTGTTTGTAAACTGCAGATTTGCAAACAGACATAGTTTTGTTAGATAAAATTTAAGCACTTGTAGAGGCATTTTGTGTAACTAATTGGCCTTTCAAGGGAACTTGAGTCTGTGCTGAAACTTTGGCACTTGAGTTATTGTATTTCTTTTTTCATCATTTCCAATTTTCTCTGATATTCTTCTATGAGACTATGACCATGTAGTCTTAAGAGATCCATAAACACCATGTATGAAACAATTATGGCTTATTTTATTGAGAGCTATTGCATTCTGTAACTTTATGTTAATTGTTCAAAAAGATAGATACCTAATTTTCAGAGTTTGTGACTGGTTTGTCTATTTATTTCTTATGTTACAGATGCAGTTTTTAGTGCTGAGCCATGGACTGTGCCATGGACTGCAAAGACCATTCTACAGGTGAAGAATTTTCTAAATTACTTGGGACGCAATGAAATGTTTTGGATGAAAAATTATTCAGCATATCTGTTTAAGAGTTATTAAAAGAAAATCTTATACAAATTAGAAGTTCAAATGCCATTCCATTAGCAACTGGGATGCCTGAGTTTCCCATCATGACTATATTTTCTAATCTTATTGATCTGAAGTTTTAAGCAAAAGGGGCCATTCAGAAATGTTGGTCCTTAATGGAGTATTAGCAAGAATTCTAGCTGTCTATCATAATGGGGTTTTTTAGTGTCCGATTCTAGATTCAACTTATTAATGTTTGAGTAGAAATCCTAATAAACTATTGACGCACTGGCACTTCAATTGGAAAGAGTTAGAAGTAATGTAGACACTGAGAGATCATTTTCATTGGTAGAAACAAGGAAAATCATGAAGAGAGCATAGGCTCACATCAGACATTCAATATTTAGAAATTAATTACGTCCCTAGAAGATTTTAGATAACTTACACAGTTGGTTTAGTATTCAGAAGATATAAGTCAATAATCTCTTGCCCCTCAAACCCTCAAAGAAAAAAAATTGATTGTCTCCTTGCTTGTATAGTTCACAAGATTTTCCAGTGGTGCAGGTAATTCTCCTTTGGATTGCCCCATTTTGCTTAGTAGGGTCTTGGATAATTTCATTCCTGGCACACACAGTGAGATTCAGAAAGGAGTCTTTGACATACAGAGGGCAAGCCCTCTACAGCCTCAACTGATGTGGCTGAAGGTATTGCTGGGATTCCCATCCACCACCGCTGTCTTGCAAGGTTCTGTCCATTTTCATCTGACTGGTTCAGTTTTAGCCTTGAGGGAAAGTGGCAGTTTGATGTTGGCTTGGGCTGCCTCATGTTTCCCCTGGTCAACCGGCTCTCACAGGTCAACCGAAATATGTTGCCTATCCTTCCCTCTACACCTGTCACTGTTTCAAGTGTTGAGCAATCAATTGTGGCGAGAGACCCAGTGGCTATGGCCCTTTATGCAGTGGTAATATCAGTTTGTGCCCCAATTTGGGAGAAAATTGTATTCCGTGGATTCCTTTTCCCTTCTTTGACCAGATACATGCCATTATGGTACTCAATTTTGCTGAGTTCAGTAGCTTTTGCCATGGCACACTTCAATTTGCAGAGAATGCTACCACTTGTGTTTCTTGAGGTTGTAATGGGTTCTGTCTTTGCACGGTCAAGGAACCTGTTGGCATCAATGCTCTTGTGCAGCTTTTGGATTGCCTTTGTATTCTTAGATCTCATGAAATAATATTCTTGTTCTGTACTTTATTTTTCTTAGTCAGGTATCACCGTATCAGTCACCATTGCCTTTCCACCTACGTTTAATGGTCCTGTTTTCCTTTTGGGTTTTAACATGAGTTATTGTGATAGATGTTCAGATTTTGCGCCATCTCAACAAGGAAGGTACTGCTGTACTTATAAAAAAAAAGGGTAGGTTTTTCTGTCCCTTCATTAGAAAAGTAGGGTTAAGTAAAGCCTCTTCAATCATCCTCCCGTGATTCGATGACTGTTGACAGACATGCAGACTTAAATCAGGGTAACCCAGTTAGGAAATATGTTTTAGTTGGCATATTTTAGAACCAATTGCTAGCTCCAATTGACTTCTTGGTGCTTTTCTAATAAATTTTTTATTTATCAAAAAAAGAATGGTTATTTGTAATGAAAATACTAGAAGACAGGTCCAAGAACTTATCAATCCACTGATGTGGTTTCCTTTAACTATATGTAACTAGATATAGGCTGCTCTCTGTAAATCTAAGTTTACCTTATCAGGAACAGAGAAATATTTATTTATTCATGTTGGAAGTTTTCTGTAATTCTTATGTGTTAAGTTGTTCTTATGTTCTGAATGGATACTTTCTTTTCCTCAAAATTATAATATTTTTCCCAATGAAAACATTCTGTTTGGAGTTTAACTTCTTAATTAATGTTTAGATTCTCTAGCAATTGCTTATTGTCTTCAAGGGGGATGCAAGGGGGGACCAGTTGGTTTCAAATCACTTTATATTCTTAGCTTTTGTCCCATAAACTTTGGTCAATGTCCATTTCATTCTCTAACAGTTACAGGGACCTTTGTCTGCTATTTTTGTTTTTCTAGATTGTTTGTAAATAATTATTAGTTCTATTTTGATCGAAAGGGACATTACTTTCTTTAGCATTTAAGTTTTGAGAAGATTCAGACTCACCACCACTCAGACTGTTAGTGGATGTAAAAGCCTGAAATTTCCTTACCAAGAGAACTACATATGATATTTTCCTTTTCCATTTCTTCTCCTTGAGATTTCAGATACATTTGTTTTTGCTGATTCAAGGACTAAAATATAGCTACGTGTAACAATGGGTGTTATCCAGTTTTATCTATTTCCTGTGAGCAATAGAATTTATGTCCGGTGTGATCTTGTATGTTTGCTCTGAATGGTAGGACTGTTCTTTTTCCTTTTAGGAGTGAATGATAGGACTGTTTATGTTGTCTTAATTACTTTTGTAAATCTCGTTGGATGTTATTATGATGTTTTCACTTACTCATTGTATTTTATCTAAGATAAAGATGGGCGTAAATAAAAAACAGACAGTACCAACGTACATAGGAGAGAGGACCAATGAAATCGCACCAGATAGGCTCGAAATGGGAAATTTATTTTGTCTCTCCGTGCAGGACAAAAAAATGTAGATTCTTATTGTATGTTTTGATGTGCATGTATCAACGCTCTTTATCTAAAATGTTGCATCTCCTTTTTTCCCTCCCGAGGATTAGGTGGATATTATTATCTCGTTTTACCCTAATTTATTATTTGCAGGTTATGAAATGTGTTAGAACCAAGGAATATACATTTGATTTCTGTTTTATAAGATTAGTGGAAGTTTTAAGGCTTGCATGGTTATGAAGGGTTAAGACTTACAATCTCCAGAGTGGGCTGCCTTGCACTTAGTATAGTTTTATGATGTTCATTAGATTTCTTTTAGAGTTTTACATGATTTTTCTTGTTTTATAATGTTTCTTTGATGTCTGCTCTTTTCAGAGGTCACTTGAATGACCTAGCTAATTTAGAGTATGATAGAAAATTTGTAGCACAAAACATTTGATTAAGAAGATGCACACCCAGCATCTTAAATGCCTATTCACATTTTGTCCTATATTACATATTTTCTTTTATTGGGTTGAGCATCATTTTCTTTTAATAATTTTGTATAATAAATATCCTTTATGTTGAGCTCTGGACAGCAGCAGTTAGGATGTAAACATCAGAATGTTGAAGTCATCCTTTCAAACTGGCCGTACCGACCCAAAGATTGATAATTAGAAACTCAACACTAAAAGATGATAAAACAATGGAAACTAAGTGAAATCAACAATTTGTCTAGAATGCATAGAATATTATAATTTTATATGAGAAACGCTTGAAAGTATAAAACTAATTTTATCCCCTTATTTTAGTTTTAGAGGCATCTTGGATAGATGATGGACTGTGCATAAACCTGCTTCATATTGACACCAATTGCTTAACTTTACTTTCCCTTTATAGAATATAGGCTTTTAAGACACATTTGAATTTATTCTCTCTTCACGTAGTTTCTACAGGTTGCATGATCAGAACCATTTGGCTTAGCTGTAGTTTCGGTTTATGATTGTCAAAATAGTTTTTGAAACAGTTTTTCGTAAACAATTAAGATGTGGAGCTAAAAATTGTTTTATTGTTTGGTAAAGCAATTGTTCTAACATAAATTCAGTTTTTTTAGAACTCTTTTTCCACTTTTGATTCTTTTCGGAAACAATTTTTCTAAAGGCGTTTTGCTTGACTTCTGTTTATAAAGTATGCATGAACCTGTTTCACTTAGCTTTCAATTACTACTTCTGATCATGTATGAAATAAATAAATTTACTTGGAGAAGCCATCTTCTTCGTGAAGTTTAAAGTAACTGTGGGGTAAACGATTGATGCAACAGTTCAGTATATGAGTGCTTGTGGGGACGCATGTTTCTGTTTCTTTCTCCTTTTCCCTTTTCGATTATTAAATTTCATTGTCTCTTGCCAAACAACCACATACACAATTGTTAGCGAGAGGATATCAAGGTATATATAAATACATTGGAGATATATATGTTCCATAAGAAGAAGTCCTTTGCTGTTAGTTACCCACATTGTAGTCCCATTTTCCCTTCAGAATCTTTTCATCTCTAGTTTTCATACATATCTTCATAGAGTAGAAGCCATGGAAACTTCCCAGTCTCTCTCCATTGAAAGCTTTTCATATAGTTGGTTAGTAAACCTAAAACCATCTTTAGAAAGCTTAGACAACTCCTTTAGAGCCTCGTTTGATGCATGTGATGAAGCTTCCTTCATTGAGATGGATCCAAGAATGCCACCCTCCAAGAGATTTTTTAGAAATTCCCAAGATTTTAAGTTTGATTTTCCCATTTCGCAATCTCCTCTTACTGTTCATGCAGATGAGCTCTTTTCTGATGGTTATGTAATGCCTTTCTTTGTGGACCGGTTGAAGATGGAAGCATTTGAGGCATCAGATTCAACTCCAGCTCTGCCTACCTCTTCACATGCGCCAAAGCTCGGGATTCCAACGAGGAAACAAAATAGTAGTTCTTCCTTCAGAAGGTGTCGAAGATTGTCAAAGCGAATGTTTCTGAAGTACTTGTTTTTCCTTAGGCCATTGTATCAAAGAATTCGCAGAGGCAAATCATCCAGTATCAGCACTGGAAGTGTTGTTGATAGACGAGCGAAGGTAATGAAGAACTGGGTATATTCAGCAGAAACATCTCCACGGATAAGTGTTGCTTACTCTGCTGATGATTGGCGCAAGTCTTGTGATTCTGAGAGCTCGATTTATGAGGCTGTTCTCCATTGCAAAAAATCCTTTGGTATGTCAATCTTCTGCTGGTTATATTTGTTAAAATTTTATTTTGGTCATTGTTAAGGTCTCTTAGTCTTGTCATTAAATAATCTTTCTAGAACGAAATTCAGATTCTGATACTCTTTTATTATTTTGTTATTTACAGGAAAATAAATTGGAGTTTGCTGTATATAAAAGACTTGTGAAAGAAGCAGGAAAAACAAGAAGAGAAAGAAAAGAAAAAAGCAATTGCATATACACATGGGAAGAGAGGAAATGAGAGATGTCAAGAAGATGATCAACCACTTGTTCTTTGTCTTTTCTTTTCTTCATCTGGGATGATAATGTAAATTTTATCCTTTTAGGGAGTAAGAAGCTGTGTGGATTGTTGGCCATGGAATTGTGGCCTGAAGGAGAAAAAGACTGATGGCTATATTAAAGTTTTGATTCTGTCTTTTTCTTTATAGGAGGAAAACTACCACCTACAAAGGAATCTCTCCTTTATTCATGTAAAGCTTTAATTCAATGAAATCAGGATAATTTGTTTTTTCATGGTATATTTCTCTTTCTATGGGAATTGGTTGACAAGGTTTAGCTGCAGGACCATACAAATGTGATGAAAATAGATGAATAATGGTATTAATGATGATGATGAAATTTTTGTTTTTTTTTTTTTTTTGTTTCAAGTTCCTCAAGTTCTGTTGAAAGCCTTATCTGATTTAAATGATATGGGTTCTGAGAAGAGCGCTGCTAGAGGAACCTCAATTTTTGTCGCCCTTTTGTATTACTCGGATAGTTAACTAGTAACGGGCGACACTTGTAGGAACTTGAATGGTAAATTACCATTTTAACTTCTTAAAAAAAATATTGTTTGGCACTGTAGTGAGTGAATTGAGGTTTTTGATTGGGTGTTGGTGTGAAAGTTAAAAACGAGTGGCAGGATTGGGGATTCCAATATCTTTGCCCTTCTAAGAAGTGAGAATTTTAAGTTCTAATTAACACAGGTCTAGTGTGCTTGTGGAACAGGAGCTCGCTGGATTTGGCCATGACAGTCAGCATAGATCTGAAAACACTGATTTCATGCTCTAATATCTAATTATCAGAACTCCAGCTCTTTCTGTAAAGCTACACAAAACAAAAATCATCCAAAATTTTGTATGTATATATTGTAAGAAATCAATGTGAATAATTAAAAAAAAAAAGGAATTTACTTGATAAATCAGATATCTTAACTACTCAACTTTCTCAGCGTCCCCATTTTAGTTATTTTTTTCTTTTCAACTCTGTCGATTGCCTAGAAAATGGTCCAAGCAAAAGGTTCTTCTTTTGTCTTTTCAGGGTATACAATTCAAAGCAAGGAAACGTATAAAATTGGCAAAGAGCAAGGTATAGCATAAGCTTTGTTCTTGAGCAAGCTTTTTGATTCCATTGGTTTTATGGAGGGACATGTCCCATGTATTTTGGCCTTATTTTAAGTAATCAGTAGTTTTGTAGACCCTCCTCAATCATCCCTTCAACTGATCATTGTAACACAATCATAGATGGAGTTTTTTTCTGCCCATATCTTCTGCAGCAGCATTGCTGGTTACGTTTTCTTGTGCTACACAATAATATTATAGTGAAAAATACATGCAAATAAAAAATATTATAGTGAAAATTGCTTATATTATATACTAAGTAAGCAACTTTGATGCTCAAATTGATAAGAATTTAATGTTGAAAAACAACCATGGAGAATGGCAATTCACCCTAAAAGATATACACAGAGTTGCAGCCACATCATTCTGCTTTATCTAGCTTCTAAAAGTAAGTTTCTGCATAAAGGGATCTGCATACTTAACAGCAATCATTGTTAATGTTTTCAATAACGGTACATTACAAGACTGTAAGATCCTCCAAACAGCAACCAGACTAGGACAGTACGAACGTTTTGATTCGCTAATTATGCGAAAAACAAATGATTGATGTGTTGACACCAAAAGTGTTGTTAGAATAGCTATTGGTAAAAGTGTTGAGTTAAAAGAAAAATTGTGATAAAATGCTGTCTAACAAATTTATATCATCAATAGGTAAATTTTCAGTTTTTGGGTCAGAAGCTAAAAAAACTCAGTTCCACTTTTGGACCAAAATTAGCTTTTTAAGGTGTTTTCTGCTTCTGCTTAGAAGCAGATGAAAAAACATACCTTTTGCCTCTGTTAAGAGTGTTACTCGCCATCCAAAATTACTGCTAGAAGCTAGGTCAAACTGACACTAAAGCATATTTTTGGATCAAACCAAGCTTCAAAGGTCATTCTGTTCAGGTCACAGTAAAAGCTTCTGGTCCCCTAAGCCTTGTCTCCCTATGCAAATGGGTAGTACACTTTATCACATGCGCATTCCGTTAAATCTTGAACTAAAACAGCGAACCCATTTGCGTTTAACAATAAACCCAAATTTTTTTATCTGGCATAATTTTAGCCAGTAGAGTAGCAAGTACATCACATGTCAACAAGCAGTATAGGGAGACATTGACAAAATGTGCCAGGAGAAAGGCCAAAGGTTTCATAACATTGATTTTTTTATTTCTATCTACTTCCTTTTGTCTTCCTTTTTGGATTTTCTGCCTTTCTCCACAAAAGAAAGCAGCCTGTGTAGTGGGGACCGAAACCTCATACATGCTACTTGTCGCTGCTATTGATTCGTTAGTCACTGTAGCTATTAACGAGACACCACCCATGTCAAAACAGTGATTGTCATTTAAAAACATCACATTCACACTGAGCTGCCAAGATGAGGATATGGGCATTTTGTGATAATGTCCCCAAAAATATTGAGGACATAATCTTTAACGTGGAAACACAACCTTAATTGGGATGGATGATATTGTTGAAAAAACAATGCAAATACCCAACAAGGAAATGTGTCTGAACACAAGAATTTATCCAGTTTGTTGTGTTGTTGAGTTCACGTTAAGGGCCATAGCTGTGGGAGGTTATGGAATTCAGACCAAGATTTCACTCAATTAAGCAGGTTATCAGACCAAGATTTTTCATTGATTTTTAAAAGTCATGTCCAGTTGCACACAACAGATTAAGCTAATTACATCAAGAGTAAGACTGGCTTATTATTAAGGTAGAGGTTCCATTTTTATTGCATATTTGAAATGAATATCCTCTCTTTTTTTACCACATGAGAGGGATATAGGTACTCTAGCTGCAACTCAAGTATCTATATAATGATGGGTATGCAAATTATTGTATAAACAAAATGAATCAGTAAGCACTAAATCTAAGTAATCTTGATTATTGACTGATATTTAAAGATAACTTTCTTGCCAAGACAGTGGCTTTAAGAAGGCTTACTAATTTGGAATCAGTTGAAGAGGGGATTGAAGCAAGCAGGCCAGGGGACAGAGACAATGTTGTACACCGTTTGTCGGGTGAATTCACCTTCAGGTCATTGTTAAAACTTTCAGGACAATGAATAATACATAACAACCTCTTTCTGTTCAGAGATTGTATTGGCACTGAATATTCATTGCTAGCGTCTATGTCAATGAGTTGTTTGGCTCTTATTATTTTTTAGAAGATAATGGCTACAAACAACAAGACAATAAATCATGCTATCCTTTCAGGGTACATCATCATCATGAATTTTGAAGATATACTGAGAGTGAACAAAATGAAACAGATACTATTAGCTTTGATTTGCATCTTTCTCTGTTAACAGACCAATTATTCCCTCAGTGCATGAAAGATTAGGGGAACCAAGACATTTTCCCTATATTATAAGTGTATTTATCTGAGCTAATGCAGGAATGTCCTTGCTTGAATTGGGATAAAGCCCTCATGTTAATGAAATGTAGAATTTACAAATCCAACAAGAAACTAAAAATGATATGAGAAAGAATCACAATTTGGACTAAAGCAATAGGTTCTCAGCTCAACAACTTGATCATCCATTATGTTTGGATCGAGGGAAAGGAGAGGATAATAGTATCCTTCCAAATTCTCTCATTTCCTCTCCCTACAAACTCCCAAACAAGAGGGAATTACCAAAAAACACTGAAGGGATTTGGAGAGAGAAAAGATACTCCTCCGAATCCTCTCATTTCCATTAAGAAAAACTCTTAATCTTCCTCTCATTTACTCTCACTCCCCTCCATCCAGACGGGGGACTGATCAGTGAAATCACAAAAAGCAGCTATGTAAATCTTTAACGTGATCATTATACTCGCTTCTGGATTGGGGCATTGTAAGGACTATGGACACCACATATCTCCACATTGGTATGATATTGTCCACTTTTGGCCTAAGCCCTCATGGATTTGCTCTTGGGTTTTTACCCAAAAGGCCTCATACCAATGGAGATATTTGTCCATCCTTATATACCCATGATCCTCCCCACTTCTAGCCAATGTGGGACTTTGGTTGTATACCCAACAATCCTCCCCTCGAACAAAAGACCACCGAGCCTCCACTCAAACAATCATTCATCCGTCCACTCTCTACCAACCAGGATTCTCCACTCCACTGCGTTGGAGCACACACCTTACATGGAGCACCACCTACCTCGAGAGCTTGCTCTATCCCAGGTCAACTCCTTTTCACCGTGTTATGACCAGGACACGTCCATGAAGAATCTGGAGCACACCGCCTGTCAAACCGAGCTCAATCCACGGATCTCATCGTGATCTAACCTGGGCTCACCACCTTTTGTTCGGCATTCCGAGGATTCATCCACATGGCTAACTCCGGGGCATGGCTCTGATACCACTTGTAAATTATCACCTTGACAAGATGCCCAGGTGGTGATCTTCCAAACACCCAAGTCTTGAATGACTTGTAGAAAGAAAACAGCAATCGAACACAAGAAAAAAAAATCAAAGAAAGAAAAGAAGACAAGTAATTTGTTGTCGAGGTTCGGCAATGTGCTTACGTCCCCGTGAGTTCCTCCGAACTCTCTGCACTATCTCAATGGTTCTTACAAAGTTACAGCAATCCACTTCAAGAATCCAAGTTCTTGAAGAAACAAGAAGAGAACTAGAAAGTGATAGTCCTATTACAAAGTTTTCTATCAATTCTATACTATCCTCTCTTCTTTACAACCAGTCTAACAAAGAGTCCCTCTTGTGTTTGTCACTCTACACAATTCTCTCTAAGTGTTTACAATGATCTCACAATGTCACAAATCTCTCTTGTATGTGTGTTGTATATCTTGTTGTAGTGTTGTGAAAATGAGGCTTGAGAACCTCTTTTATAGCCTTTCACTTCTTGGACATTCTTGTGAATCAATCTCCACCCTTTGATCATGATCCTCACTTAATCATGGCCTTTTATCATTCTCCAAGTGGTGCTGTGCGTTTTGGACTTGCGCACACACTTTTGGAGAGCCTTGAAGCCTGCTGCCCAAGTGTGCAGCAATGTGCCTGGGCGGTGCGGCACTGGGCATGGGCGGTGCGGCGCTGGAGTTGTCCCTGAGGGCGTGCATGCTGTGAGGCGCGGCGCTAGGCGTGCGCACTGCGCCCTGACCTGATGCTGCTGCCTTCTGATGCTGTGCGCACATGCTTCTGCTGCTGTACAGAAGTGCGCATGGTCTTCCCTTGCTCCAAATTGATGCACACACATGTGTGCAGCCATTAGACTTGCTGAACTTTGATACTCCACCTTTGGTTTAGATTTTAACCATCCTTAGACCATGTTTGGATATGTTTGAAACTTAGACAAATAACAACAATCTCTACCTTTGTCTAAGTGTTCAAAAACCTGAACCATTGTGCAGAAAGCTTCGGGATCCAAACTCATCTGGAGTTACCAATTAACCAACTCCATTCCTAAGAAGTCCAAGGCAATGATTGGACCTTCTTAGAGGTAGAACCTTGGTGCCTAAATCTGCAGGACTTTTCTCTGTGGTCTTCTTGTCAACATGAATACATCCTTTTCGTACCATTTTCTAGAATGTAATGATACCAAACATCCATATGCTCTGTCCCCTCATGGAACACCGGATTCCTTCACAAGTTCCCCGCACTTTGGTTATCCAAAGATACCACCACCTGCTCTTTTAGGACCTCCCACTCATCCAACAACCTTTTGCACCCCATAGCCTCCTTTATGGCTTCCGTAGCCGCTATGCATTTTGCCCTGGTTGTTATGAGTGCTACCATTGGCTGCCACTGAGCCTCCATGTACCTCAGCAACCACTTTATTCCAAGCCAACGCTCTTTTCTGGGATTACTCACACATTTGCTGAAAACATCCATTGCCCAAGAAACATTTGACCTGTTTCTCTTCCTTTCCCAGATGATTCTCCTCATCCCAATGATCTTTTGTGCAAGACTGAGATCCTTCCTCTCAAACTCCTCACTGAGTTGAGATGTAAACCTTTCCATCCTCTTCCTGCTGTTCCAAACTAACAGCCCATCAATGACATAGGTGAGGATACTCACCATCTTCTCCACCTTGTGTCCAGGTGAGAAAGTTTCTGTGAAACCTATGTCTCCTCTTCTCGTGAACCCATTCGCCACCAGTCTAGCCTTGTTCCGGACTTCATCTCTTGGAGGGCACCCTTCTTTGATCTTGTAAGTGCACTTACATTCCACAACTTTCTGATTTCCTAGAATTTTCACCAATTCCCAGAAGTTGTTCTTCCTCAAAGAATCCATTTCTTCCTCCATAGCTAGCTGCCACTTTGACGAATCCTTACACTCCATGGCCACCGTGTAAGTTTCTTGTCCACTCATCTCTCCTTCTGTCCAAGGAGCTGCTGCATCCGCAAACCCACATCTTGAAGGTGGTCCGACCAGCCTTCTTTCCCGGTCTCTTATGAGCTGAAAGTCCTTCTGACTTGTTGCAGCATCCTCTTCTTGTTCAGCCTCTTCTTGAGTTTCTCGAGCTTGGCAATCATCCAAGGACTCTACCTGGTCTGAACCCTCTTGCTTCCTTTGCTCTACCTGAACAGAATCTCCCTTGATGCTATGCTCAACAATTTCTGAATTAGTATGCTCACTAGCCCCTGCAGGGTTAGTTTTCTCCTAGTAGGGAAATAATAATTCATTAAAGACAACATCCCTACTTATTATGAGTTTAAAACCTTCTTTTTCTAAGGACCACAACCTGTACCCCTTAGCTCCTTCCCCATATCCTAGAAACACATATTTTCTAGATCTTGGGCTAAGCTTATCCTCCTTTTGGAGTGCATACACAGCACACCCAAAAGTCCTAAGGTTGTCCAACTCAGGGGGTTTTCCACTCCACAACTCTTTGGGAGTCTTATGGTATACAATCCTAGAGGGTGATATATTAATCAAATATGCAGCTGTAGCTACAGTTTCTCCCCAAAAACATTTGAGTAATCCGGATTTATTTAACATGCACCTAACCTTTTCCCTAAGGGTTTTATTCATCCACTCAGCAACTCCACTTTGCTGGGGTGTTTTTACAACCGTCCTATATCTTAGAATGCCATTTAATTTACAGAATTTATCAAAATCCTTGTTGCAAAATTCTAAGCCATTATCGATTCTTAAAGCTTTAACTACCCTACCAGTTTGGGTTTCCAACAATTTCTTCCACACAACAAATTTATTCAAGGCATCAGATTTATTCCTAAGCAAATAAACCCACACTCTTCTTGAATAATCATCAATTAAAGACAGAAAGTAAAAGTTACCTCCTTGTGTTGGTGTTCTTGCTGGTCCCCAAAGGTCCGAATGAATGTAATCAAGGATCCCCTTAGACTTGTGCACTCCGGTGTTGAAGCTGACCCGGTGTTGCTTCCCAAGAACACAGCTCTCACAGAAATCCAGTTTTTCTACTTTGTCACCACTAAGTAGACCTTCCTCGCTAAGCACTTGCAGACCCTTTTCGCTCATGTGTCCCAAGCAAGTGTGCCAAAGGGCTGCCTTATCCAGCTCAGCCATCAAGCTTGCTGCTTGATCATTGGTTTCTGTTTCTCCGATCATCTCATAGAGTCCATCGTTTCTTGCTGCCTTGATCACTACCAAAGATCCCTTGGCCACCTTGATCTTTCCTCCCTCTAATTTGCATGTGTACCCCATGGAATCCAGCTGCCCCAATGAGATCAAGTTCCTCTTCAAATCTGAAAGATATCTTACATTTCGCAGCAGCCTTGTGACTCCATTAAACATCCTCAATTGGATGTCTCCAATCCCTCTTACTTGGCAAGAATTGTCATTCCCCAAGAAGACCCTTCCTTCATTGATCTCCTTGAAATTCTTGAACCATTCTTTGTGAGGGCACATATGGTAGGTGCACCCGGAATCAAGAATCCATTTTCCACTGCCTTGCCTTCTGCTCACATTTGAGCACACAACAAGAACCTCATCTTGCTGTTCTCCCTTGGTAACCGAAGCCTCTCCATTGTTCATATGGCTTCTCCTCTCATCCCATAACCTCTTCTTGCAGTCTTTCTTGAAATGGCCCTCCTTATTGCAGTAGAAGCATCTCCTTCCTCCTCCATATCTTGTCTTGGAGTGGGATCTCCCATGGCTCTGCCCTCTACCTCTTGATTTCTCCCGGTAGCTGCATTGGTTGCTGCTGCCATTCCGAGCTGCTGGCCTTCCTCTTACGAACAACCCTTCACCACTTGATGTCTCCTTCATCTTGGCTTTGAAATCATGTGCCCTTATGGCATTGATCACAATCTCCTTTGTCAAAGAATCCCTTCCATACTCAATTGCATTAATCAAATTATCAAAGCAATCTGGAAGTGAATTTAATAAAATGACAGCCAATTGTTCATCCGGAAAAGTAATGCTACAGCTATTCAAATCTTGAACTAGCTTGTTAAAGACATCAAGATTATCTTGCAACTCCTTACTAGGATCCATTTTAAAAGCAAAGATTCTTTTAAGAAGATAAATTTTGTTAGCCAAGTCCACTTTCTGCTGCATTAGAACCGCCTTGATCTTCCACTTCCATAGGGCAAAGTCCTCATTTCCATCAAACTTCTCCGCACAGAATTTTGAAGCCATCTTTTGCGGACAAGATCCCAGATTTGTGCACTAACCACAACTGCTTTCTTTAACTTCAAGAACACAGATCGAAGATGGATCTTTAACACCGTTCTTGAATCAACCTTCAAGAACACGACCGGATCTTGATCTTTACACCGTTCTTGATTCACCCAAGAAGTTTGATCTTTGATTCTTGGAGTCTTGGCTCCGTACCTTCTACTTCTTGTTCCGATAACCAGCTGCTGTGCTCTGATACCACTGTAAGGACTATGGACACCACATATCTCCACATTGGTATGATATTATCCACTTTGGGCCTAAACCCTCATGGATTTGCTTTTGGGTTTTTACCCAAAATGCCTCATACCAATGGAAATATTTTTCCATCCTTATATACCCATGATCCTCCCCACTTCTAGCCAATGTGAGACTTTGGTTGTATACCCAAAGGCATCTTTCGCAATCACTTACTATTCAAATAGGTTCTTTAGCTCCTCAAGTTCTAAATCCGGTATACATATAACACCTGGTTTCCAAAAGTTGAATAGCAAGTTTCTGATATATTGTGGATTGCAACATCCATGGACCATCCATGCTTTTTGCTGGCTCAGGTTGGTAGAAATGGCATAAGTAAAATCTCCAGTAATATTGCATTTTTCCTTCCATGTGCTCTTATCTTTTGACCATTTTATGTTAAGAACACCTACTAATAGAAAAAGTTTGACAGTTCATATATTTTCCCCTCAATTAGAAAATTAATCAGATTGGCATTGCCTCCTAATCACCAGTAAAAATTATTCAATATTGTTTTTATCCATTTATATGAAAGAATTTGAAAGATCTTCAATCCATTACTTAGCAGTTCAGTCACTGCATCCACATCATGGTATATATGAAGGGTCATTTACCCACCAAACTGCAAAGGCAGGCTTATTTATTTAACATCTCATGATCAACTATTGAGATCACTGATTCAAGGAGTGCCATCTAGCTAGAGACTGTAAAAAAAAAAAACCCTATTGGCAAGATTTTGGTCTTCTTACTTCGAGCAATGGGAGAAAAAGTCATAACTGCAAAATATTATATTACCGACACTCATCTGATCCAGGTAATATCTTATCAAGTTTATATATACTAATGACTCCAACCTTTACCGCATAGATCTTTAATTCCTCTCTGTGCACATGTTCACGGGAACCATCAAAAGTCCTAGCATGTTCGAGTGAAGAAGATTCAGAAAATTGGCAAAACCTGTTAATTAGTGCGTTGAAACATAAGCCTGATTGTAATGGACTTTTTAAGCTTGAAGCTTAAACTTTTCCAGTCCCGGAGCTGGGAGCTGTTACAAAAGCTTCTATATCTTTTTCATTTGAGTTCACAAATTTCAGGAAATGATCAATGTTTTCTGAGCTTCCATGTCCTAAATGGTTAAACCACCTATTATGTCTCGGTTTTCTCTCACTAATGGCAATGGAAATGTCATTAGGGAAGAGGTCACGGAGGACAAAGGCGTGGATTATAGTTGATACAAGCAGAGCAGTTACAGTGAGTGTAGCAGTTGCAGAGAGAATGACAGAAAGAGCTTGAGTCACTACATTTGTGACCTCACTTGAGTACTTGATTGTTGCAATGGCTGCACCAGTCATTGGGAAAGTGTAAGCCCACCAAGCCAATGAGAATCTGTAAACATAAGAGAAATTATAACTTTTAAGAAAACCTCACTAAAGTAAACTACAAGGGATTGAAAGATAGATTGAGACCTACTTGAATCCTCGGAAAATATTAACCCGAACTGCCTGCAAAGTCACAGAAAAGAAAAGTAGATAAAAAGGCAGTTTAGTTTAGAAAACCGTTCTTACAAGCAAGTATAGATCAGTAAGTAGTAATAGGTAACCCCAATTCTGTGTTTCTTCCGAATGTGCTACCAAAGGGATCTACTACATGGTTTCCATTAAATAAGTTGGTAGCATCCACACCTTATTCTATGATTGATAGCAAAGAAAAGTGGGAGGAAGGAAGAGGGAAAGGAAAGAAAACTGAGTGAAGAGTACTTTTCTATTCGTTGGTCGGAAAGAAAAGTGAGAGGAAAGAAAATAAGAGGATTGGTGTTTTCTTTGTACAAATTACAATCCTCTAAATTGAGAGGATTGCAAGTGGAAGCTAAAATAAGTTTTTTTCCTTCTTCCTTTTCATTTTTCCATCATCTTTACCAAACATGAAAGATCAATATTTTATTTTCCTCTCAAATTTCTTTCCTCTCTCTTCTCTCCTCTTACTTTTATTTCCTCTCGCATTTGTCTCCAATCAAGAGTAGCCTATGCACCAGAGAAACTTAAAAGTAATATGACAATAAAGATCAATGCTCATATGTATTTTGAGTGGTAGAGAGACTAACCAGTGAGAAATAAAGGAACAATGCAATGAAGTAAGCAATCCGTGCTCCATAATCAATGGAACCATTAATCTTTGCCCATGCCATTGAAGCAACACTTGGTGCTGCAACAAACAGAAAGAATACTGGATGGAGCTCCTTTGGTAGTGTCGCATTTGTTGGAAGTCTCTGGTAAAGAGTCACAAACAGAACTGTATAGTGAGCCAACCCTACTGAAAAGAAGAAAATAGGTCCTTCTTTCAGTCCCATTGATGCACCCAACAATGCCCCCACAAAATTCCCTACAACCGAGAGATGAGTCGAAGGATTTGCTACTTTTGATAGCCGCCTTTGACCTCCTGACATCCACTGTCCATAGATCTTAAGCTCTAGGCACAGAAATGGTGCCATAAGAATGTACCAAAGAGCAGAAGGCAGTTGAGTAGAAACTGAAGGTGGAACTCCAAGGGCTAACAACAAGAGGGCTATCCAAGGAGCAAAGAAAAAATTGACACGAATTGGGTGGTAGTACTCTCGCCGAACTGCTTCAAAAAAGAGAATTATTTTCAAAAGGTAGGTGGAGGCAACAATGACAACAAGAGAAACAGAGATGCACCAAAGGATAATATTTATGCTCAAGCTTATATTGAGAAATTTTGTGGACTCAGCGGTGGCCAGGGTTTTCCACATAATGGCTTGACTGCTAACTCCAAGACAGATACCAAATGAAGAGACTGGATACCGGAGAAGAAATGGCCATGTCTTGTCATCTGGAAGCACAATTTCCTCTGAAGCCTGTGAAGATAAACATCATATCATGTTCATCAGTCAAAGAGCGACACTGTTTGCCTTGAATAGCAATCAATTCACAATATTTTGCACTGTGAAAACAGCAGAAGAGGGGGAAAATGAACTGATTGCGGTAAAGGGGAGGGGGAAGAAGATAAAACTCGCACCCCTAGCGTCTCCAATTCAGGCCCTTCCAAAGCATCAAAATATCTATCCACAGGCAAATTTTTCTCTGTACTCTGTCCGACGTTACCCTCTGCTTCATTTGCCTGTGGTCTTCCACGAAGATTTGATATCTGCCTCTCAAGTTTACCTGACCATGTTTTGAAGGAATCATACCTGTTATCCTTTAACCTCTTAACACTTGGATGGTTAGGGAAGTTGCTGTAGTTTTCTGGTTCCACTAATACAGATCCTTTTGCAATTGGCTGTGAGTAAGACTGGAACTTTACTTGTTTAATCTCTGTGTTGGATGCAGCAGAAGAATCAGGAATTCTATTTTTGAAAACGTCTTCGCTGTTAATGCTGAAAACAACTCTTTTATGGTTAATTGAATCAACTTTACTTGGAGAAGATGGCATGCTGATTGAAACAGAATGCTTCCTTTGATGACCTTCAGTTTGGGATTCACTGATCTGGATTTGAAGACCAGCTGTTTCAGTTCCCTGGTGTAGCGTAAAAAAATATAATAAAAGATTTATAGCTCTTTATCAAAACAAAAAGTTTTTCCCCAACAACATAATTAACACTGCCCTACCCAAGAATGGCTCTACAGAAAAAGGGCAGTTTTTTTACGACGCACAGAATTGAAGGTGTAATAATTTAACATAGCTGGTGAGTAACTTACCATAGCTGCTGATGAACTGGAAGGATGAAAGAGATTTAGTTCATACTGATTGGTGATGATACCGTTCTCTTTAATGGTATCGAAACCAACCACTTCATGTGATGATAATATTCTTAGAAGTGTTGGAAGAGGTTCAGGTGAACCCTCCTCTACAGGAACCACACAATCTTTGTTTTCCATAGCAAAACACCAACACCTTAAAGGTTGAAACAGTTCAGTTTAATAAGTATTAGAATATCTATTCTTATGACTAGAACTACAAAATACAGTTGATAAACATTTGCTTATATATACTTGGACATTAATTGATGCAGACACTCTGTGGTGGGTTTTGAACAACCATTAACATTGGATTTTCTTTAAGGAAAAAAAAAAAAGATAAACACTTCCCCAGTCAATTCATTCACATAACAATGATGCCAGAAAACTGCAAACAAATGGAGTATGTTGTAGAATTCATAGTTAACCAGGGACAATTTTCTTCTTTTTCTTCTTTCATTTTATTTAGCAAGACAATTATTATAGAACAGTTGACAAATTAAAAGGAGAACTGATAAATTTCATAACTCAGCTCAACAACAGTATATGACAACAGGAATAATCTTAATCCTTTGTCCTTATTTCCATCTGATTGTTCTCTGCTTCTGATAATTATGATTTAACTTGAATACTGTTGGATCGATTTTTCCTTTCCAAAATAACCAGTAAGCATTGATATTTGATATCAAGACCAATCAATACCTTAAATGTCATAATCCATAGTTAAATCAAACAAGTCTTTCAATCATTGTTAACATGCTTCATCAACAGCATTGTGTTATTGATCATCTTCGACGTCTTAATCAACAAGATTAATGCAGAGAACAAGATCAAGTAGAAGTAAAATGCAGACAATTAACTTTGTCTGGGATTTTAATTTCCATCTTAACTTTAACAGGTTCAGTTAAAAAACTGAAGCAATCAACTTCCAAATGATTGTTAACTGTAACTAAAAGAGAAAACCTGTGAATCATATGTGCCAAAATCTGCAGAAATATAGTAACTACAGCTTAATTAAAGATCCAGAATCTAACCTCAAAAAAGCTGCTGCTCCTCACTGATACTAAAAGATCCAGAATCTTTTATCTGATACTTACAACCTCCACGTTTTAGCAGGAAATCTAAAGTCAGCAGGAACCCACAAAAGAGATGTAATCTCTTCTCTTCTCTTCTCTATGTCTTCTCTGCAGAAAACAAGTTTCAAGAAAACTCAGAATTTAATCGAGGGTGGAGGAGAAAAAAGATACTATTTGGTCTAAGAAAACAGAGGAGCAGAACTGGCACACGTCTTTGAGCCATAGGAAGTAGAATTTGTAGTCTAATTAAAGCTGGCTATTTTCACGTCATATGCAATAATTACTGTGATTTTATGATAACGACACATTCAAACAAAAGACAAAACAGAGCAAATAAACCAGAATTGTTAAATACTTAGGTAAGCTATAGGAAAACAGGCTTGCATGAATTGTCTTTGCACATGAAAATCAATTTATATTAATTTATTTTCTTCTTCACATTTCAAATTACAGAAACCATAAAATTGAACAAAATAGACAACAGCAGCAGTCCATAAATGAAAGCAACATATAACAAATTATAAGTGGAAAAAATACACGGAAACTTATCTGATATTAAGATAATATGGTAGTGTTGGATAATTATTGCCTTGAATATGTGTTGGGTCAAAAGTATCCACTTTGGGTGCAATTGGGTAACAAAATGATGAGCAACAAAATGACGAGCATTCATTGATGTTTGTCCTTTGAACTTTTTGTGAGCCTATAAAAGGCATTTCAACATGAAGTATTCAAGTCAAGAAATCAAGAAGAAATAGAACGTTTAAGAGATAAATTGTGAGATTGTGTATATTGGCTAAAGCTCATTTTATAAACACTCTTTGTATATTCTCTCACTATAGTGAAATTTGCTTCTGGCCTCTACCCGTGGACGTAGGCTTTAAGCCGAACCACGTAAATTTGTTGTCTCTTTTTTTATCTTACTGTATTGTTTTGTGGTTATTACTCGATCAACCTACGATCCTGTCACGATCCATTATAACAAACTGGTATCAGAGCTAATTTCTGTCTGTTTTTCTGTGAGGTTACTGTTCATGTGAATAGTGAATTTCATGAATAGTAACATTTTGTTCAGGATCATTTTGTTCGATCGAGATGTCGACAATGAAGTTTGATAGAAACAGCAGTTTCAGTTTGTGGCAAGTTCGTATGTTTGCCATTCTAACCCAGAATGGCTTGAAGAAAGCACTACTGGGGAAAGCGAAGAAGCCTACCGGCATGAATGATGAAGATTGGGATAACCTAGATGACAAGGCTCTATCCGCAATCCAACTGAGTCTTTCAAATGATGTCTTACAGCAAGTTCTGTCAGAGAAGACTTCTGCAGCCTTATGGGCCAACCTAGAGAAGCTGTACTTGACTAAATCTTTGGCCAATAGATTGATTATGAAGCAACGCCTTTATGGTCTCCGCATGACAGAAGGTTCCTCTCTCAAGTCCCATATCAGTGAGTTTGTCTCAATTATTAATGATTTGAAAAATCTTGCAGTTATTATTGGGTCTGAAGATCAAACTCTCTTATTATTATGTTCATTACCACTCTCATACAAAAATTTTAGAGACACTATAATTTATGGTAGGGAAGAATTAAATTTTGATGATGTGATATTTTCCCTTATGAGTAAGGAGAAATTGGATAATGAACTTTTATCTAGTAAGTCTAATGATCAAGGCTCCAGTCTTGTTGCAAGAGGCAGATCCAATGATAGAGGCTTTGATAGTGGCAAGAATAGAAGAAGATCAAAGTCAAGAGAAAAGCACAAAAATTTGGTTTGCAATTATTGCAAGAAGAAGGGACACATCGTAGCGGAATGCTACAAGCTGCAGAACAAAAAGAAGAATGAATGGCAAAATGACAAGGGCAAGCAGAAGGAAGAAACAGCTGATACTGATATAGCAGAAGAAAAATGTGATGATGTTCTATTTGCAACCGACAAGTCCAGATCCAACGACGAGTGGATTCTTGATTCTGGATATTCTTATCATATGTGCCCCAACAGAGATTGGTTCTCCACATATGATTCTGTTGAAGGTGGAGTTGTTCTAATGGGCAATAATGCCACTTGCAAAACCGTTGGTGTGGGCACAGTAAAAATCAAGATGCATGATGAAATTATCAGGACATTGACTGATGTCAGACATGTACCTGATTTGAAGAAAAATCTTATTTCTTTGGGCATTCTGGATGCCAATGGCCGCAAATCTGTGATTGAGTCTGGGAACATAAAGATTTCTCATTGTGGTCATGTTCTCATGAAAAGAAAGAAGTCTGGCAGTCTATACACCTTATTGGGTTCAACAGTTACAGGCTCTGCAGCAGTTTCTTCATCCATGTCAGATTCAGACTCTACCAAGTTATGGCATATGCACCTAGGGCATATGAGTAAGTAGGGATTAACTATACTCAGTAAAAGAGGTCTTCTGCCTGAAAGAAAGATTGGGAAGCTGGATTTTTATGAGCATTGTGTCTTTGGAAAGCAGAAAAGAGTCAGCTTAAACACTGCAATTCACAGAACCAAAAGTACTCTTGATTACATTCATTCTAATCTATGGGGGCCTTCTCGTGAAATTTCCAAAGGATGAGCTAGATACTTGCTAACGATTATTGATGATTTTTCTAGAAAGACTTGGGTTTATTTTCTCAGGCACAAGAATGAGGTATTTGGCATTTTCAAGCAATGGAAGACCTTATTGGAGAAGCAGACCGGGAAGCAAGTCAAGAGACTCAGAACAGATAATGGTCTTGAGTTTTGTGATTCAGAATTTAATCAATTCTGCAAAGATGAAGGCATTGTCAGACATCAGACAGTAAGAAAGACACCACATTAGAATGGTGTCGCAGAGAGGATGAATCGAACACTGTTAGAAAGAGCTCGATGTATGCTTTCTAACGCAGGTCTTGGCAAGGAATTTTGGGCATAAGCAGTCAATTTGGCATGTCATTTGGTGAACCATTCTCCTCACAGATCACTTGAACTTAAGACACCTGAAGAGGTATGGTCAGGTAGCCCTCCTGATTATTCTAACTTAAGAATATTTGGTTGCCCTACATATGCTCATGTGAATGAAGGAAAATTGGAGCCTAGGGTGAAGAAATGCATTTTTCTTGGTTATGCTTCTGGTGTTAAGGGTTTTCACTTATGATATCATGATACTCATAAGTTTATGATTAGCAGAGATATTACTTTTGATGAATCTGTTATGCTTCACTCTATAAAAGAATTATTTGTTCAGTGTGATACAGGAAAGGAGAATGCACAAGAGAAGGTGGAGCTTGAGGTTGGCACCTTATCATCTGCAAATCCTAATCCTATTCGGTCAGGAAGTTCGTCTGCAGGTGGAGAGACACACCATGAAGCTGAGCATCACACTCTAGCTGCTGGAAGACAAAGGAGACAGATAAATCCTCCTCAACGGTATGGTTTTGAAGATATGTTGGCTTATACATTAAATGTTGCAGAAACCATTGATGTCGCCGATCCAACCTCATACTCTGAGGCCATCAGTTCATCTGATTCAAACAAATGGCTAGTTGTGATGCATGAAGAGATGGAATCTCTAAAGAAAAATGACACCTAAAAATTGGTCGAACCACCTAATGGTAAGAAAATTATCGGGTGTAAATGGATATTTAAGAAGAATGAAGGAGTCACAGGTGTTGAAGACACCAAGTATAAAGCATGATTAGTAGCGAAAGGCTACAGCCAGGTGGAAGGAGTTGATTTTAATGATGTTTTCTCTCTAGTTGTTAGACATACTTCTATTCGTGTCTTACTTGCTTTAGTTGCAATGCATAATTTGGAGTTAGAGCAACTTGATGTGAAAACAGTCTTTCTTCATGGTGATCTTGATAATCAAATCTATATACAGCAACCAGAAGGTTTTGAAGTTTAAGGCAAGAAAGATCATGTTTGTCTTCTAAAGAAATCCTTGTATGGACTCAAGCAGTCTCCACGCATGTGGTATCGAAGGTTTGACTCTTTTATGCTGAGTATTGGATTTTCTAGATGCAAGTATGATAGTTGTGTCTACTATCAAAGACTTGAGATGGTACTTTCATATATTTGTTGCTATATGTTGATGATATGTTGATTGCAGCAAAGAACATATATAAAATTAACAGATTGAAATCTCAGCTAAGTGATGAATTTGAGATGAAAGACCTAGGTGCAGCAAAGAAAATTTTGGGAATGGAGATCAACAGAGACAGAGGTGCAAGTAGATTATTTCTGTCACAACAGAAATATATTGAGAAAGTCCTGAAACGTTTTGGTATGCATGATGCTAAACCTGTGAGTACTTCTTTAGCTTCTCACTTTAGATTATCAGCATCCATGTCACCACAGTCAGAAGATGAGATAATGTATATGTCTAGAGTTCCATATTCTAGTGTAGTGGAAAGTATTATATATGCAATGGTTTGCACTCGACTAGATATCTCACATGTTGTCAGTGTAGTTAGCAGATATTTTTCCTGTCCAGGAAAAACTCATTGGCAAGCTGTCAAGTGGATTTTGAGATATTTGAAGGGTACTTTTACTGCTTGTTTGGAATTCGGTAGAACTTCTGACCATCTAGCTGGATATGTTGATTCAGATTTTGCAGGTAATTTGGACAGGAGAAGATTAATTACAGGTTATGTGTTTACTATTGGGACTTGTGCAGTCAGTTGGAAAACTACCTTACAGCCGACAGTTGCATTGTCTACTATAGAGGCAGAACTTATGACTGTTACAAAAGCTTCCAAAGAAGCCATTTGGTTAAGAGGTATACTTAATGAACTCAGTTTAGAAACAAATAAAACTGTAGTTTATTGTGACAGTCATAGTGCTATACATTTGACGAAGGATCAGATGCATCATGAGAGAACTAAACACATTGATGTGAAGTATCACTTTATTCGGGATATTGTGGCTCAAGGTGATGTTATTGTAAGAAAGATCGGCACTCTGAATAATCCTGCTGATATGTTGACAAAATCTCTTCCCATTGCCAAGTTCACTCATTACATGGACTTGATTGGTGTTGCACAGCATTTGCATTAGACACTTCGAGGTTGTTTGGCAGAGGTTGAAGCTTTTATTTTCACTATTGTCAAATTCAAGTCAATGTGGAGATTTGTTGGATAATTATTGCCTTGAATATGTGATGGGTCAAAAGTATCCACTTTGGTGCATTATTTATGGCTCAATTTGAGGGGTTAAAAGTATCCACTTTGGTGCAATTGGGTAACAAAATGATGAGCATCCATTGATGTTTGTCCTTTGGACTTTTTGTGAGCCTATAAAAGGCATTCCAACATGAAGTATTCACATCAAGAAATCAAGAAGAAATAGAGAAGTTAAGAGAGAAATTGTGAGATTGTGTGTATTGGCTAAAGCCCATTTTGTAAACATTCTTTGTATATTCTCTCACTATAGTGAAATTTTGCTTCTGGCCTCTGCCTGTGGACGTAGGCTTTAAGCCGAACCACGTAAATTTGTTGTCTCCCTTTTTATTTTACTTTATTGTTTTGTGGTTATTACTCGATCAACCTACGATCCTGTCACGATCCATTCTAACAGGTAGCTTGATCTAAAATGTTCTAGCTGGCAGGAAGAGCACTGAGCTAAAAAAAATTAATTTCTACTTATTTAAATAGGAAGGTGAAGTAAACACAGTGCAAGTACAAAACAGGCTGCTCAAGTCAAAAGATTAACATATTGATACGTGATTAAGGATATGTGAAATATCTAAACAGCAAAAACATTATTTGTTTGGTTTAAATGTGATTTAAAATATATAAATATTCACAATAGAAAAAATAAATAAATGGAGATGTCAGTCACTAATATAAACAATCTTTCGTTATTGCAGCACAAAAAACAATATTTATACTCAAGTTGCAGGTCGTTCGGGTCACGTGTCAAGTCAATTCGATATCAAATCATTTTGATTTTGAATTGCATCGAGTTTCGAATCATATTAAATCAGATCAAATCAAATTAACAAAATAGATATTTATACTTAATTTACATATAATACAATTAAATAAATTATATGTCCATCAATTTTGAACTGCCACCCTGACAGCCACAAAAATGAACCAAGCATCTAAAGCAATTTTTAAAAAAGAAAAAAAGGTGGTGATAATATTATATGAGAGTTTGTATTCCTTAAAATAATATTTCAAAAAAATTAACTTTGAATAAAATTAGTCAAATTTGACCCAATGTGGGCCCTCTACTGTTCATCATCTTTCCTGGGAAAGAGATGATGAAAACCCTTACATACTCAGCCAACTCCAACTTTGACCCAATAAAGCTTTGTGTTAAGCAGATGAATGGTTTTGACCCAGCCCAATGTAAAATCCTATGGAGCTTTTACATGATTCTTTAGGTCAGTCCGGCCCAGATTTAAACTCATAATATTCATGCCTCATGGGCTGGCTTTCCTTGAATTAGCATATTTCTTTACGATTCTCTCTTATGTCACATCCCAATGAGAAATTATTAGGTTAAGTAATGTCTATGGACTATAGTAGATCATGAAATTTGGGGATGAGATCCACAAGTTGGATCTACACACATTACAAGTGATCTACCATAACTAATGCTTCCACCACCCAAAAGATCAATGACATAGATGTTTACCCACTGTCGGTCAATCCAGAGGGCATGTTTGATCTTTGATTGTAGGTTGCTAGAAAGGTTGGAGGGAGTAGAGAGGAAAAAAAGGAACAACAAGAAGAAAATATATCAATAGTTTTGGTGGAAATGTTTTTTAAATTTTTTTTGTGTTTAATGAAACAACGTGAAACCAAACTAAACAGTTTTCAAACACAAATGTCAGTTTAATTAAAACTTTTATCTACTTTTTGATTCTCTTCAAGAACTAGTTTGATCTGATTTCTGTTTATATAAAATAAAAATCATATCGTAAATTTTTTCAAACGGTACTTAGTTAAAAAGTGAAGGTTTTTTTTTAATCTTTTGGGTGAGTTTATAGTGCTGTTGATAAAAATTACGGGACGTGATTTTCTAATGCCACTTAATAGTAAAAAAATATTTTTTTTATATCATTTGATTGTAAATTTGTATATTTTGATAAAGATATCATTTAACAGTAATATGATTATATCAACTAATGTAATTAAAGTTTTAACATGCATTTAAATAAATATCCAAACAACTCCATAGTTGCATCCTACTCTTTTAGGTTATACAACTATTTGATTAATGTAGTTGGCAATTGGAAATCATTATCGACAGTCACAACACTGCAGCCTATTTAGTTGTTTTGCTATTTGGAATATTTTTCATTTCACATCATGCTTTATATGATGAGTTGCTGTGAATAGAAATTCATGAAATGTCCAAAAAAATAGAAGGGCAAAAAACTCATAATTCACTTTTGCTCAACATCACAAATCCATGATTAATTTCTTACAAGTGTCCAAATAATTTTACCCTTTTTTGCAACCAAACTGAATCAAATGCAAAATCAGATTAAGATTAAGCAAAATTTCATTAAAAAAAGTTGTATAAAGGTTAAAAAAATTATGGATAAAAGACATAAAGGGTTTTATAGAATTTTGAATCCGAACTGAATCAAATGCAAAATCAGATTGTGATTAAGCAAAATGGTTAAGAAATTAGGTTCCCGAACAATGAATGAACCCAAAAAGAGTCATTTAAGTCGTCCATTAGCTTTGGAATTAGAGACACGAGATGGAAAAAAAAAAAAGAAAGAGAAATTGACCAGAAGCAAATTAGGACAAAACCTATCCAATTTTCGAAGGAGGATCAACTACCACCATACATATGATGTGCACAAGTAATTGAGCACAAGCAAATCAATCCAACAAATCAAACATCAATGAGCAACTATGACCCTTTTCTGTGTGAAAATGGTAGGCAAAAACCAAATTGAACTTCCTCATATTTCTGCATTATTGAAAATTTCTTGAAACCTACTTATTGTCTCTTAATTAAATTACACATTTTTTTTTGGTAACAAAGTATATAGACTTTCAACCGGGCTAATTATACATTACATACAAGTCATCCCACTCATACGAGCCATATATATTAGTTAAAACATAAAATCTCATAAACGCGATTCAATGACGTTATTTGCATTAAATAAAAAATTTAATTGAAGACTTCGTCAATAAGAAGTTTACCTTGATTTGTCATATCACTATATTAATATTATAGGAATATATACATTTAGTTTAAAACTATACACTTTTATTTATGTTTGTGTTCTTAAAATTACAAATTTTAAGGATACAAGAGTTAGTTTTCAAAAAAGAAAATTTTGAATGATGAAAGTATTAGAAAATGACCCAATTAATCTTTCGGATACATGTAAATTATCCTATCCATATGTATCAAATAAAACCCGAAATAAATTCCCCAATGAAATTTAATTATAATTTCCATGAGATTCTAGTATTTTGCCTAAAAGATGATTGAGATGCATTATATATCCCACCATCTATCTTGGTTATGGACCTATGTTGCCAAGTATTTCTCTATTGCATTGGTGGGTGAAAAAAGGTGTGGTGTGGTGTGGTATGAGGTCTATATTTGTATGAACACATGCTCAACTCACTGCTTGCAGAAATTATATATATATATAAAAGGAGATAAGAGAGGCCATGACATTGGTGCTGTTCATTTTTTGATAGATCAATTTAAATAAAAAAATAAAATAATAAAAAAAATTATAAAAATTTTGATTGGAGAAAGATGGATTCCATGTGGCTTTTACAACTTTTTAGTGATCGAATAATTTGATAAAGGTATGAAATTGCTTTTGGAGCACTGTTTTTATAAAGTGAGAATAGTTGTCATTTGCGTCTCCTTTCTTGAATCTCGACCTAAACATAGTGAGTTTAGTGAGCCTTCTTTTTACATATGTGATGTGTCACAGCACCCACTGACAACAAAAAAAAATGGCAGTCGGCAATTCCTGGCTGGGCCTAACTGGGTATTTGGCTTTTAGTCTTCCAGATATTAGGTTTTACAGCCTGTGTGTCGGCTCTATTTCGTGCTTTCTTTTTCTTATAGAAACTTCAGATTTTCTTATTTATTTTCCAACGTACAAATCTCATAATATTATTATTGTTTTATCGTAAAGACAAGACCATACTTCATTATTAGCCAATTTATCATGCTACCTTTTTATTAAAATAATAATAATAATTTGTCATATAATTATGCAATGACATTATTAGATCATGTCACTTTCTTTTTCATGTAATAAATTACTCATTAATTCACTTTAACAGTAATTTTAATATAATTTTTATCATACTAAATAAGAATAGTTTTTAATTGATTACAACACTTTTACCCTATTCGTTTAAAATAATCTTTAAATCTCTATAAAAAAAAATTAGGTCAAAAATGGTATTTAAGGAAACCTAGAGTTATTGGAGTTCACTTAACGGACGTTCTAGCAAGAGTCAACATTAAGTTTGATTTAAATTAATAAATTTACATTTTATTATGCTTGAAGGCGACCAACTTTTATTTAATTAATTCAATACAATATGTGTAACGATGTAAGCTGTGACGATTATTTTTTTACTAAAAATTTATGTAATTAACAATTTAGTTGTACTTGTTCGTTTGGTATACCGTACTATCTTTACTCTTTCATGCTTAATTTGCAATTGATTGTCTACCGTTAATCAATCCATTTACCTTTTTTTTATTTTATATATACACGCACGACAATCTAATTAAATTACAATAATTTATATTCATTCACATTATAAAAAAAAATTATCTTTATATAAAAAATGTTTCTTTAATCAATAGATTTTTATTACTTTTCATATTATATTTTGAATAGTGGTTTTGTGAAAAGCAAGTTGAGCACAATGAGCGGAAAGAATATGATGGATTCAATAATGGTACACACTCAGCTATGAGTTCTGCAGTTCTATTGGGCGTTGGTGGGAAGATCTAATTTATGTCCACATTTCTAAAAGATTCTGCTCTCTGCGATTAGAAACTAGTAGTACTTCTTAGTCCGAGACTCGTACGTATTTTTAAAAAAGGCTTTATATATTAAGTACTTTTGAAGGTTTTTTCCTTTTATCTTTTCTTTTGGTTGGGCAACAAAGTAGCAGTTACTTAGCCAATGAGTAAAGGTGGTACAACCATGCATAATGTTTTTGAGAATTGTGACAATCATGGATTTAATAGTAAAAATGTTTTTTTTTCATCTTTATTTTTTTAATATTTTTTCTTCAATAATTTGGAACAGAAAATGAGAAAATGTTAAAAGATGATAGAGTTAAAAAATATAAAATAATTTTCGAATCCTAACCTTTTCTATTCTCTAGTTCCCTAATTTTTATGGAATTAGAATTCTTACTTTAAGTATGATTTTAGGAGTGAAATTATATATCCGGTTACCCTTAAGCGAGAAAATAAAAATTTACTTAGATCAAATTTATTATCGATCGTAAGTCTTTAATAATTTGTCATATAATTATGCAATGACATTATATAGATCATGTCACCTTTTTTTTCATGTGATAAATTACTCATTAATTCACTTTAATAGTATTTTTAATATATTTTTTATCATATTAAATAAGAACAGTTTTTAATTGATTACAACACTTTCACCTTATTCATTTTAAATAATCTTTAAATCTCTATAAAATAATATAAAAAATTAGGTTAAGGGAAGCCTAGTGTTATTTGAGTTTACTCACTGACTTAAGTTCATAGCAAGAGTCAACATTAAGTTTGATTTAAATTAATAAATTTACATTTCGTTATACTTGAAGGTTACTGTAACAACTCATTTCGGGTTGGTCATTTTCGATACGGTATCATCATATTTTGAAAATCTCAACACGACACATATATGCAACAATAAAAATAAATAACACCAGTAGAAAATTTTACATCAATTCTCAACCCTCAACAAAGGAGTTACATTAATCTGATCTTTTAAACATTAGATACAACGTAAAATGAATGAATATTTATAAATAAATTTTTATTTTATTTTATTTTCTCTTTAGTCTAAGGATGTTGACACGTACGTGACTTACAGAAAATAATTTTTTCTTAACCTCAACTCACCAAATTATTTGTCATGCCTGCTACCTGAAAATCATTGTACAATGAGGGGTGAGCTTCACGAGCTCAATGAATTAAATTTACTAGAAATACTCATTTGTATAAACAATCTTTTAATATTTAAATCAATTTATATCTCGTACACTTGGTAACAGCACTCCACTATCACTTCACATGTCATCATATCCATTATCTATCAATCTTTTCCTCTTATTTATTGGTTCACCTCAAAATCATCAATTATCTCATAATACCTCATAATGAGGTTCACATCATAAGGTCTACCATTTAGATGATTATTATCACCATAACTGTCTCTCTGTGAAACTTATCCATCTATAAATAAATTCACAATCACACACCACACATCAGCATTTAAATAATGCAAGCAATAATTAAATCAGATGCCATGCATGAATGATTATGATGGGAACGTTTTCCCACCTGTCGACAAGTTATTATTATCTTAGATCGGCTCCTTCTCGGTTTTTTACAGCTTATCCCGACTGTCACGGTGTCCATTTTATTTACAGCATATACTGGCTGTCACGGTTATTCTATTAGACCGGCCTCTTCCCGGTTCTTTCGGTTATCTTATTTAATGCATATGCATATGAACAATAATATGAAATATTCATATTAACAGTAATATAAAAACAACATAAATTCAAAATTTTAAATTGGCTATCCTGATTATTCTCAAATTTATATAACAAAAATCCAACTAAATCTCTTTCATCCAAAATCACATCAAATCATCCATTAAAGCTTGTCAAGATATACTAAATTTCATCCCAAATCACATCAAATCATCCATCAAAATTGGTCAAGATCTACTAAAATTCATCTCCTCAAAATTTGTATCAAAACATCAACCATAGCTCATCAAGAATTTATTTATCACCATCATTATTAAATCAACTCATTATTTTAATAATATTTCATTTCACATAATAATTTTTTTACGTGTCCAATATTCATAACATATCTATCAACTAAATCGTTATCTATCACCAAAACATACATTAATAATTAAATTTAATATTATCACTAGATATTTCATTTTTATTTAGATTACTTAAAGTAAATCCAACTCACCACGTAGCTCTTAAAGTTATTCGTGGATCACCTCCTTATCTTCCCGTTCCTTTCAAAATTTCTCTCGATTGTTGATCGTCAACACCTGATATCATATTTATATTAAATTTCTAATTTATTCTTCAATTCGTTATAAACCACACTCTTTGAAAATTCTAACTTTGAATTCGAAGAAATTTCATGAATGCTAAAAATTTCAAAAATAACACTACATTATTACCTTTTGTTTTTCTTACAGCTTCCTGTGATTCTCCATGATATTGCGCAGTAAACTCCTTCAAAATTTTATCTTTTCGATTCTTTTTTGAGTCTCAAAATCTTTAAAAAAAATGAATAATAAAAAAAACTAAACGAATTCGTAAGTAAGTAATTAATATATCTTAACTTATATATATATATAGACACACACACACAAAACAAAATGATGTCTCAGCATTTCAACGCTCCCCGATTGCTGCCACGATTTTTGACGTGGCCTACATGCAACCAGGCAACCTGTTGCCACGAAATTATTATTATTATTATTATTTAATTTTTTTAAAAAAAAATTTTCGTTAGACTCTTTCGACATTCGATTTTTTTTTATGCATTCAGTTTTTTTTTCAAAAAAAATTATTTTATTCAATATTAATAAATTCGCGTAATTATATTATTTTTATTTTATATCATATTTATTAAATTATTTTTTTACTTTTATTTTATAATTATGGGTATTACAACTATTAATTTTTTTAATTAATTCAATGCAATATGCGTAACGATGTAAGCTGTGACGATTATTTTTTTTTTTTAAATTTATGTAATTAACAATTTAGTTCTACTTAGTTCGTCTGTTATACTGTACCATCTTTACTCTTTCATGCTTAATTTGCAGTTGATTATCTACTATTAATCAATCCATTTACTTTTTTCTTTTTTATATATACACGCACAACAATCTAATTAATTTATCATAATTTATATCCATTCACATTATAAAAAAAAATTTATCTTTATATAAAAAATGTTTCTTTAATCAATAGATTTTTATTACTTTTCATATTATATTTTGAATAGTGGTTTTGTGAAAAGCAAGTTGAGCAGAATGAACGGGAAGAATATGATGGGAGTCAATAATGGTACACACTCAGCTATGAGTTCTGCAATTCTATTGGGCGTTGGTGGGAAGATCTAATTTATGTCCACATCTCTAAAAGATTCTGCTTTCTGCGATTAGAAAGTAGTACTTGTTAGTCAGAGACTCGTACGTATTTTTAAAAAAGGCTTTATTATTAAGTACTTTTGAAGGTTTTTTCCTGTTATCTTTTCTTTTGGTTGGGCAACAAAGTAGTACATGCATAAATTTTAAATTTTTATTTTTTTAACATTTTTTTTCTCAATAATTTGAAATAAAAAATGTTAATGAAAAATAGAGTTAAAAATATAAAATAATTTTCATAATTAAAGGGATCCTAACCTTTTCTATTCTCCAGTTTTCTAATTTTTTAGGAATTAGAATTTCTATTTTAATTAAAATTTTAGGGTGAAATTATATATCCGATTACCCTTAAGCGAGAATTTAATATTTGCCACTGGATTAATATTAAATGCTTTTAGTTGTACATGTTTACAATAAGAAACGAACATAAAAAAGTTTCTTTCAAAAAAAAATTATGATTTTCCAAACAAATCCCATAAAAGGGAAAGTTGATGGATTCTAGTTTTTTTTTCCTTCTTGAAAGACATAGATTTCTAGTTTAATTTGCAGGTAATGTTATGATCGATAATCCACCAGTAATTTTGTGTCAAATCCATGCACTTTTTGAAACTTGTTTAGAATCTTTTTTTATAGTTGATTAATTTTCTTTCAGATAAAAAAATTGTTCGGTACTAAACTTTTTTTTTATATTAATAAGTATCGTAAAAACAGATTAATTGACCATAAAAAAATATATACTCTATTATATTGGATATTTTCTTTTTTTTTTAAAAAATTGTCTAGAAAGCATTTATCGTCAAAATAGTTGGAGTTAGTTTTCCCTTGAGGTCAAAAAAATAAAAATTTACTTAGATCAAATTTATTATCAATCGTAAGTATTTTCTATCAGTTCGCATCACGTTAATAAAATAAAACATATTAATCAAAAGATCTATATAAACTTATACATGCATAAATACATAATTGAGTAATAAAAATTCTTATCGCATGTAACATGACACAGTTTTTCAATATCCGTAGACGCTTTAATTTGGTTGACACAACTTTCCCGTGCATAAATCATAATCATGTGAGAATGAATAAATGTGATTAGTGTGAGGGATTTAAGAAATATACAATACCTAAAACATATTAATATTGATAAATTAATTACATGTGAAATAAAAATATTTATCTTGACTGACTAGGACCACCGGAATTATTATTATTTTTTAGTTTCTTTTATATTTCCTTCCTACAAAGGAAGCTTTTTATGTCATGACTGATGAGGGAGACTTACTAGTAAAGTAGTGAAAAGTATAGTGGCATGGCGTGTAACCTACAAATCAGAATGCTGCAAAGAGATTTTTAACCACAGCATGTGCTGCTGATGTGGAAAACGAAAAGCCTTAAAAGGACAAGCTATGCGTAGATGCCCAATGGAATCTCACTTAATTTTTTTTCATTATTTTAGCATAAAAAAATACATTTGTCAAAAAAAGCCTCTGTTATGTGCCCTTAGCTTCTTTTTCTTCTTCACTCTTCTTTTTACTGTGCCCTTTTGGTAGCTTGATAAGAGTTCGCATCGTTCACATTTTCAACAACTTTCTTGGCATCTTGATAAAAGTTAAAAGCAAGCCATGGGGTTTTTTTTTTTAGTACAACAACCTACGGGAAATTTTTTTTAAAAAAAAACCCTTAGATTTAGTTAAGTAGTACAAGAATCTGATAAGCGCTCCTTTACGTAGATTTTGGATTTGATTTTTTACTGAATAAATTGTAAATATATATTTAAGTGAAAAAAAAAGATTTTTGGTTTCACCGATAGTAAAAAAAAAAAGATTTTGTATTAAACGAAAATTTGATTTGTAATTTTTAAAAAGTTTATTGATTATTTTTAAAAACAAAATTTTTGCATTGAGTATGTATGAACGTTATTAATAAAGTTTTTAAAAATTATAAATCAAGTTTTCATAGGATACAAACAAAAATTTTTTTCCATTTATTCAAAAAAAAAACAATGATCCATGATGAATCCCCATAAGTCTTGAATGGCGTTCGTGAAATTTATTTTAATTTTAACCCATATATGAAACAAAATTTACATATACCCAAAAGGAATTAAAAATAGCTAAGACCCAAAAGGAAAAAACAAAGAAGCTAAAAGCTATTATTAACAACTTGAATGTTATTTGCCTTTTAACTTACAATCACAATGGGTCCAAAAATCCCCACTTGTTACATACGAGCTATGCATGTCTCCGCACTTGCACCTAAAAGAGAATGGGGGTGGGGGGATGTTAAGAGAGAAAGAATCCAATGAATATTTTTTCTTTTCTTAATATGTTCACAATAACAAATTAATTTATTATTTATAGTAGGGTTTTCAAATTTAGGGATGAACTAATATATGAAAGTAAAAATAATTTTTCAAAACACAATTACGTGAATAATATGAATGAAGACGGATATGCCGAGGCACAGGTCTAGTTGAAGAGACATGTGTAAATAATAAAGTTTTATATTTTTATATTTTAAATTTGTTAAAATTGAAATTTAAGTGTAGTAAAATTAAAAATTTGAGAGTTTTATGTCTTGAAATTTATTTTTTATCATTCATAAACATAATTTTTTTTATATCCAAACGACATAAATTTGTGTATTTAATTTTTTTTATTAGTTACGGTATTTTGAACGGCTGAGATGAAAAGTTGAAGGGTGACTGGTGGGTAACCGAGTCTATATCGTCCATGACGAATTGCCAGCCCACCATAGTTTCCAGCTTAACATCTATTTGGCATAGCCGCCTTAGATTAGTCTTTTAGTGGCACGCATAAATTGCGTGGACAGCAATTAATTGAATTTCTAAAAAGCAAAGTAGAAAGTAGAAACATGCAAATAACCCTTTTGAGTCCTCCTTTCCATGTGGTTCACCGTAAAGCAATGACCTAAACGAAGTTATCTATAAATATAGTGTGAACTTTGAAGTTGAAGAAAGGAAAAAGAAAAGTAAATATGATGGTTTCAAGTTTATAAGGGTTGTTTGCATTAAATTAATTATATAATATGAAAAAAAACAAAAATAGAAATTTAACATTACAATGTGCTTGCTACCTTTTCATTCAAAGAGTCTATGAACATGTTTGAATAACGGTTTTTTATTTTCAGTTTTCAAAAACTGTTTTTGAAAACGAAAACTGAAAACAATTTTCTTATGTTTTCTTCAGAAAACATGTTTGGATAACTGTAACTCAAAAACTGTTTTCAAAACAGAAAACAGTGAAATGTTGTTTGGATAATCTTATTTTAAAAACTGTTTTGATACACTTTGTAATTATTTTTAATTTTGAGTTTAAATTTAAAATCTATATTAATTTTATTCTAATATTTACTAAATATTTAAAATAATTAATATTGTTTTATTTTCAAAATTTTATTATTTTTTATACACCATAGAGGAAGAATGAAACAAATAAGTGAACATTGATTTTAGGACTATTTTTCAAAAATTATATCAGAAAATAGTTTTTCAAAACTGGTTTTTTTTTTTTAAAACTGATTTTTAAACATATTTCGAGTATTTGAAAACTGTTTTCAGTTTTTGAAAACTGAAAAACTGAAAACAATTTTCAAAAACTCGAAACAAACATGTCATAAACCCTTTTACGTCCTCCTTTCCATGTGGTTCACTGTAAAGCACTGACCTAAACGATATTACCTATAAATATAGTGTGAACTTCAAAGTTGAAGAAAGGAAAAAGAAACAGTAAATATGATGGTTTCACGCTTATAAGGGTTGTTTGGGTTAAATTAATTATATAATGTGGAAAAGAAAAGAAAAAACAAAAATAGAAACTTAACATTACTATGTGCTTGCTACCTCTTCATTCAAAGAGTCTATGAACATGTTTGGATAACAGTTTTTTATTTTCCAGTTTTCGAAAATAAAAACTGAAAATAATTTTTTGATATTTTTTTCTTCAGAAAACATGTTTGGATAACTGTAACTCAAAAACTGTTTTCAAAACAAAAAATAGTGAAATGTTGTTTGGATAATCTTATTTTAAAAACTGTTTTGATACATCTTGTAATTTTTTTAGTTTTGAGTTTAAATTTAAAATATATATTAATTTTATTTCTCATATTTACTAAATATTTAAAATAATTAATATTATTTTATTTTCAAAATTTTATTATTTTTTATACACCATAGAGGAAGAACGAAACAGAGAAGTGAACATTGATTTAGGGCTATTTTTCGAAAATTATATCAGAAAATAGTTTTTGAAAACTAGTTTTGTTTTTTGAAAACTGATTTTTAAACATGTTTCGAGTTTTTGAAAACTATTTTCAGTTTTTGAAAACTTGAAACAAACATGTCGTAAACCCTTTTGAGTCCTCCTCTCCATGTGGTTCACTGTAAAGCAATGACCTAAACGAAATTACCTATAAGTATAGTGTGAACTTCGAAGTTGAAGAAACGAAAAAAAAACAGTAAATATGGTGGTTTCACGCTTATAAAGGTTGTTTGGGTTAAATTAATCATATAATGTGGAAAAGAAAATAAAAAACAAAAATAGAAACTTAACACTACTACTTGCTTGCTACCTCTTCATTCAAAGAGTGTAGACATGTTTGGATAAAAGTTTTCGAAAATGAAAATTGAAAACAATTTTCTGATGTTTTATTCAGAAAACATGTTTGAATAACTGTAACTCAAAAACTGTTTTCAAAACAGAAAACAGTGAAATGTTGTTTGGATAATCTTATTTTAAAAACTGTTTTGATACACCTTGTAATTATTTTTAGTTTTGAGTTTAAATTTAAAATCTATATTAATTTTATTTCTCATATTTACTAAATATTTAAAAATAATTAATATTATTTTATTTTCAAAATTTTAATATTTTTTATATACTATGGAGGAAGAATGAAACAGAGAAGGGAACATTGATTTTAATGTTATTTTTTGAAAATTATGTCAGAAAACACCAATTTGGAGTTTTCAGAAAATAGTTTTTGAAAATTGATTTTTAAACATGTTTCGGGTTTTTGAAAATTGTTTTCAGTTTTTGAAAACTGAAAAACTGAAAACAATTTTCAAAAACTCGAAACAAACATGCCCTTAACCCTTTTGAGTCCTCTCCATGTGGTTCACTATAAAGCAATGACCTAAACAAAATTACCTATAAATACAGTGTGAACTTTGAAGTTGAATAAAGGAAAAAGAAACAGTAAATATGATGGTTTCACACTTATAAGGGTTGTTTGGGTTAAATTAATTATATAACGTGGAAAAGAAAAGAAAAAACAAAAATAGAAACTTAACATTACTACGTGCTTGCTACCTCTTCATTCAAAGAGTCTATGGACATGTTTGGGTAACAGTTTTCTATTTTTCAGTTTTCAAAAATGAAAACTGAAAATAATTTTTTGATATTTTTTTTCTTCAGAAAACATGTTTGGATAACTGTAACTCAAAAATTGTTTTCAAAACAGAAAATAGTAAAATATTGTTTGAATAATCTTATTTTAAAAACTGTTTTGATACATCTTGTAATTTTTTTAGTTTTGAGTTTAAATTTAAAATCTATATTAATTTTATTTCTCATATTTACTAAATATTTAAAATAATTAATATTATTTTATTTTCAAAATTTTATTATTTTTTATACACCATAGAGGAAGAATAAAACAGATAAGTGAACATTGATTTAGGATTATTTTTCGAAAATTATATCAGAAAACAGTTTTTGAAAACTAGTTTTGTTTTTTGAAAACTGATTTTTAAACATGTTTCAAGTTTTTGAAAACTGTTTTCAATTTTTAAAAACTGAAAAACTGAAAACAGTTTTCAAAAACTCGAAAACAAACATATAATAAACCCTTTTGAGTCCTCCTCTCCATGTGGTTCACTGTAAAGCAATGACCTAAACGAAATTACCTATAAGTATAGTGTGAACTTCGAAGTTGAAGAAAGAAAAAAGAAACAGTAAATATGGTGGTTTCACGCTTATAAAGGTTGTTTGGGTTAAATTAATTATATAATGTGGAAAAGAAAAGAAAAAACAAAAATAGAAACTTAACACTACTGCTTGCTTTGCTACCTCTTCATTCAAATAGTCTATGAACATGTTTGGATAACAGTTTTCGAAAATGAAAATTGAAAACAATTTTCTGATGTTTTATTCAGAAAACATGTTTGGATAACTGTAACTCAAAACAGAAAATAGTAAAATGTTGTTTGGATAATCTTATTTTAAAAACTGTTTTGATACACTTTGTAATTATTTTTAGTTTTTAGTTTAAATTTAAAATCTATATTAATTTATTTCTCATATTTACTAAATATTTAAAAATAATTAATATTATTTTATTTTCAAAATTTTATTATTTTTTATATATCATGGAGGAAGAATGAAACAGAGAAGTAAACATTGATTTTAAGGCTATTTTTCGAAAATTACGTTAGAAAACACAAAATTAGAGTTTTCAGAAAACAGTTTTTGAAAACTGTTTTAAAAAATTATTTTTGAAAACTATTTGTCAAATATAAAATAAAAATTAAAAAGTGAAAACAGTTTTCGAAAACTCTATTCAAACATGCGCTATATTTCTTATAAGATCAAACATGTCCTTGAAAAATTTGTACGTGCGTTATACTTTGGTTGACCTTGTGGACCATTGTCAAGGAGTACAACTATGAACAGCGTTACTCGAGGGCGATGAGCAATATTGAGTTCGCAAAGCGTGATGGAGATGTCAAAAGTCAGTCAATCACTAGAAGAAAAGTGTAGCCGCAAAAATTGTTGCTTGTTCAGCTAACAATACAAATTTCTTACAAGGTTGCCGTTGAAAAGTAAATAAAAAAATTGGTAAGTCACCATTGTAAGCAAACTCTGAGAGGGCAGACAAAGCGGGTGTTAACTTTAGCAGTAATTATAATTAAATCCTAATTAATAAAAATACACTTAATTAAAAAGGCAAAAGGAAAAGAGAAAACAGACCAAAAAGATTTTTTTTATAAAAAAAATTGAGTTGAAAGTTGAAACCCAAAATAGGCGGTCACCGGTAAGTCAAGGAGGCAAAACCAGAAGTTAAAAAAAAGGAAAGAAAATTGCTCAATATACTTTTCCCGGCAAAGCAGTTAACGTCCATTGGTATTTAAGATGCTATAAATAGTTGAAGATTGCCAGACCACATAGCTTAGTCCATTAGCTGCCAAAGAAGCTTTAGACCAACGTTGTTTTCGGACAATTCACCCTCACATTTTCTTGTTCCCCCAGAAAAGAAAACAAAAGAAAAAAATCCCATTTTCTCTCCCTTTTCTTTGATTCCTAAGAAATTCTTTCTTTTTTGAATCTTTGCTTTTTTAATTAGCATACGCTAGTTGAATCTCTTGATCGTCATCATCATGTTATAGTAAAGTTTGAAGCTTTAAAGAAAAATCGCCAGCCTTAACATTTGCAAGTGAGATTAAGGTTTTATAAGAGATTGCTTTAAGGTTATTTTGCAAGTACTAAGAGGTTTTGTTGGAGCTGATCGTTGGAAGAAGAAGAAGATGGAACAGAAGCACGTGTTATTATCTGCGTTAGGAGTTGGTGTAGGGGTGGGGCTTGGATTAGCTTCAGGGCAAAGCTTGAGTAAATGGGCCACTTCTTCAATTGATGGTGTTACAATGGAGCAGATTGAGCACGAGTTGATGAGGCAGATTGTGGATTGCAGAGATAGCAAGGTTACTTTTGATGAGTTTCCTTATTATCTAAGGTAAATAAAAAATTAGTTCTCTGCTTAACATAAAAATTTTGATTTGGTTCAGTTAATTAATTTCTGGTTTTAGCATTCAATTTTTTTTGGGGGGTGGTGGTGGTTAGATATCTTAAGATAGGGAGATTTAATGGTAAAAAAAATCAGAATATTCATTAATTATAAAGTTTGGAACAAAGAAAAAGAAAACAGAATTGTACTGTTTGTTGTTGTTTCTTGTATTCTTAACATTGGTCCCCCAGCAAATAACTACTTTATAGGAAAAGAAAAGAAAAAAGTATGTGGGTTTGGTATAATCAGCATGTGGATGATCTGGTATGGAGATATTCTCTCCTCACATGTTTCTAGTACCCCGTTGGTACCCGTGATCTTTTTTTTTTCCTCATAGTATTTATTTTAGAGTATAGTCTGGTCCCTGAGTTTGATTAATGGAGAATTTTTTTATATGTAATTTTATTTCTTATCTAGGTTTCAATTGAAGATGCTTCATTTAATTTCTTCTTTTTCCTGATTGGATTTTCGAATCTGGGTTTGCTGTCTGCAAATGAACAAGTATATGTCACATAAGCTTTTTCCAACAACAAAAAAGAAGGGGAGAGGGAAAAAAATGGAAGATCATGAATTTTATAGTAATGAAAGATTGTAAACGGGATAATGACAGTAGATTTTGCTCCTGCTTTGGTTTTGGTACATTTTATTACAAGGATTTTGTGTTGGTTAGCATATAAATTGCAAATCAATGAAGGTTTTGTGGATTATGCAATCTGAAAATATTGACAATTCTAACTTATAAGCAATTTTAATCATTGACCTTGGCTAGAATATGTAAAATTCTTAGAAACCTTCTCGAGTCCTAGTGGAATTTTTATAATTGTAGAAGCAACTCCATAACACTGGTTTACATAATGCTTTAACTTTTGATTTTTGAACACATTCTGCTTGATGCAAACTCTTCTCATGGTCTCATTAATCTAACTTCCTCATTCTGGTGATGGCAATTACAGTGAGAAAACTCGGGTGTTATTGACGAGTGCTGCCTATGTTCATTTAAAACAGTTTGACATTTCCAAGCACACCCGGAACCTTTCACCTGCGAGTAGGGCTATTTTGCTCTCAGGGCCTGCTGGTATGCTCCTGGAATATGCTATCTGATTTTGCATTAAAATATTCATTTTTACAACTTCATTTTTGGCCTAATATTGTATTTTAATCTTCTGCAGAACTTTATCAGCAAATGCTCGCAAAGGCTTTGGCACATTACTTTGAATCAAAGCTTTTGTTGCTAGATATAACTGGCTTCTCTATAAAGGTAATATGTCCAGCTTCAATCTTCCTTGTGTTTGGTTTGCCATAAATTGGTACTTATACTTGTTATGGTTACCTTGCATACAGATGCAGAGCAAATACGGTTGCACCAAAAAGGAACCTGTAAGCTTTCTTTGATTTATGGAGAAATTGAGCATGCTTTGTGGTTGCTGATTATGCATCGTGTTCATTGCTTCTTTATTGCATAGTTTATTATTTAGTATAGTGTGATTTGTTGAGTGAACTATTTTCCACATTTTGTCATAAATACATGGAGAAAAATTAACTGATTAGCTTTAAGTTGTGTTCATTGTACCTGATTTAATTTTTTCTTTTGTAGTCTTTCAAGAGGTCAATCTCAGAGATAACATTGGATCGGATGTCCAGTTTGTTTGGTTCCTTCTCCATCCTTCCTCCATGGGAAGAAACAAGAGGTACAAGAAGAAAGTAGCTCTATTTTCCTGATATGTTGAAATAGTTTTCATTTGAGTCAAATGTGCAGCCTTCTTATAGAGTGTCTTTTGTTTTTATTTTGATTGTTCATGCTGCCAAAGCCTTGTATAAATGTTCTTGTCCTATGGTTATGCTTTTGATAATTCTGTCAACATTTTGCTAAAATAATAATTGAAATCTTAAATTTTCTTTATCCTTGTTCTTTTAGTGTCTCATTGTGTTTTAATTGAAACTTACTTTACTGTAGTTTTGATCAAGAATTTTCTTACAGGCACACTGTGTCGCCAGAGCAGTAGTACTGATATTAAATCAAGGTATATTATGTCAAATATACCCTTAACCTTTCCAATTCCTGGTGGTTTGAATATGGCTTTGTTGAGCTAGGTTGGATGGCCGAATTGGTTACATTTGATATATGACTTTTAACCTGCTCTTTATACATTTGCAGGGCTATGGAGAGCTCTAGTAATCTTCCAAAACTTAGGAGAAATGCCTCTGCTACATCTGATATGAGTAGCATCTCTTCCAGTTCTGCTCCTTCAATTCCAGGTAATAGTTCATTTTTTAAAGTTGATTTACATGCTGTATAGAAACCTTAAAGTCAAAGATTTGTTTGGCATTCATCTATCTGTGAGCCTTGTGTAACTCAGAAGTTGGCTTCTCAAATCCCCATCTTTTTCTCTGGGTCCATATGTTTTTTTTGGAAAGGAGGGTCCATATGTTTTTAGCTGGCATGTTTCACAACTTTATTTGCATAAATTGTTTTTTTTTTGCTGATTGCAGTTAGTGCATCCGTTGTCTAGGTTATGTGAACTGAATGCTGATGAATGTCTAGTATTTCAATTGTTGGAGCTGTCTCCTCAAATTGCCTTTTGTTAGTAAATTTAATCTTAGTTGGATGCATCATGCATGAGGCAAAGTTTCCTGCAGATTATCAAATAGGCCACAAGGATCCATAATGATGCCATGCCTTGAGTGTGCATCACTGTCTATCAGAATATGTGTTCAGTTTTCTTCATAATTCTTCCAATATCATCATCATTGGACTTTACAAGTTAAGTTTTAGCTGTTCTGTGTACATAGTGGCCAATTGATTACATCTTGACATATAAGAATATGCTTAAATGTTATATTCACTGTTTCTTGGGGATTCTTTTGTTGTTTTTAGCTTCCCTCAAGCACAATAGCAGCTGGTGTTTTGACGAGAAACTTTTTCTACAGTCACTTTACAAGGTAATGCTATAAGTTGCTTGTTTTAGAACTCGGATACCTGCTATATTCATTCATTATCTTGTTTTTGTGATACAATAACTGGACGTGAGTTTTCTTACAGGTGCTGGTTTCAGTATCAGAAACTGGTTCAATAATATTATACCTCAGGGATGTTGAGAAGCTTCTTTTCCAATCACAAAGGTTTTACAATTTGTTCCAAAGATTGTTGAAGAAACTTTCAGGTTCAGTGCTGATACTTGGCTCCAGGATGTTGGACCCAGAAGATGATTGCAGAGAAGTAAATGAGAGGCTCACTGTTTTATTCCCATACAATATTGAGATCAGACCACCTGAAGATGAAACTCATCTTGTTAGCTGGAAAGCCCAACTGGAAGAGGACATGAAGATGCTCCATTTTCAAGATAACAAAAACCACATTGCTGAGGTGCTCGCAGCAAATGATCTTGAATGTGATGATTTGGGTTCACTCTGTCATGCAGATACGATGGTTCTAAGTAATTATATAGAAGAGATCGTGGTATCAGCAATATCTTATCATTTGATGAATAATAAGGAACCTGAATATCGAAATGGAAAGCTTGTTATATCATCAAAGAGGTAGATACCAATCTTTATTAGCATCATTTTCAAATCTTTCTTTAAAAACTGAGAAAGTTCGATGTAACTGCTCTTGTGGGTCTGCAACAGCTTGTCCCATGGATTGAGTATATTCCAGGAAGGCAAAAGTTGTGGGAAAGATACCCTAAAGCTGGAGACAAATGATGACTGTGCTAAGGTTTGTTTCAGTACTGTACATTCTGGTTTTTTCAGTAATTTGAGCTTTGTGGGACTAGGGTTACAGTATTTATGTGGTTTAATCATTTACTCATCTTTGTCAATTGTAGGAGAATGGAGGTGAAGAGGCTGTTGGTGCAAAGACTGAGTTAAAGTCCGAAAACCCAGCTCCTGAAAATAAAAGTGAGACAGAGAAATCTGTTTCTGCAGTGAAGAAGGATAGTGAGAATCCAGCCCCAGTAAAAGCACCTGTAAGTTGAACTCCTTCAATGCTTAAACCAAGCTTTGATATGAAAATGAGTTGAATATCAAGATGGGTCGCCTATGTTACTAATTGCAAATTATTTTCCACTTATTATTAGACCTTGGATGTCTCATATAACTTAAATTTGGATGTCTAAGGAAATACTTTATATCCTTTCTTTCTTTAGAAAAAAAGGAGAAGTATTTTCTCTTATAATAGAGTAAAAAGTAAAAAGGCAGGAAAATTGGTGCTGGTTAAAACAACTGTTTGGTGCATAAATTGTAAGTTTCTAACAATAGGTTGTCTGTATGTGCATGCATGTATTCGTGTCTGTGTAATGTCTGTTCTTGCATTTCAATTTTAGTAAAGTGCCTTCTGAACAATCTCAGAAATGAAATAGTTTTTAGAAGACAGGAATGTATGAATAACTGGGTTTGTAAAGTCCTTTAGTTCGTATAGTTCATGTTCAACTCCTTTATCCATTACCTTCTCTCTTCAGTTCTTTCAGTTTTGTCTCACTGTAGAAGTTTCAATGCACGCCTACAGGAAGTTCCTCCTGATAATGAATTTGAAAAGCGCATAAGGCCAGAGGTCATCCCTGCAAGTGAGATTGGGGTGACATTTGCAGATATTGGTGCCTTGGATGAGATTAAAGAATCACTTCAGGAGCTGGTCATGCTCCCTCTTCGGAGACCAGACCTCTTCAAAGGTGGACTTCTTAAACCTTGCAGAGGTATATTGCTTTTTGGACCTCCTGGTACTGGAAAAACAATGCTGGCAAAGGCCATTGCAAATGAAGCTGGAGCAAGTTTCATCAATGTCTCAATGTCCACCATCACTTCAAAATGGTTCGGAGAAGATGAAAAGAATGTTAGAGCTCTGTTCACACTTGCAGCGAAAGTTTCTCCAACTATTATTTTTGTGGATGAGGTTGATAGTATGCTTGGGCAGCGGACGAGAGTTGGGGAGCATGAGGCTATGAGGAAGATTAAGAATGAGTTCATGACACACTGGGATGGGTTATTGACAAAGCCTGGTGAGCGCATTCTTGTTCTCGCTGCAACAAACAGGCCATTTGACCTCGATGAAGCAATTATTAGGAGGTTTGAGCGGAGGTATGCACATCTTTCTTTTAGTCTTCTATCTTCCTAGAACGTAATTATTAATAATAAAAGATGGTTCTTGTGTTACTTATTCAAATAATTCATTGATTAGATTGCTGACAGCTTAATCTTACTGGGCTTCATGTTTGGTTACTCTAATGCTATCCTGTTTTGAGCAGAATTATGGTTGGTCTTCCCTCAGCTGAGAACAGGGAAATGATCTTGAAAACTCTGTTGGCAAAAGAGAAAGCTGAAAATCTAGACTTTAAGGAGCTCGGAACCATGACAGAAGGATATAGTGGAAGTGATCTCAAGGTTTGTTATTTTAAACACAATTTATTGAATCCCATTTCTATTTGGCTGTCATCAACTGATGGTATTACCTATACTGGAAACAGAACTTATGCATTACAGCTGCATATCGACCAGTTAGGGAGCTGATACAGCAGGAGAGATTGAAGGAAAAGGTAACTGATTAACCTCTTCCTCCTTTCTAATATCAATTTTTTTTGTTCTTTTCGTCTGTTGCTATTGACTAGTTCTTCTGAATTTGTCGCTCCAAACAATTTTCCACAGGAAAGGAAACAGAAAGAAGAAGCAGCCGAAAGCTCAGAACAGTCCTCAGATTCAAAAGAAGAAGGTAAGTCCTCAGATTCAAAAGAAGAAGGCAAAGAGGAAGTAGTAATTACTCTGAGGCCTTTAAACATGGAAGATATGAGGCAAGCAAAGAATCAGGTAACTTTCAATTTCCTTTTGTCTCAAATTCTATTGACGTTTATTAGTTCGGTGTAACCCTTTTGCAAGTTTTGCTGTGGTCTTGAGTAAGTGTCATTTCCTGTAAGAAAACAGTTGGATAAAAATTTAAAACTGTGTTTTATCAACAAACCTACCATTCTATGCATAGATGTTTACACTAAAACTCACACAAATATGCAGGTTGCTGCAAGTTTTGCTGCTGAAGGATCAGTAATGAGTGAGCTGAAACAGTGGAATGATTTGTATGGAGAAGGAGGTTCAAGGAAGAAGGAACAGTTAACTTACTTCCTTTAGACTGCAGAGAGCAGGCATCTCATACACTTATCAGCAATAAATTCTTTTCTTAAAGTGAAAGTTTGGCAAATCAGCTTCAACAGAAATGCAACTGTTCTAGTGATGCAACAATTTGGCAATCCATAGACTCGGCCTTGCATTATCAACAAAGAATGCCTGCAAACATGGAAAAAGCGTGTACAGCGGTGCGATGTATCATTCAGTCTGGCATTTCTGAATCAATGTATATAAGAGAGAGTCCTTGATGATTGTTAAGCCATTCTAAAAAATCCAGTAGCCACCAGTGTTTTGCCTTTTGTTGTTTATTCTGCCAATGTGTGGTATGTGGAACATACAAATGGGTTTTTGGAATGTGGGAGGAACTTTGATATAAATGTGTAGTCTATGAACAGTAGCATTTGTACATTGGTCTTGTGTAATTTTCATAGTATAGCACTTCTTAGAGTATGCTTTATACTTAGATTAAAATTATGGAATATTTTTTTTACTCTTTTTAAGGAAAGTTGAAATTGATTGTTAATTTGCATTTGTCATGATCTATATTGCCAACTGATCTAAAGATCAAGAATAGAGTTTATGGGCAATCAAGAAAGCTGTCAGATCCAGCACTTCTTCATGTTTTAAGCTGCGGGTTTTAATCATCTAAAAAAGTTGATGGAGGCTTACCTTCCGCACTAGCGGAAATTATCACAAGATATGTTTTGTCATAAATTTTGTTATAAAAAATAATGTTAAAATCGAGTAAATTTTAAAGTAAGTTTAGTTATGGAAAATATTTCTTATTTTTTATATTCATTTTGCTTCGTACTTTATTTAATAATTTATATATTTTTAATAAATATTATGAAACAAAATTTCTTCAGTTAATATAATATTAAAAAAATTAAACAAATTTCATATTAATATATTTTGAAAAATAACACATTCTCTTTTTATCTTTTTCAATAACACTGAAAAAAATCTTATTTTTTAAATTATATTAAGAATATACAAATTATTGAGAAAAAATGTTTTTAAAAATTGACATAAAAGTGAAAAGCATCTTTCCCCGACTAAACTGAGGTCTTTTTTGTTTTACATTTTGAAGTGAAGAAAAACAGCGTGCCAGAAATTTATAGATATAGGAAACGACACAATGTTTAAATGCCCATAATAAAAACTACGCGCTGTTTTCGTTTTCTTTTCCAATGCCTCATGGGCCATTGCCTATTTGCTTCGCTGCATCCTGCCTGATAGCCTCCTCACTAGTCATAACCAATATTTTATGCGGCGAGGTCGTTGAATGAGCTGTTTTGCATTAATGAGACGAGGTGTAAGTTTTGAAGCATTGGAGTGTAAGTATTTTGAAACATTGGGGTATTTTAAATAAAATAATATTAATTAAATTATAAAAATACTAAAAAAATAAAATAATATAAATAAATTAATTATCAATAAATTTTACAAACTTAAGACCTACGAATGAATATTTATCAAAATATTTCACAAACACACGTTAACATCACAAACACAATGTTAAGTGGTTGTTGTTTACACACTTACAATAATATAACAAATTCACATATATCTCATCTTTCATCAATAAATTATAAATCACACTCCAAAAATCAAATTCTAATTTTCAAATTGACCAATCTATTTATTATAAGACACAAACACGTTCCAAATTCCAACAAATATAAAAATAACACAATGTTAAGTGTCAAATGTTTACAGATTAGTGTTTACACATTTACATTGAAATAATAAATTCACATATATAAATTTATTAAAAGCAAAAAATTAGATAACATAAATAACGCAATCCTAATAATGTTATAAAATGATATTAATAAAATATAGATTATATATTATAAAGCCTATTTAATAAATTTGCTAACAAGTGAAAACAAAAGAGGAAAAAAAAAACAAACCAATCAAGAATCGAACCAGAGATGTAAGGTGGCAACACACTAATTAACCACTACAACACTGACGCTTGATGATTGGTACGTTACGTTATTAACAAATATATATATATATATATACACGCCCCAACAATGGCGCCCTCCCCAAACCCCTTTCTTTAAAACATTGGTCATAACCGCCTTCTTCGCATACGTATTCATCTGGCAATCTCTCTCTCTCCTCTGTTTCTTACTTCAAACGGTTATCGTAGATGGATTGAGTGATTGACGCTTTGTTCTTCTCATCATTTAAATCTCAAAATGTCGAATCCAATAGAGAGATACCAAAAGCTAGACCTGAGCGAGTCTCTAGCAAGAATCTACCGATACCCAATTGCCTGTGAGGAGCTAAGCGTCATTCTCAGAGGCGCTTACAAAAAAGTCCCCAAGAATCTCCAGTCCCTCATCCTCCGGGACACCCTCACCGCCTTTCGTCTGCTTCCTGATTAAGCATTTTCCATCAATCGCTTCATTTTTATCTCTCAGGTTCGTTTAGTGCTGACTGTTTTTCTATTGATATTTGGTGCAATTTTATATACCCAGTTCCTGATTTTGATGAATTTTAATAGCTGAAGAAATTTGTCTGATTTGAGTTGTCTCTATCATTCGAATTCGTACAACTCTTGGATTTGAGCTGAGAGCTTGATGAAAATTTATTTAATTAATCAAGTTGAAATATTGGAGTACAAATTTCTTAGCAAGTAATAATTTTTTCAATGACTCTTGTGACTCGAGTATTCCAGTGTTGAGCTCAATCAATATGGGACATTATTCTGTGTCTATGGAGCAGGAAATGGTTTTTTTGTTGGTAATCGTTACATCAGGAGACTGTCATCTAGTTTAAGTCTTTTCATTTGATTTAGGCTATGAAGTAATTGTGCATTGTAATTGTTAGATTTGTTCATCAAATTATTCTCAATGCTATAGGTGAGAGTACTTGCAGATGCATTTGATTAAAGAGAAAATTTGGCTTTTGGATGAAACAGATTTGTTCATCAAATCATTCTCAATGCTATAGGTGAGGGTACTTGCAGATGCATTTGATTAAAGAGAAATTTTGGCTTTTGGATGAAACCTATATTTTTGTGTGTTTTCATGTGTATGTGTTGTTATAAAGGTTCTAATCTTCTGAAGTTTACCTTGACATTAGAATGCAGACGTCCAGTGCGGTTTCAGCAGCCCATCTCCTCCTTATGAGTGCTGAAGCTTCATTACCGAAGCAGAAGAGAAATTTAGCTGTTACAGAATTTAAGCATGCAAAGGTTGCCCAAAACAGGCGCTGTAAAGCCCGCGATGAAGAAATAGGTACAGTAAGTTACGCATGCAGTCCATGAACATTAGACACTTGACACTTGGGCACATAAACTTTTAATTTTGGTAATCAAATCAGTGAACTACTGATCTATCAATTTGTGGCAATACCCTTCCTATGTATAACATTTTTAGTAAGTTTTCTATAGAAGGCACTATTACTTTATAGCGGGCTTATGAAGAACATTTCCATATATTGATAGAATAAGGAGTTGATTGCCAAAATTCAAGTTCATAGGCATTTAAGTGTCAAACGCTTAAAGTTCATGGAAATTACCAATAATATGTAAATATCAATATGATGGTTCCAATTTGGTTTAGCCTAGCATGATTATCCTGTTGGAAGTTGAGGAAAGGAGTATTTAATTTATATTAATTGAGGTTCTATTTTCTTCAGATGCGACCGTGCTTAATTCTTTTCTGCCATAATTTCAGGTTCTGCCCAGCTGCCACAAGATGTTCTTGTGCACATCTTCAGTTTCCTTGATATGCGGTCTTTAGTTTCTGTTGGGATCGTTTGCTGGTAATCTATCCTCCCTTTATCTGTGTAGAGTATCTGTATCATGTTTTATTGAGCCTATCAAACATCCAAAGCATGTGGAATACAAACACAACCCCACCCCCTTTCCAACTCTACAAGCTAAACAAATACAACCAGAGAGAGCTGAGCACTACCGTATGTATATTCTAGCTAGAAATCTACTAGATACATCTATAATCAGTTTCCATTGAAGGTATAATTTCTCTGTTTAATGACTTTTGTTTTCCTATATGAAGGTCATGGAATTTAGCAGCAAGTGATAACCACCTGTGGCACTTGAAATATTCTCAATTGTTTGGTGATTCTGATAATTGTTCAAAGATTAAGGTTCCGCAGGGTGGCAAACTGATTGAAGAGAAGTGTACACTTTTACAAGAAGGCACAGTTACCCAAACCAGTGTTGACTGGCGAAAAGCCTTTAAAAGGGCATATATAGGTATGTTAATCTGCAGTTATGACCTTGGTAGTTCATGAAGTATTTACTTTGGTCATTAGAATTTCTGGCTCTATATTGAGTCGAGGTTTCATAATTTACTCGTGTTCTGTGGGCAAGTAGAACTGTAGAAGTACTATAAACCATCCGATAGACGGACCACCCAGGGGCTCTCTCTCTCTCTCTCTTTCTCTCTAATACATACACATGCACGGGCCTGCACGCACATACTAGCTGACATGTATTCTCATTCTCAATTCCAGTCAGCTTCCACTTGAAAATAATCTCTCCTCGCTATTACTATATCTATCTGGATGTCAGACAGTTCGTCAAAGAAATTAAGATTTGAGAGGGGATACTGTGGCCACTGCAATGCTGTAGTTTGGCTCAATAACTACAAATGTTCTAATGGAAACTGTAGTCTGAAGTCTGAAAATCAGCAGATAAAGCCCATAACACCTCACCAGGTATATTCTGCATGCAGTTACTTTTGTACTAGTTGGTGTGCAATATGTATATACACAAGGAATACATGTTGTTTCTAGTGTTCTAACTTCTAGTACAATAAATTATACCGGCCTCTTGGTTTAGAATTACCAACTTCTATGGCATTTCAGAAACTCAAGTTGTGGAGATTACGTGTATAGTGTGTGATGACGGTGTTATTAACTTAAAAAAGGGGGTGTAGGATAAATTTGGTAGCTGTATTCAGTCAAGTGATAGCATGTATCTTCTTAGGAATAGGCAGGAGCCAATAAATCCCAATTGTTTTAACCTCCCTTGTATATACAAAAAGCCTGTCATTTGTTGTACCAGTTATAGCCAGGCCAGTTCATCTTCTTTTTAATTGTTTAGGCAATCCAGTGATACAAGTTGGATATGGGTTTTTATTCATTTTCGCACTTCTTTCTGCCAACCATATTGCAGCATCAATCTATTTCTCTATTAAACAGGTTACCTGATATTCATCAATCAAGCATTTATCATTTTCAGGTTGTTGAGTATATATTAGACGATTCTTTATCGATGATATCTTCTTCAGATAGTGATAGTGAATCAGATGATGAGTCCATTTCAAGATTGTGGGCCTACCCGAGACATTAGTATATGCCAGAAGAAGCCTGCACGAAAGTAAATCTTTGGGCATGTCTCTGTTGGGATATTTCAGGTATCAATATGTCCTGATGAAGGTGTTCAAAAGAGATCTTTGGTGTATAATGTAAATTCCTGTTTACAAAGGATGAGGTGGAATTAAAACAGTTCATTTTATAAAATCAAAATGGTAGTAGATAATTCATCTTATTGTTTTTCTTTCTATGATTTATCTATGCTGAGTGGAGTAAAAAAGAGGAGAAAAGAAAAAATGGCAAATTGTAGCTTTGTTGTTACCAAGAGCCCTAAACCTTCGTGTTCTTGCCCGTTTTGGAGTGTTGATAGGAACATTTCACTACCACTTTGCGGTTATAGGTTCGAAGCTTATGTGGATTTTAACAATAAAAAAAAAACCTAAACCTTCGAGCTCCTCATTATTAGGGCTCTTGGCTCATGGGTTTGCCCCCATTGGTGCTCTAATATTATACATACTTTCTTATCAAAGAAAAGAGTAATAGACCTCGCTAGTTCAAACTATTCATATACCATGTTTGGATATAATTTGATCCCGACGGGCATTGGCTTAGATGAAGCCCATTACCTCTTATAGGGAGGTAACGCTGCAGATGTTTGGATCTCATGCTTATTTATGTTTGGATATCGGCACTGCTAAACTAAATCAGGTGTGGAAAGTGGAAACAAGCTTGAAACAAGCAGGGTTTCTGTCTCCTCAAAAGAATTATTTAAGTGAACCAAAAGGCAGAGAGGAAAAGTACCAATTGCAAGGATCGGAGTGAACTAAACGGATGTAGTGAATTCTCTCAAGTCCCATTCCTTGAGAATTAAGATAATCCCGTTGTGGAGATCCAATACCTTGAAATCCTCCTTTTAAGCTCGAAGTAACAAAAAAAAATTCTGCCAAAGAACTAACTAGAACTAATTGCAAAGATTTTTAGCTTTCCAGCTTATTCAATCAAAATTTGCCAGTATTCTTCCAGATTGTCATCCGCCAGGCGTCTACAGTTGCTCAAGCATTTTATATATTAAGAAATGTATAATCAACAACACTTAAAAAGGAAACAACACAACAATTTAAATCATCCAGCCTTTAATTGGCTAAGTTTTTCATATTAAGACAATCTCCATCTGATATGAAAAGCCAAGACAAGAATGATGATCTGAAACTGAGCATTATCTTAGTGAATATCATATTCCAGTGAACCTGTGTGCAGCCGAACACTTACTAAGACACAAAATAGAAGCAGGGATCCCTAATGCATACAGAGATCCAGACAAATCACAGTTAATCCTGTCATCGGAAGCCTAATACTACCATATGATATCTAATCCTTCTTCTTGTCTTTCAATGGCCCCTTGGGAATTTTACTCAAAACCTTAGCATCAAACACCGCATACTGCTTCTTAATCTCAACCATTGCCTTCTCTGCAAATGAATCAACCTTGTTGTCGTGTTTCTCGTAAAGCACTGGTACCGTGTGCAGCAAAACAAAGGCTGTTTTTCAAAGATCAAAATAATGCCACACACTATTAGGTGAGAAGATGCCTTATAGATAAAAATATTTGGTAATGCAAAGAAATAATTGAATCTTTACCCATGTAAAACAAGGTCACGAAGTTGCACCAACTGCCCACAATTGACAGAACCCATAGACCAGCAATTACCTGTTACATGGAATAGCAATCCAAATTAAGTTGTAACAAAACAACCATATACTTAAAAAGTGATTGAGACTTCGTTGCCAATGATGTTTAACTGCTTCCAGACTGTCAAAGGTGAAAGCAAAACATAGTTCAAGGAAGCAAAAAATACGCTTTGTAAATAATAGCAACTAATAAAAAGTGAAGATCGACAGCATTAATACAAAGCTCGATTGATTTCAGCAACATACACCAAGAAATTTCTTCAAATCTCTGCCAGATGCGATAGAACGGAGGACAGCCAAAGCTCGGTTGATTTCAATTCTCAAAGCAGAAGCAACTTCAAGGATACAATTATCAGAGATTGCAACTTCGGGAATTTGAGGTGGGGACCTTTGTAAGGGCACAATATCATCAAGATCACGCAAAATCAAATCATATTTGACAACTTTCAACAGGAATGAGAAAAGAAACAAAAGAGACGTAAAATGGGATATCAAACATCTTACTTGTTGATAAAGCTGGACACATTCGACCAAAGGAAAAGGATAGCCAGAGAAAGTATCAATATATGGCACACCAATGTAATCAAGTGGTATTCGAGCAATTCAAAGAGAACCCACATTGCAGTGGCACCACCGAGCACACCTGCAGAGATCTTCTTATTTCTCCATAGGAAAACATCAGCAGCTGTGACAAAAGATTAATGTAAGGCAAAGATAACAGATAGCGATACACTCTGTTTTCTCCAAGGCGTTTGAGACTGAGCATATAAGAAAAGTTTACAAGGAAAATACTTCTAATAACAATTTTAATTGCATAACCCAAATCCTCGTTAATCACGATAACAAGAACAAATCAAATAGTTATAACTGATATAGATGACGAAAAGATATCGACCACAAATACTATCCCTATAAGCACTAATCCTACTTTAGCCTATAATCCAACTCCACGAGAAAAGTAAGATAATTTATGCAAGTATCTTACAGTTAATTTCGCTTTTAACTATCAATGAGATGTAATACTTGCTCTAATCTCGGTTAAAATGAAATCCAAACAATATAAACAAATCTAATACACAACAATGCTAGCTCTTTCAGCCACATTTTCTATCAACAAAAGGAAACAAGAAAAAAGAAACACCCCCAGATAGCTATATGACTATTTTCCTTAATTACATTTTCTCATCAACCAAACAAATGAAATCTAAGAAAACCCGAAGAAACTTTAAACGCATATTTATTATATAGTGAGAGAAAGAGAATACGTTTTCCACCGCCGAAGACCTTGTGGACGGGCTTCTCTCTGCCAAAGAGCCTATAAATCTTCGATTTAGCAGCGTCAACATGCGATGGCTTGTCGTCGTCGGAATCAGAGGAAGACGACGAATCGTGACCGTGGATTTTCTCGGTGATCTTCTCTATCAGAGACTCACCTGCCTTTTTGGGCTCGACTTCATGGTCCGCCATGGATCTATGCCAAGGTGAAGAGAGAAAAAGAGTTTTGTTGGAACAAAAAGGGACGTTCGTTCTCAGCTGCAGTGTGAGGGTTTGAGAGAGAGAGTGACAGCGGCGATGAAATCTGAGCTGCTTATATGGGTGATGAACCGAACCTGAGGTTCGGGGACACGAGCCTACTGCTTACGAATATAACGGAAAACGAGAAAGAGGCAGGTTTAGGGTTAAGAAATAGTTTAGGAATAATTGTAAAAGGCCCCTTAAGTTTAGGGTTAAGAAATAGTTTATCTCTTTAGTTTTCAAAGATTGTAATTTAACCATGATTTTGTAAATTTGAAATAATTCAGACCATAGGTTTGATTTCGACCAAATTTCGGGTCGATAGAGAGAGAGATGCATTTTATTTTTTTTTGTTACATATGTGGTTAGATAATTAACCATATGATGTGTCAATTTAACAAATATATTAAGTTGTCCAGTAATTTTTTGGTCGAAACTTGATCAGAATCATACCAATGGTTTAAATTGTTTCAAATGGACAAAGTTATCGGCTAAATTACTCCTTCTGAAAACTAAGGGGGTAAATTGCTACTTAACCCTAAATTTAAGAGAAATTTTATAATTAAAACAATAATTTATGTTTTTAAAAAACGACAATTAAAATAAATATAGACAAAAAGAATAATTCTTAAAAGAAATTAAAAGTTAATAAAAATTATTTTAATAAACTGAACTTGTCTCGCATGCGTAAGTTCTAAAGTTGTTTTACTAAATGTTAATCAGTTTTTCGCTTTAGAATTGCTTTACCCAAACTATTTAAGTAATACCTATTTAAGAACCAACAATAATTCTAAATTAATAAGAATATGTTATTTATTTAGGAAGACATTTTTGTGTTTTTTTTATCATACCATAACCCTTTTTATCCACTAATAAAAACTTTTGTTTTCCTTTTGAGATAAATAGGTTTAATTACCAATTAGAAAATCACATAATAAAAATTTTCTTAATTTATTTATTATTTATAGTAAGAAATCAAGAGGCTTGTTGAAGTTTACCTATGGAGTTCTTACCAAAGTTTATGTTTAGTAGATTGCACATAATAATCAAATCAAGTTCCCAACCCTTAAACGGCTAACGCTATGTTAGGTATAGAAAGTCATAGGAAAACCTTTTTTATGCTACATGGTAAGCAGAAGTATGAAAAGTATTTTTTAGAGGATTATACAAATTTTATTTTCAACCTTTAAAATTTTAGTCCACTCGAAATAAACATTAAAGAGCAAAAAAAATGGAAGATAAAAGTTATTGAAAACCTTATAAATGTTACTCTATAAATTATGCAATGAGACAATGGTCATATGTACGCTTGTTTCATTATTCCTTATACTAATTGAAAATGTGTTACAACGATTTTAAATTCTTCACAATTATTTATAATTTTTTAATAGTTATTATTTAATTATTTTAATATAATAATTAAATTGAGAGTTATACATATTGTAACTATCAAATAATTTTTCAATAGTCGTTATTTGACTATTTTAATATAGTCAATAACTTGAAAGTTATAAATTTGTGATTAATCTCGATAAATTGAGAGTTATAAATTTTGTAATTATTTTTATTTTAAATTTTGAATTAAATTTTTAGGCCTATTTATGTCAATAAATACCAAGATTTTCAAGAGTTCAAGACACAATTTTTCAGATTCTTTTTTTTGTTTTATCCTTTATATATTTATGTTTTTGGACAATCTTAATTGAGTTGGGTCACCCCCACTTTTCGATGACTATACGCATTGTAGAAGATAAAATTGAAAACACTTGATATAAAATTAAAAACACTTGAGTTTTATCTTAAAATCGATAAAAACCAAAAAATTTCAAATCCAACTGATCCCAATAAAAAAAAAAAGTGCGTAATTAAATCAGATTTTATTACGACGATGCTCGAAGAGGTTTTAAGTATAGCTTAAATCCATCTTTAATCAAAAGGAACACAAATTTTACATTCAATCGGCCTAAGGACAAGAGCCTGCAATAAGATAGAGACTTGATGGGCTCATGGGCTTGGAGAGGTGATGGGTCTCTTGTAAGAAAAATGATAGGCTTGAGATTTTCTTAATGGGTGTTTGGCATAACTCATAAACTGATCAAACCAGCTTATAAATCGCTTATTACGCGCTCTTTACACGTTTGAGTAAGCTTACGACCATAAAACATAAGCTCTTTTAAGCAGTTTAAAGAGAAAGTCCATAGCTGATACCTTCATGGGCCATGCAGTTAAGGTTAAAGTTATGATGGGTAGAGAGACGAAGGAAACGAAGAGAAAAGAAAATCAAGAAGAAAGTATTTTTTTATTACTAAATTATAATTGTACGTTAATTCTTCTAAATTGGAAAGATCAAAAAGTAAAATGTAATACGAGCTAATTTTTTTGTTTTGAATTCGAATTTTCTATCATCTTTACCAATTCAACATGTAGAAGGAAGATCAATATTTTTTTTTTCAATCTTGTTTTTTTCCTCCCATATTTTTCTCATTCTAAATACTAATCATAGCCTAATTAAAGGGTGGAATGGCTAAACTTTAAACAGAAGAGAATGGGCTTGTATGGGTTGCTTACTGATGAGCCCTTTCTTTAGAATCTAATAAATAAGACATCCAATATCAAAGCTGGGCCTAATTGAGAGTGATCTCATAGCCCAATCCATCCTGGGCTGAACTAATATACACAGGGCCCAATAGACATTTTGACAAATTTCATACTATCCCCATGCCTGTATGTTTTTTTTAATACTCAGCTATTATTCATACAGCAAACATATAGACCCCACATTCATAGATCAAATTAAAAAAAAATTCTATTCAGGAATGATTGACCAGCCAACATTTATGAATTTTCAATAAAAGAAAATTCAAAGAGAACTAAATACCTAACACTCAGAATCTCGAAAAAGCTACCAGTACTTAGTATTGGAGCTTGATTTTTGAGTGGAACAAGGCCAAAAAGGAGTTTAAGTGGGGACTAGTATGATTCACCTGAGGGTGACAACAAGAAAAAATTGGAAAAAATGATGGTGGGTAGTGGGTACTACCCTTGTCTCTCTAAAAGACAATAACCTCAAAAAGAATTCCAATGCAGTGAGTTATCACCATGATTTTGGGTGCAGAATCTTACAAGTTATGACATGATTAATGCCATGGGAGTAAAGAAAAACAAAAATTGTGGATCTAATAAAATTATTATACAACTGAAAAGATGTGTTTTCAATGAAATTCTTGAGTAGATAAGATGTAAGTTATATTGAAAATTTGTCAATCGTCTATTAAGAAAGAGTGATTTTTTTTTTTTAATGAATGATTGACATGTAGATTATTATAAACTCATTTCGTTTAGACCTTCGCATCATTGCAAATGGAGTACATATATTACACATCGCAAATCAAATCAAATCAACGATTTTGACTTGTTAGGAATCCCAAATACCACATATCCACATTTTAGTGGGCTGAGTAACCCCTAACACCATTTGTAACACTACAGAATTCATTTCATTTGAAAATGAACTGAAACTATAATTTATTTGCAAATGAATTGAAATGAATTTTATGTTTGGAATCGACTGTAGAATCAATTATTTTTGTTTTTAATTTTTACTTAAATATTGTAAATGTATATATACCTAATGTAAATAATTTTAGAAAATTCTAGTATATTGTAAATAGGAAACCCTAACCCTATAAATATAAGTCTCTACTACTGCAATATTAAGCAGTCCATAAACATAAAACTAATTACTCTTTTAAGCTTCTTCATGGTATCAGAGCAGTGAGATCCTAAACCCTAACACATTGTCCTTTTTTCTAAACCCTAAAAACCATGGAAAACACTGTTCCCTTGTCTTCTTCTTCTTCCTTCACCGAAATTCATCCTTCCACTGACATCATCAGCATGTCATCATCCTCCACTCACCAGCACACTGTCAACCCCCATCCCCTCTCCCATCACGCCACCTTACCAACCATAGACTCCATGCCGAATATCTCTCTGCCAACCTCACCAACCATAGATTCCATGCCCAATGTCTCTCTGCCAACTACCAGCCCCACACCGTCCTTCCCCTATATCTCATTGCCACCCTCAACCAACACTAGCCCCACACCGTCCCTCCCTATCCCCTCTCATGACGCCACGTCACTTCCAAGCCTTACCCTAGCCAATGCCTTAAATTATGCTGCCGCACACCAAAACCTATCTTTCCCTCCCTCATATCCTAATAACCTACATGACCCCACCATATTCTCAACCCTCTCATCCCATGCTACAAACCCTGTCTCTTTTGCATCCCCTTATTTTTCCCTACAACCTATTCCTCAGTCTACCTACATTGTTGCTACTATAAACCCACAAGCTTATTCTACCTTCTCTAATCTCCCTATTTTCTCCGCTCCTAGAATTACACACCTCGTTAGCATTAAACTTGATAATACTAATTATATCCTTTGGCCCTCCCAATTTCTCCCAGTCTTTATAAGCTACGACCTCCTCGGATATGTTGATTGTACCTTCTTATATCGCCCACAGTATTATTTTCCAGTATTGGCACACCTACCATTAACCCCGCTTTTCACAAGTGGATAACACAAACAAGTGTCTTCGCTCCTGGATTAATGCCACCCTTACTCCGGACATCCTCCAAGACGTCCATGATCTGCGTACCTCTAGAGATGTCTGGCTAGCATTAGATCAACGCTACCTTGATCAGTCCAATTCCAATGAGTTTGACACCCGCCTAAAACTCCACAAACATACCAAAGATGGCAAATCTATGGAACAGTATCTCCAGTATCTCAAAACCATTGCTAATGCTCTTGCTGCCATCAATTCACCACTCTCCACCAAGGACATCATCTCATATGCATTAGTAGGTCTACCTACCGAGTATGAAAGCTTCATCACAATCGTTACCAACACCAACATCACCCTTACTTTTGACAGTTCGCGTACTAAGTTATTTCTCCAAGAATAACTTCTAAAAAATCTTCGGCTCATTTCTCAAATTTCTGACCCTCCTACTGCCCTTGCTACTACCACCATCTCTGGAACTTCACGTGGGTGTGGTAAGGGTCTCTCAGGCTATCAAGGCTGTGGCCGAGGTTATGGCTGCAATAATGGTTGTGGTGACTCCCTCAGCACAGTTCAGGTACTGATCAATCTTCTCATTTTTCTCCTATATTTAATCGATCCGGTGTTCCTTCCTCTTATAGTCGTGAAGGTTTATTGGGTCCATATTCTGGAGCCTCTTCCACAACGTGTCAAATTTGTCACACCACAGGTCACGTCGCCTTAACTTGTCCTCATCGGTTCAATCATGTTGTTGTCTCTCATGACTTACCTAATTCATTTGCCACAATGTCCCTTGATGAGTCTAATGCCGCTTAGTGGTACCTTGATATGGTCGCCTCAACTCATATGACTCCTCAATCAGGTATACTCATTAACATTACACCTTACTTTGGTAAAGCTAAAATTCTGGTTGGTAATGGCCAATTGTTTGATATTAATAATGTTGGTTCTACTTTCTTACACACCTCCACTACAACACTTCACCTTAACAATGTCTTGCATGTCCCGTAATTATCTCACAATTTACTTTCTGTTAAATATTTATGTTCTAATAACAGCTGTTCTGCTAACTTTGATGCCTCTCATGTTGTTATCAAGGACAAGTGTACGGGGAAAACTCTTCTAAAATCTTCTAGTGATGGTGATCTCTACCCTATTCAATCCAATTCAACAACTCTCTCTCATCTGGCCCTTGTCTCTCGTCAAGTCTCTGGTGATGTTTGGCATTGTCGGCTAGGACATTTAGATCCCCGTGTGTTTTCTCTTTTACAAACTCGCAAGAATATTTCTTTGTCTTTTACATATTCTAGTTTTTGCTCGAAGTGTCAGTTAGGCAAGTCTAAACATTTACTTTATGATTTTGTTGAGTATTGTACTACCAAGCCTTTAGCTTTAATACATTATGATGTTTGGCAATATCCTATTTTATCAAATTTGGGTTATCAATATTATATTATTTTTGTAGATGATTTTTCTCGTTATTTTTAGATTTTTTCTATACGTAAAAAATCTGAAGTCTTTCAACACTTTAGTACTTTTAAAGCTCTTGTAGAAAATCAGTTTTCTACAAAAATAAATTTTTTTTTCAAAGTGATGGTGGTAAAGAATTTGATCAAACTCTTTTTAAACAATTTTTGGATTAACATGGTATTGCCTTCCGCATGTCTTGCTCGGACACCATTCAACAAAATAGTGTCGCTAAACGTAAGCATAGACACATTAGTGAAATGGCATGCACCCTCTTAATTCACTCATGTCTTCCTGAGTCTTTTTGGGTTGATGCTACATACACTGCACTTTATATCATAAATCGTCTCCCTACTCCTGCATTGCAAAATCAAGTTGGTTGATGCTACATACACTGCACTTTATATCATAAATCGTCTCCCTACTCTTGTTTTGCAAAATCAAGCTCCTTATACAAAATTCCTTATTACTCATTTTTTCGTGTCTTCAGGTGTGCATGCTACTCGAATCTAACTTCCAATGCTCCCCACAAGCTCGCACCTCGATCCAAACAATGTGTCTTCCTAGGTTATACTCAAAATTACAAAGAATATAGGTGTCTAGATCCCACCATTAGTCGTTTCTACATCAATCATCATGTTGTCTTTCATGAACTATCTTTTCCATTTCCTACTCTCGTGGCACCCGTCCCCTCCCCTATAGCTACCCAATCTCCTATTACACCACTTGTACTTACTACCACCGAACCCCTCTATCAAATCACTCTTGTTCCTCCTCTTCCTTCTCCACCACTAGTTCCCATTGCCTCATTGCCTACCACTTCAACCTCTACCTCTATGCCACAAATTTCCTTTCTAGTAACTCAATCGACCCAATCAATGTCTCCTCCCTTATAGTCTCATTTATCTACCTCATCAGCACTAGTCTCAGCTTTTTCTAATACCATTGTCCTTCCTTCTCCTATACCAAATGCTCATTCTACCTCTACTTTTCCTCCAACATCTCTCCCTGCCCTTGTCACCCTATGATCACTAGTTCTAAAACTGGTATTCGTAAACCTAAACAATTCCTTTTTTTTTCCACTACTACCCATCAAACTGAACCACCTTGTTTTTCTCAGGCAAATAAAGATCCCAAATGGCGGTCCGCTATGTCTGACGAATTTAATGCTCTATTAACTAAACACACTTGGGATCTGGTTCCATATGGTCCAGTGAAAAATTTAATTTGGTGTAAGTGGATTTCAAGATTTAATATCAAGCTGATGGGTCTTTGGAGTGCTACAAAGCGAGGTTGGTTGTTCAAGGATTCCACCAACAACCAGGTATTGACTATAATGAAACTTTTAGTCCTATTGTTAAACCTACTACTATACGTATTATTTTATCCTTGGTCATTTCTCATTCGTGGGTGATTAGACAGCTCGATGTTAAGAATGTCTTTCTTCATGGTTATCTTAATGAAGTGGTGTACATGAAACAACCTTCTGTTGATAATCTTCGTCCCACTTATGTCTGTAAATTACACAAAGCCATCTATGGTTTGAAACAAGCTCATCGGGCTTGGTTTCACCGCTTCAGTTCTTTTCTTCTTTTTCTTGGTTTTTCTTGCAGTTGGGCAGATACTTCAATGTTTGTTCTTATGTCGTTTCATGGTATTCTTATCTTACTACTGTATGTTGATGACATTATTCTCACAGGAAATAATTCTAGTCTTATTTTTCGATTTATTCATACTTTATCTAACCAATTTGCTATGAAGGATTTTGGTGTCTTCATTATTTTCTTGGCACTAAAGTTGTTCGTCGTCCCACCAATTTGTTTCTCTCCTAAACTATATACACCAAAGACCTTTTACTTAAATTTTCTATATCTTTGGCCAAACTAGTTAAAACTATTCTACCTTCCCAGACCGCACCTTCACAACACGAGGGTGAACTACTAACAGATCTCTTTAAATTTAGGAGTATGGTTGGAGGTCCTCAGTACTTAACCATAACCCGACCTGATATTGTATATGCTGTCAATCTAGCTAGTCAATTTTTGCATACTTCTCGCATGGCTCATTTCCAGCTAGTTAAACGCATTTTTCACTATTTATGTGGCACTACTAATCATGGGTCACTTCTTGCTTCTGCAAAAGATTTTTCTCTTTCATGCTATGCAGAATGCTGACTGGATCGGCTACTCTGACAATTGTCGGTCCACCACAGGTTATGATGTCTTCCTTGGACCCAATCTTATTTCTTGGAAAGCAAAGAAACAACCCACTATGTCTCGTTCCAACACTGAATCTGAATATTGCTCTCTTGCCTATGCTATAAATATGAGTCTCTACTACTGCAACATTAAGCATTCATTAAACATAAACCTAAATACTCTTTTAAGCTTCTTCAAATATCTCTAATATTATGGTTTTATAATTATTTTTCATCTCATTGCAAACAAATAATACAGGAAGCAATTTGAATACCCTGTTAAACCGATTGAAATCAGTTAAAAACAATTGAAATAATAATGTCAAAAAACAATTTTCATTCAAATTGTTCACTTAACTAAAATCAAGAATATATTTGCCCGCAAGACTTCCCAAAACTCATCCCCTCCGCTCACGGTACATGAGCAAGAAAGAAGCATAAAAAAAGCTTCAAATGCCAAAGCAAGTGTTAAAAGTAGAGAGCATATGCCACCATGGATGGGATTGGCTGCAGCAGTGTGGGAGCAAATATTAGTAAAGTATGGCTGCTGAGAGAACAGATTCAGAAATAACCCTAAAAATAAATAAATAGATGAAGTTAATTTAGTCTTTGCAATTTTATGCATGCTATAGTCTAGAGTTTATTTGTTATAGAATTTATTTCAAACTTACTCGATTCTATCATAATTCAGTTGTAAATAAATTTTACATTTTTATTAGTAAATCAAATGTGTGATCAATTCATTTGTAAATAAATTTTATATTTTATTAACAAACCAAACACAATAATTTATTAATTGAATCTCATAAAAAATATGAAATTTATTTAAATTAAACAAAACATAAATCTATCACTCAAAATGTTAACTAGACGATCTTGCAAGTATATCAAGATCGTTCATATTACACCACTGAAGAAAGAAAAGAATAAAAGAACACGTGTCATGATAAAATCCTACTAGATTATTTTAATATATTTACTAGATAGTAACCCTTGTAATGCAATGGAAAAAATGTTTCAAAATAAAGTTTAATGAAATTTATTTTCATGATCAAGAAAAAATGAAAATAAAAAAGAGGGAACATATATTCAATGCACTCGAGTGATGCAAAGAAAACAAAAATTATATTTTTTAAGAGTATCAAAATAGATTAACTGTACTTTTTCGTATTTTTCATATAGTTTTCTATCATTGATTAAAACTGATTTTCTTTATATTTTCCAAACAAAATCATAGAACTCACCTTCTTTGGATATTTATTTTAAATAATGTTGTGAGAAGTTGATAACTATTTAAGTTTAGATGAGAATAAAATATTTGAAATTTAAATTACCCAAGAAGTTGACAACCCTCATTAAGAAAAAAAAAAATAATGGTAGAATATAATTACATGTCTCAAATTTATTAATAATTACACAACTTAGCTCTAAGGTTTTGGAAAATGATATCTCTTTTAAATAAAATTTTAATTGACGTAGTAATTACAATCAAAGTGTTTAATGCTGAAAGAAAAAATTAACAAAGATTTTTTTTATTAGTCAATATGAAATATGAGTTGACTGTTACAAACATATATTAGATATTAATCGAAAAACATTTGTTTTTTTTAATAAATTTTTTAATAATAAGATTTGTTTATCGATTTCTAAGGTTTGGAAGGATGTAATTATATTTTATTAGGAAAGAAAATGAATAAGTCTAATGTGCTACTACTATAGTCTCACCTTATATTGCCTTTTTATGTTTCAAGATTCAACTTCAAATGTAGGCATTGTTTCATAAAAAAATGTAGCCTTTGTTAAAAATTCTTTATTATTTTTGGGTAGATAAAGATCACATTTTGTTCTTTAAGGTAAGAGCTTCACCTTTCATCATACAAGACCTTTCGTTATAAAAAATAAGATGTTAAGACCATTCAAAAGGAGGACTGAGATGTATGTATATCTTTTAAGCAAAAAGAAAAAGAAAAAGAGGACAGAGTTACCCAAAACCAATTCTACAAGTCAAACCTTTTAAGGCAAAACTTGGACCTCTTTTGCTCAGCCCTAGACTTGGACCCTCTTTTAAAGGGTTGGGACCCCTAAGGATGACATGCGTGACCCAGTTGCATCACCAATGCCTTGCCTTGCAAAAGAACCCAATTTCTGACTTTAGCAGATTTTTTAAAGAGGAAGACCTTAACTGTGGAATAAAAATAAAGCTACCTCTCTCATAACGTAACATGTAACAAGACGACCTTACGTTTCCTTTTCTCTGTTCGAGTCTTTTCTTTTTGGCTTTTTCTCTTCTTTTTTTTTTTTTACCCTTTTTGGAAGTTTCTCCTCACCCTCCCAACGACCGAGCGTCTTTTGTACTAAAAACCTCCATTAAAAACTACATGTAGTCATACCCACGCGCCTCCATTGTAATTAAGATTCGAGGGATGAAAACGATAGGAAAGAGTAACGTCTCTAAATCTTTGGGGATCTTCTTACCTGTAACATCAATTTACAAAGATCATGACATGTTAATGAAGTGCGCGTGGGTTTTCATAAATCTGAAAATTCAAACTGCATTTGAAGTAGTCGTAAGGATAAAGGTCTGAAAACTCTGCTCTGTACCCCTAGCCTGGAACTGTGTAACCTTTATAGAGGATGGCATATAATAGTAGTCCTAATCTCTCTCTCTCTATAGGACAGTTTCAACACAGTCACGTGTTCACTCTGTGGCCACGTACCAAACTCCATCAATAAAAACAAAAAAACCTAACAAAACAAACACTGTACAAAAAAAAGAAGAAGCAATCCCCCCTCTCTCCTTGCGAAAAGCAGATGCCTCCCTCTCTGCTCTCCTTGAGAAACCATTTTCAATTTTCTGCCCAACACAACCATAAAACGAAGCGCAAAATCTCACTTTATCTCAATACCCATCACGTTCTTTCTCTCTCCCTCTCTTTAAACCCTCTCCTTATAAGACCCACCACAAAGACCCTAATCAAAATCACACCCATCTCTATCTCTCAATCTTAATTTCTCTTCCCTTTATTGAAACCATGGAAGCTCTTAGCTTTCTCAAATTTTGGAGACCCACCAACAACAGTAACACCCAGAAAGAAAACCAAACCACTAATGAAAACAACGAAGCTACTGAATTTCCCAATCCTGTCATGGAATCAGACGGAGAAATTGACGAAGGAGATGATTCCTTCTTTGATTTAGAGATCTGTCTTCCTGATTTTGACAACAAGGAAAACAAATGCAACACCACCAACAACAACCCAGATGATAAGACACACAAAGAAAGCAGCAGATTTGACTCCAGTGAAGAACAATCCCAAAACTCAGACAAAATGGCCGGCAAAAACGAGCCTTTATGTGCAGAGACAAACTTTTCTTTGTCTCCTAATGATCATTTCTCCAAAAGAAAAATAATTCCAGTTGAGCTCAACGTAAAGCCTCACTCTCCTATCGCTCTGCTAAAATCCGCCCCAAAATTTCGAGTCTTTACGGCAAAAAAATCAAAATCAATGGCAACAGAGAAAACACTGAAAGCGGAGTTGACCATGGAGACCCCGAAGAACCAGAAACAAGGAAGCAAGCACTTTACGGTGAAATTCAAAATGGATGAAGTTTTAAAGCTCTCAGTGCTCACCAGAGAAAACAGCAAGAGAAGAAGCGGAAGCATTTCAGAGAAACAGAGCACAGAGGACTCGTTACCAGATGACGCATCAAAACGATTCTCAAAGGATGTGATTAAAAAATACTTGAAGCTTATCAAACCATTATACGTCAAGGTGTCAAAGAGGCAAAGCGAGAAGGTGAAATTTTCTGGGGATTTGTCAATGGCGTCTCCGGCGTCGTCGCCGGCCACCGGGCCTTCATATTCGCCGAGGAATGAGAAGCATGGGAATATTCCGTCGGGGATTCGGGTGGTATGTAAGCATCTGGGTAAGAGCAGATCAGCATCGGCAGTTATCGGAGCCGCGTCGCCGGCGACCCGGAGAGATGATTCGCTGCTGCTTCAGGATGATGGCATTCAAAGCGCCATTCTTCACTGCAAGAGATCATTCAATGCTTCAAGCGGTACTAAATTAGTGTTGAATCTGTTCTTATTTGATTATAATTTATTGATGTTTAAGTTTGATTATGGTTATTTAGATTCAAAAGTTAATTCCTTTTTCTTGTTTTGGGTATCAGATTCTTCTTTGCTGTTGCGTTCTACAAGCAATTCTTCGCGACAGAAGCTGAGCACTTCATCTTCTGATGGTATAAAATAAAATCTTTTTATCAAGTTAAAACTTTGTTAAGTTCAATAGAAATTTCTGCTTAATTAATCATATACCAATACAATTTCCTTTCAACTTGTTTCCAGATTCTTATGCGTTGTCTCGATTTTCAAGTGATTCCTCATTCGACAAAGCAATTCCTACCGACGAAAGCAATGTGTGTAGTACTTGAAGCTCGGTTTCTTGGACTTCAAGAGAAAAACAAAAGAAAATATGTTATCCATCTATGAAATTGAAAGCTATAGACTGGGAAATATCACTACATAGGAGGATATTGTAATTATTTTGATGTACAAAGAAAAAGGAAGGAAAAATCTGATCTTGTAGGGTTGTTTTGATGGTTAGCTATGATGAGCATTGAGTACTAGAACAGGGTTTCACTTCTTGTTGTCTGTAAAGCGATGCATCATTATGAGATATTTGAAAGGAACTCTGAAATTTGGATCTTTTGAGTATGGGTCTTGTATTTCTGCTGCACTTGAGAGCATTATATGTGTCCTTTGAAAATTTAAATGATGAGTTTGCTGTTTATATGATGTGATCATTTTCTTGGTGTATTTTTCATTTTCCATGTCACAATTCAGTTCTTGGTGGGCATTTGTTTTAGGAATAGAAAATTAGGACAAGGAATTTTTAGGCATTTGCTTCGGTTGGGTAATCTTTTATGAAAGGTTCATTACAAATTGAACAATAAGAAAAGAAAGAAAGGAAACCATAATGCTTTTAAAAAGTACTTTAGAACAATAAGAAAACATTTTTATCTGTTTCCTTTTGTTTAAAAAGTTTAATTTCATTTAAGTCAAAAGTGAAAAAGCATTCTCTTAGAATTTGCAGATGCTCTTTGACAGTAACAAACTGATTATTCAAATTGCCTGCCTGTAGGAGCTAGGAAGCTGTCATAAAGTTTCCCTACCACATATGTCCCCGTCCCTGTCTATCAACCAATAGGTTGAATTTTATGCCACCTCTCCTCCATTTTCTTTTCATATATAAAATTCTTGTTGAATATTTTTTTAATATTGTTCTAGTCATTTGGTAGTGACCATAAAATATTTTTTTGTTTTTAAGAAATGAAAGTTAAATTAAATATTTATAAAAATATTTTTTGAAAATAAATTAAAAACTAAAAAAAATGAGAAAAGATAAATTTATCTTTAAAGTTTAAGTATCGTGTTTATTTGACTATCAATTTTTAATTAGTGTCAATTTACATCTAAATGTTTCGTTACGTTAAATTGAATTGAACCATCCATTCAAATCTGTATATTATTTGTTATCTATTTTATTTATCATATATAAATTTTAACGAATAGATATGGATAAAAGGTTCAATTCAGTCGAAACAAAACATTCAGAAGTAAATTGACACTCATTGAAAACTAGAAATTTATAGACACAACAATAAAACCTCAAAGATAAAAAAAAAAACCCTAAAAAAATATAAGAACCGAATTGTGTACAATAAACTAATTTTACAACTGTTTTACCAAATATAATTATAATATTAATTTTACGTTATTTTATCAAAAATTGTTTAAAAACTATTTTGAGAGCCATAAATCAAAACCACGGCCAAACCAAACTTTGAATGTACATTTTGCAAGAGAAACATTTGTTTGGATTACTAGCTAAAGCAAAAGCAATTGCAATTGAATTGGTTCTTTCAACATGATTTGTTAATTGCTTTTACCACGTTGATGATGAACTAAAGAAAAAAAAAGAGAAATCATGAAAAACACTGCATCTTTCTGTTTGGGAGAGATGTGAACTAAAAAATAAGCAATGAGAACAAAATCTAAAGCATCATAATCATAAATTTTGAAGTTTAAAACTTCCATGTTTGAAACTTTCAAAGAGGGAAGTGATTGTGTAAAGTCATCATAAATGAATTGATGACCAGAGGATCTGAGCAGCAACGAATCAAAGCAAAAATTCCAAGGCACCATCATAAATGACAAGAAGCGTCAAACGGCCATAATTTCAATTTTGAAGCCCCACATTCCAAAGCACCATCATAAATTGAGAAAACGAAGGCAAGACGGCAAGAAGTGGGTTCATTGCATTTGCAGCAAGCAAAGAAGCATTGAAGACGGAGAGAGCGACAACTGTCGGGTTTACATAAATGCCAAGAGAGGGTGGATACAGTGCACCATGAGACACAAGAAGATCAAAGACCAGGCGCCATATTTTCGTACGAGGACCATGGATTTGGCTTGTCTTCTCTCTTGATCTTGTGTTTGTTGATTCAACAGTGTCAATATAAGTTGGAATCATGTGGGGGCCATGTTCCAACATGAAGTTCCTTGTTTAGGGAAAATAACGACATCCTTAATTAGGAGACATAATGATTAAATAAATATTAATAGAAGTCAATTTTGCTCAAGTTCATTGGATATGTCTTTCCTTCGTATTTTTGCGACTGCAGTGTACGTATCCTTTCATCTAAATATCTGATATTGGGGCAGAGATTTGTGTAATGAACAACCATGGTTGTTTGGGAGAGGTTATGAAATACGTAAACGATTTTTTATAAATAATAAATATTGGTCAAACACATTTGAAAAACGATTTTTTTATTAAAAAAATCAAAAGCGATATAAAGAATGCATCAACTTTCCAAAAAGAGAGAGTACTCCGTACTTGTTAGATCTTTTTCTCTCCTTTTAAACGGTTTTGGATGTACCTTATGCGTTCTCTTCCTGCTTGCAACAGATGCAATAAAGAAATTAATTCATGAATAGATAGCAATTGGGTACAGGTAGATTAGATACTTTTTTTTTAATAGTTTGAATTTAAATCACATTTATTTGATGACGTGATATTCAATTTTATAATGAATTTAACTTTCATTTCAATTCTCAAATGGAAAGATTTCAAATCCATTTATGCTATCGTAATAAATATGGATTTGAAAATATCTATTTTATAATGTCATATTCAATTTATGGTAAATGAATATCAAATTCATGGTGAGATGAAATATTATAATGAAAAATTTAGATTTGAGTCATATCTATTTAATAATGTGACGTTCAACTTTACCATGAACTTCACGTTCATTTCAATTCTAAAATGGAGATGATCCAAATATTTTATTATTGGACGGGTAAGGATGACAATTTTATTTGTACCTATCAGGTACTCGCAAAATTCAACCCTAATGGAAAGTGTTTGGATATATATATATATATATATATATATATATATATATAACTTTATCTAATTAAGAGTGAATATTGTGTTATTTGTTTTACCTTAGCTATTTTATGATTTTTGAGATGTGATTGTTGGACATTTGAAACAAAAAAATAAGCTTTTATTCTTCTTCTTTTTTATCTAAATAATTTATTTTATATTAAATAAAATGGGTATGGCTTACTTGATGGGTACCCATACCCGTGATGAACATGAGAATGAAAGAAAGGTATGTATACCCATTGTGCATGGATACAGGTATTGAAAAAAAAAATTTGTAGGTGCAAGTAATAAGGAGACAGGTACTCGATCCAAACTCATCTTATTGTCATCCCTACGGACTGGTATTTAAAAGTCATACTCGTACCCCACATATCAGATAGAATTTTATATTCGAACTTCCCTCAATTCGTCGGGGACAATTGCCTCTCCACTAGCTTGTCCATGGAGGTCGGGTTGGCATTGGGGCCTGGTATCCCGTTCCTTTGGGTTGGATTCTTAGCATGACAATACTTATGGACTCACTAAAGGAACCAGGTTGGACTTTGGAAATATGTCAAAAGAGTTGGATCAATGTAGGGGTGGCAGTGGGCCGTGACTCCACTGGCTTGTCCATGGAGGTCATGCTAGCATTGGAGCCTGGTATCCCGTTCCTTTGGGTTGGATTCTTAACCTGACAATACTTATGGACTCACTAAAGGAACCAGGCTGGACTTTGGAAATGCGTTAAAAAAGTTGGATCAATGTAGGGGTGGCAGTGGGTCATGCCGTACCGGCCCAAGGCCCACACAAGCTGGTCCATCGTGCTTTCGTGTCGTGTCGTGCCTCCCTCTCTTTCGTGCCGTGTTGTACTTTTAAAAATCTCGGCCTGACACAGCTCAAGACCGGCATGGTTATTGGGTCGTGTCGTGCTGTGCCAGCCCATAGGTCTCATAAGTATATATCGATTTTTTTGCCTTTTTATTGAAAATAGTAAAAAAAATTATTAATATTGAATTGAATGTTTATAATTATATAGAACAACAATCATTTTATTGATGAAGTTAAATATTACAAATAACTTAGAAATTGAATAAAAACAATAATATAAACAAATAACTTAAAAGTTACAACTTTCAAAAATCTTCTAAAATAAGTAACTTGCAAAAACAACATATAAAATAAAAAAAAAAAGATAAAAAAACCAGACCCAACACGACATGAGGAATAGTACCATGCCAAGCACGGCACGACCCGTGAAAAGTATGGATCATGCCAAATTTGTTTTGGACCATGAAGGCCCATTACCACCCCTAGATCAATGGCGGGCCCAAGTTAATAGGCTCTATGGCAGAAATAGAACAGGCCTCCATGTTACCATAAATTGGGCCATGGTAGGACAAGGATACAATCCCTGTAAAATGTGCTACTGACAAACTTTATTCTTGAGGCCCATCACCCAAATATAAATTATTCCGTGCTCCAAGACCATTATCTATTTTGTGGGTCCCTGTTGTTATAATTTCAATTCTATTAAACTTTGTTAACGCGAATTAAGTGAACGATACTGTTGTGTTCGATTGACAAAATAATTTAATCGAATCAAAATTATAATGTCAGAGATTCGATTAAAATGAATTAAACTTCAAATATTCAAATAAAACAAAAGATAAATTTAAAAGACGAAAAGTAAAATTTAACCTAAAGCATAAATATACACATCTTGATTTGGACTTGTGGGAAAGAGATAATGAATGGCAACAACAAACAAGTAAAGAGAGGCTATTGCGGGGGAAAAATGCGTAGTCCTTGATGACTGCAAGTGCAAACAATAAATTTTATAACAGAAGAAGTCATAGAGCATCATTGATAGACAGCGGGTCAAAAGCTGAGTGGAAAAATGGAGATGTTGCCTAATAGATGAGTAACCACTAAAGTCCCCTATTATCTAGAAGACAAGAGCTCCTTACTTACTTTATACCCATTGACATTTCGTTGGCTGTCAACTTTTTTACGTAGCTTCCCAACTTTCAACTCGTTTAAGATTCTTGAGTTTAAATTTTTAAAATTTTATTAGTTTTTATTTATATATTTCGTTATATAAAGTACTTTTACATTAACAATTGATTCTTATAAATACAATCAATGAACTGAATTCTCGTTGAGTTACAATTTGTATGGTATTTACCAAGGTTTAATTTGAAGAAACACAAAAAAAAAACACAAAATTGAGAGTTAAAGCATTGATGAATGAACTAATAGGAGTTTTATTCACTAAATGTAATTCCAATATGAAAAAACCATAATAAAAAGAATAGTCATATAAGAGACCAGAGCATCGACATATGAAGTAAAAAAACAGAGTATAAAGCAAGAAATGAAAATTCAAACACTACTTAAAAAAAAAAAACATATCAACAAAGTCTATCACTTGCATACAACATTCTGCAGTGTTTTTGTAGCTATAACAACTTCCATACTGCAATTCATTTGGGCAGATTTCTTCTTCTTGAATACCTTTATGAGATGAATTTTCCCTCCCAACTTTGAGTAGCTTGTCAGCTGCAGAATCCCAGAACTGATATCACTTCGTAATAACATAGACGAATCAGTCAGATTGCTTGAACTCAATACCACTGTTGCATTGACCTTCTTAGTTGATCTGGCCTTGGCTCGTGCCTTTTCAATTGAGGCTTGACCGATTGGTGTTCCCCTATACTCAAATGTAACAAAGCCATCATCATATTTGAAATGACCAAAATTTGTATTCTTCACTGTAAATTGAGCATTCATTCTGAAATTAAATGATGAGTTTGCGCCGGTTGCAGTTTTGAATGCTGCGTCATCAAATGACGCGGACCGAACCCGAAATTTAGGATTTTTGATACGCATGAAAACAAGTACAAATGCCAATATGATTGCTGTTTGAAAGACAGAAAATGCAACAATATATGCTATGCACTTCGTTCCCTTCTTCTTTCTACTGAGGTCTTTGTCTTTGGTCTGTGCTGCAACTGACTCTTCATCGCTTTGGGCGGCATGGTTATTATTGGCTTGTACAAGTGGAACTGGTGATGATTCATCCTTTTTCTCTGCCATTTTTTTATCCTTCAAAAAGTGAAAGATTTTGTTTTGTTTTCCTTTTTTTTTGCTGTTTTCTGAAAATGGATTGAAGAATGGAATACTGCAAATGGGGTCCTGTGAGCTACTAATTTATAGTAAAAAGGTTGCATCATGATAATACAACTTGCTAGGTAATGCTTAAGGTGGGGTTCACACTTTGATGTTTAAATTGGGTGTTAAAATAATCTCTTTTTGGGAGTTTTGAGAAAAAATAAAGTAAATTATTATTTTTAAATTTATTAAAATAATATTAATATATCAAATCTTTTTAAAACATACGATTCATCCCAAAACATCAATTTTTACTATCAAGTAGTTTCAAAATATTTCTAAGTGATTGTGATAAGTTTAATAATTTCATTTATTAATTATTTATCTCAAAATTGTTTATGACATGAATTTTTAAGTTATTTGAATTTATTTTTTTCTAAAAAAAATAAAAATATGCATTATCATTTTAATTTTTAAAATAAAAAAATTTATCTTTGATATGCATTTATTTGATATATTAGGTTATTTAATTTTATAAAAAAATAAAAAATTTGTCTTCAAAAAAAAATTTATTTTAAAACTACTTAATTATGAGAATTGATATTTTAACTTGAATAGTGAGTTTTTAAAAAAAATATATTAATATCATTTTAATAAATTTTAAGGTTGTGTGGTTAAATTTACCAAAAAATAAATATAAAAAAAATTGCCTAAGGGATTCGTTAACACTTCAACATTGAAAAAAAAAAACAGATTAATGATGGTTATTCCAAATTACACGTTTGCCTTCAAAACGTGTTTACTGGGTTTGATTTTTGACTTTACTTTATGCAATTATGGAACTTGAACTAACACCTTAGAAATTTTATTTAACTCATTTTTTGTTTTTCGTACCGATTTTATTGAACTTAATTAATATTTAATAATGAATGGAAGTTTCTATTTATTTAATAATAATACGGTGATGTGACAACTAAGGTTAATTGCCTGTCCTACAGAGAAAATAATGATGCCAAAATTCAATTTGTTCATATTTACCTAGAATTTTTCCTTTTTATCGGATAAGGATGCTTAGTTTTTTTTTTTAATCGTAAAAATAAATATATTGATCAATATTATATACAAAATACACTAAACATACCCAGATGATATGAACATGAAGGTCAATTACATACTTAATTTAAAATCAGGAAAATTAGCATATGTAACTCTATAAACATGTATTTTAATTTTCCTGACAATAATGCTTGGGAGAGAATCTATGCCTTCAAACTGTCTAGCATTCTTAGCTAGCCAAGTGTGGTGGACTGTGCTTGCTAAGGTAGCACGCTTAGCCTTGGCAGATGGGCCATTCCCACGAGCTTCCTTATGGAGCCATTTTGTTGTATTTTTGATGGATTTCATACCCCTTCTGCAGCCTAACTAGACTTTAATGTCTTTCCATATAGTTTTACTGATTCGGCAGGAGAAGAAGAGATGATTTACTGACTCTTCAGACTCTTTACATATTGGGCATGATCTGTCCATTTCAGTGAAAAGGAGCTTGTCCATTGTGAGTAGCTTATCCTTTATGGCAAGCCATAATATGAATGCATGCTTGGGTGTACAGATGTTGCTCCACACCACTAAAGCCCATTTTGCTTTTATTCCTTTAGGCCTGAAATAGTCATAAGCCTTTTTAATACTGATCAAATTCTACTCTTCCTACTACAGCATTTTGGCAGTTACTTGCTGACTGGAGTCCTCAGAAGTTATCAAACCATTTTTGATTTCAAGAATTTTCTTCCCTAAGGCAAAGTCTTCATGCTTAGGGCTAGTGCTCCATATGGAATTCCCATGCAGATAGAAATGATCCACCCACCTGACCTATAATGAATCGTTCTTGTGGTGGATGTTCCAGAGAGTTTTTGATAACAGAGCTGAGTTCCAACTTTTGAGGTAAATGAGCCCCAAACCCCGTTCTGCTTTTGGAAGGCAGACTTTTTTCCATGCGACCAGACCTTTTTTGAACTAGAATTCTTACCACTCCATAAGAATGCTCTGCAAATTCTGATTATTCTGTCCATAATATTGGTTGGGATGGGGAATATAGCCAACCAAAAACTTTCCACACCTTGCAAGACAGATTTGATTAATTATGCTCTACCAGTAAAGGACAATGTATTGCTAACCCAAGCATTGATGTATGCATAAATTTTCTCAACGAGGGGAAGATAGTGAGTTGTGTTTAGTCTTGTTGAGGCCAGAGGGACACCTAGATATCTGAAAGGGATGTTGCCTTCATCGAAACCTGTTACCCTACTGATTTTTTGAAGATCAGCCCTGGAGATCCCAGCAGTGTATAAGCTCGATTTTGGCAAACTAGCCTGCAGTCCAGAACATTCATTGAATCTCTTTACACATTCCATGAGCAAACTAACTGACCTAACATCCCCTCTTGCAAATAGGATAAGATCATCTGCAAATGCTAGGTGAGTTATCTTGAGTTGCCCACACTTAGGATGGAAATTAAATTCAAGGGATTCATTCAACCTTGATAGCAATCTTGAGAGGTATTCCAAGCATATGACAAAAAGGAATGGGGATATGGGATCTCCTTGTCTGAGACCTCTATTGCCTTCAAAGAACCCATGGAGACTTCCATTAAGAGTAATGGAGTATAAGGTTGTAGTTACACACTCCATAACCCATTTTATGAATTTTGCCGGGAAGCCTAGACCCATGAGCATACTTTCCAGAAATGCCCAATTGATTGAGTCATAAGCCTTCCTCAGATCAATCTTTAGCATACACCTAGAAGAAATTTTCTTCCTACCATATTTACGAAGAAGCTCTTGCACTAGGTAAATACTTTCAATCATACTTCTGTTCTTGATGAAAGCCGTCTGAGCAGGGTTTATAATGCTAACCAATTACTTGTTCTCTATGTTTCAATTTATATTTTAAAATAAATTTTAACTTTAATTTCTAGTGTAAAACACAGTTTCATACTTGAGCTTAGTGGTAATTAGAGAAACATACTTGTGGTATTAAAAATAATTGTTTCGTACCTTGATCAAATTCTACCTCACAAAAGCAGTTAAATTTTAATAGAGAATAAGAATTGTCCAAGTTACCCTCTTTTAAATTAAAGCAATGGAACCTACTGCTCCTCTCTCATCTCCCTCACCGTCCTTGGCAACAACGCTGCAATATTACCTCATCATCATGCCACCACCACTACCTGAGCCTTCCCTCCACGCAATCGCACCACCTCACTTCCAGCGCCATCACATCTCACCTCCAGCACCTTCAGCCACAAATGCCCGTTATTATCTCCCACAAAACCTCCTCTGCATACTTTGAAGGAACATAGCCTAATAAATATTGTCTTCCTATACAGGCTAGTCCCATTAGGCAAATTCATCGTCAAGTTCACCAAATTGTCATCACTACCAAAGCTCTTCACTTTCCACCCATCGGCCACAATCCGGAAGAACATGGCTTCCTTGATTCTGACAATTTCAAGAAACTGCAGTAGTAACTGAATCAAAATAAAACATTTAAATATTTATTTACTATTGTAATTTCTTGTAATTACTAGCAAAGTTCTCTGATTCCATGAGAACATGACTTTTTTTTTGAAGTTTGAGCATTTGGGTTGTGGAGGCCCATGCAGTGCTGTATGACTTGACATTTATTCAGCATTGGGTTCTCAGCCCAAACCCTTAAGAAGATACAAAGTAGCGTCAACTTGGTCCAACCAAACACACATCGAAAGTGCTGGACCAAGAAAGGCATCAATGCCAGAGAGCTCTCTTTTTATGTGGCCAATTTACTGTTTACCCAAACTACACAGGGCTAAACTCAAACAGATTGGGCCCACCTTTTAGGCCCTCTTAAGCCGAATTACCCCTTCATTTCCTCGAGCAAATATGATTAGAGGATTTTTTTTTAAATTGTGACGATAGTAATTGAAATCAAGTTCTAAAAATATATTATGTCCGAAAGAAAAGAATGTGATAAGATAAATAATATCTTCCTCATATTTTTTAAACAAAAAATAAAAAAAAAAATTTTAATTAGAGAAACGAGATTTAAGTTGCTCAAATTAACTCCGCCTGAATGCATTTTTCGGTGTATTTCTGCGTGAATTATTGAATAGTTTGAACTTCCATTTAATCTAATTTTCAAAATAGTGTTAATTTTTAATAAAAATTATATCAGTCAAGAAAAAATAAAGTTTATAAAAAATTATAAATTATAAAAAAGTGTAATTTATGTAAGATACATAAACTCTGCAATTGATTTACTATATAACTTTTAACTTCGTAATAATTTTACTAAAGTTGATTTAAAATCCTCTTTTGACTTTTATAGTTGAAGCTGCGATTAGTGAGGAGAAGAAAAAACACAAGAAAGTAGCAATCCAATGGAATCGGTTTGTGGTAGTTGACATGGCTTCGTGAGGATCACATGTTTGTGTCTTTTATATGCTTTTGGCCGTTCAACATGATTTTTTTTTCTTGTAAGGGAACCAACTTCACCATCAAAGAAGTGTTAAAGAATATTTGTATTTATTTGCAATAATAATAAAGATAAAGATAATTATTATAGAATAAATATTATGCAAACTCTTATTAAATAAACTTGCTCCATCTTGCTTCAACAACCTTCCATATTTTCCCAACTAACAATTACTAATAGTGACTTTGAAAATGTTACTACTATTACTAATTAATACTCCCCCGTTCTAATTTATATGTCTAATTAGATGATTATTTTTTATTTTAAATTAATAAAATAGTTAAAATTTTACAAATATAGCTTCATAAATATTTTAAAAAAAACATATTTTTTTTATAATTTTAAATCAACATATTCATTAAAAATTATAGTAAATTACAGTTTCATATATGAGTTTATGAATAATTACAGAAACATACATGTGGTATTGGAAATGACTATTTCATATTTAAGGTTTGTAGATTACATTACAAAAACATACCTCCATTAATTACTCCATTAGTTAAACGTAAAATTTTTGGTCAAATGTCAATCCACTTAATCAAATATTTTGAAAATCCCTAAATACCCCTCAAATAACCTAAGTTTCTTCCTCATACATCTTCAAGATCTTCTTTATCTCTTTTTCTCATCCTTTTTTTTAGAGACCCATGTCATATTTCGGTTGAAATGAAAAAGAAATTTCAGGATCCAATTTCAACTCTTTGGCAAAACCCATTTCCTCTAACTCCCCCAATTATCTTGCTTCACTGTCTTCTCATCATCATCAACAACAGCAACAACACAGCAATCACAAGTGCAACTCTTCGTCTTCTTTGGTCACCTTCACTGCCACAGTTGTCACCATTACACCACCACCACCCAGTGGTGGTTCCTATCAAGTGGCGCCGTTAGCTGTCATGGAGCCATAAAGATTTTGTGGCGGAGATTTTGTTTACTCGACGGTGACAGCGACGAGCAGTGGTGGTGTAAGGGGTTTGTTATCGCAACAACTGCATTTGATACTGTTAGGTGGAAAAGATGATTTGGGTGCTTTGGCATGCTTGAAGATAGTGTAATTAAGCTCAAGAGTCCAACTTTAAGCAAGACCCAAATTGCATGTGCGCTTGATTATCTAGCCGATTGGGTCTGTGAATCTTGTAGGTCAGTTTTCTTTTCGAGTAGCACCAAAAGTTTCGAGTATTCCTTAATCAAGTTGGTTTTCCGGTGATATCAAGAAGGGAGTTTTGTGGCAGTAGATTGGATGTTAAGTTTAAAGAATCCAAGGTAGAGTCCGAGGCTAGTAAAGTTTTTCGGTTCCGTGAGATCAAAATTCTTAAAAAGATATCAGAAAACTCAAAAACTCAAAAATATATTATAAAAATTCAAATTTGTATCAAAATCACAATTTAACAATTTTTTAATGTATATTTTATGGAACATTAAATAGTTTGTAACTCTACTGTTTGACTCTCAATAACTCAAACCATAACTATGATCACGACATGGACGATGTGGACCTATATGGAGTAAGGATATCTTTAGCATTATCATACGATGCTACATTATCATTTAATTTGAATCAGTTAAGTTTTTTAAATGTTCGTTTATATCATGAAATACATTTATAATTTTTTTGGTTTAATGATAAAGTAATATTATAGATCAACTTGCACACACCATATTAGATTCATTTTTTTTGAACAAGTCAAAAACAAACCATTAATGCTCGACTTAAAAATTTGAAAAAAAAAAATTGTACACTAATCACTCGTAGATATGTAAATTATAACCAACGTTTTTGTGATTATTTCACACTCACGATAATTCATTTATAACTTACATTTTGATAATTTTATTTTGAGAACGTGATTATAATTTATTTATTTTAATAGCAAACGGGAGAATTAATATATTTGATGTAATAATCGAAATTAATCATTTTTGTTTTTGTTGGTACAACTTCCAAAAACTTTATCTAAGAAGTCATGAATTCCTACAATGTAATCGTTATTATATAATCCACAGCTCACAATCAAGTCTTGTGCTTTATGTGCAATCATTGTTTGTGTATGAGAAGGGTTATCGAGGATTCACGGATTGGCAGCTATTCATTGCAAAGCTCGTCGTCAAGTGTATGTAGGCTGGCCAAACGGGCAGCTGACATGTTGTATATGAGAGAAACAAACTGTGTGCTCGTGAATTGATTATTTTGGTTTCCTTTTTTCTTTTCCTTTTGGTTTTCATCTCTAACAAGAAATTCATTTAAATCCAATTAGATTCCCACTTGATTATCTTTTTGTCGTCTAATACTAATAAATATGCATATAATAAGACTGTTGTTCACATGTCTAGTTCCCCATTTTGGCCAGTACGTCTTTGACCTAACCACCACTGAGCTTTTTGGACTCACTTTACAATAATTAAATTTTGATGAGCTACTTTACAGTGTTTCCTTAGTTGTTAAGTACATTTTTTTTTTCAAGAAGAAAAAAACTCTTTTTTTCTTTCTGGGTCTAAATGTTTTGGTCAGTTTGTCATATGCATGGGCAGGCTGGAAGTTGAAATCCATGCAAACTGGTGGGTGGACGTCTATGAATTATTTCTGCTTATTATTTTCTTCACTTAATTTTTATGTAGGGTTCTGAGTTATGAGCCTAGCAGTGTCAAATTTTGTTCACAGAAACTAGGGCTGACATTTGATAAATTTCACATATATATGCAAACGAGAAACTGTACAATTTAATGCAATACACCAATGTTACATAGCTTGATCAAATATGGATTTGTTGTCCTGTAGAAATACTACCAGGAGAGGATTGAAATGATCATCCATATTCTTTCAACTAATTTATTTTCCTTACAAACTCCTAGACAAAAGAAAATTTAAAAAAAAAATGTAATTTAGAATAGATTTGAAAGAATAAACAAAAGGTACACTAAACCTTTTATTTCCTTGTTCCATGTCCTTCTCCTCCATTGAAACAAGGGATTCAACCCTCCACTAATCTTACTTGTCTTAGTGTAGTAATATCTTTTGTCTTTGATTACCTTAATAATACAATTTTATGCGGTATGAAATTGAAGTTTAAAAATAAAATTAAAAATTATTAGGTTTTTTCAACAATTAAGTTGGAGAAAAAAGTCTTTGGTTTCATGTGTTTCCCTTCAATTAGATCAACCGTAATTAAATAAAACTACTTAATTAGAGACCACCCCAAAACTTTTTATGACTCATTCTTCAATTCTTATCCTACAACATTACAGTACAAAGTACTCCAAATCAATGGAAAACTATCCTCAACATATTTCCCTACATCTCTCTCCTTCTATACCCCAGCTGCCCTCTCTCGTACCAACCCATTTTCCCGCTCCTCCATGGAAGATCAATCACCAGCACCACCACCTCTCAAAACCTACAAATTAACAGCTTCTTCAATCTCTTACACAACAACAACCACTACCACCATTATTTCACCGCTGTTCTTCCTCTTCATCAAGCCCTGCACCACAACCCCACCTACAAATTACATCCTCCGAGATGTCTCTCTTACTGCTTACCCATCTCAAATTCTCGCCATTGTTGGCCCAAGTGGAGCAGGAAAATCAACTCTACTAGACATTTTAGCAGCTAGAACATCACCAACAAATGGCACTATTCTTCTCAATTCCACACCAGTCAACCCTTCTTCATATCGTAAGCTATCAGCCTATGTCCCTCAACATGATGCCTGCCTCCCATTGCTTACCGTCTTCGAGACTTTTGCGTTTGCGGCTCGCCTTCTTGTTGCTCAAAAAACATCACAAATAGCCATCATTGTAGCATCTCTCCTCAATGAGCTTAATCTCACTCACTTAGCTAACACAAGGCTCGCTCATGGGCTATCAGGTGGTGAACGTAGGCGAGTTTCGATAGGATTAAGTCTCCTCCATGACCCTGCTGTGTTACTTCTTGATGAGCCCACTTCAGGGCTTGATAGTACTTCAGCTTTCAATGTGATGCAGATCCTCAAATCGATTGCTGCTTCACGCCACCGGACTGTGATCTTGTCAATACATCAACCAAGCTTCAAAATCCTCTCTATCATTGATAGATTTCTCTTGCTATCAAAAGGGAATGTTATGCATCATGGTACACTCACTTCACTTGAAGAATTCTTACTTTGCAATGGATTTACAGTCCCTCCACAGCTCAATGCCCTTGAATATGCCATGGAGATATTAAACCAACTCCATGAAAGCAAACCCATTACACCACCTTCTCTCCCTTCAACTCCATCACCTACTGATTCCACAAATCCACCTCCTAATTATTCTCATAGCGGATCAAAAGACATCAGATACAGAAGCTCAAGAATCCATGAAATCTGTGTTCTGTATGTCAGGTTTTGGATCATCATTTACAGAACAAGACAGCTCCTTTTAACAAACACCTTAGAGGCACTTATTGTGGGTGTTGTTCTAGGTACCATTTACATCAATATTGGATATGAGAAGCAAGGCATAGAGAAAAGGTTTGGTCTTTTTGCCTTTACTCTCACTTTCCTTCTCTCCTCCACAACTGAAACTCTTCCGATCTTCATAAATGAAAGGCCAATTTTATTGAGAGAAACCTCAAGTGGGGTTTATAGGCTCTCTTCTTATCTAATAGCAAACACCCTTGTTTTCTTGCCATACTTGCTTGCCATAGCTATCATTTACTCTGTTTCAGTGTACTTCTTAGTGGGTCTCTGTTCTTCATGGCAAGCATTTGCTTATTTTGTTTTGGTCATTTGGGTTATAGTTCTAATGGCTAATTCCTTTGTTCTGTTCTTGAGCTCTCTTGCACCAAATTACATAGCAGGGACTTCGCTTGTAACAATACTTCTTGGTGGCTTCTTTCTCTTCTCTGGCTACTTCATATCAAAGGACAGTATGCCAAAGTATTGGCTCTTCATGCATTTCTTCTCTACGTATAAGTATGCCCTTGATGCCCTCCTTATTAATGAGTACTCTTGCCTTGCGTCAAGGTGTTTGATGTGGTACGAAGAGAACAAGAGCTGCATGATCACTGGAGGTGATGTGTTGCAAAAGAAAGGACTCCATGAGAGGCAGAGATGGATTAACATCTACATCTTGATTGGGTTCTTTGTGTTCTATCGTGTACTTAGTTTTCTTGTTCTGATCAGAAGGGTTTCAAGATCAAAGAAATGAAGCCATTTACAATTTATTTTCTATACACTTTTCAATTATGTTCTTCTTTTAATCTTTCAAAAAATTGAAGCTCCTGTAATGTCTTTTTTAGCTTTATTTGATTGACGAAACCAATAATTCTAAATGTTGCAGTAGTTATATCAGGAAAAAAAAAATGCTATAATTGACAATCATGTCTTGCCATTCAGATTAGTTTGAGAATTTTGTTGAAATCTTCGAATCTTGAAAAAATAATTGATGTGACCAAACATGATTATCAAGTATATAATTCGGATGATAAGCACAGTCCCACTCTTTTAAAAGAATTCCTCTATTTAATTGACAATTCTGTATCCTTGTAACTCAGAAGTTGCAAAAGGGTGATGCCTTGCATGCCGACACAAAAATTTGAAGTTCATTATGACTAGAGAAAATGCCATTTTTATTGAATATTCCGACATAAGTCTTTTTTCCCGTTTTTTCATCATCAAAGTGCGAGTACAATTGCATTACCGCAAAATTATGTCGCATTGCATGTCCTGATTCAAATTTCTAATTTTTAGGTCTTTTAAATGATATGGACCAATAAAAAAGAATTTCTAGCACTTACATAAAATACAATACTCATGACTCAAGATTATTATGTCACCCGTGAGTCGACAAAATATCTACGTGGATAAGTGAAACTTGATTAATTAATTCAATAAAATTTGAATATCAACATATCATGATTGATGTTGTTAGTTTACAAGTGATGTTTTAATCTAAATAATCTTTTACTTTACCTTTCAGTCATTTTCGTTAATCAGCAATATATAAAAATATATTAATATATACTTAAAAGGAATGTTTTAATCAATCTAAGAAAAATATAAACATTTTAAAAGAACACATCAAATAGTCATTTATTTGCGAAATTTTATTGAACATATAGTAATTGAACGACAAATATAAAAGTTAAGCTGATAAATAATTATTTTATCATTAAAAATCACGACAAAAAAATAAAAAAAATATAGACTTGGCAAGAGAGACCCACATTCTATTAAGCTAGGTGTATCACGGGTCTCTATCTATTTATATGATGAGAGAGAGAGAGAGAGAATCCAAGGTGTCGTCCTCAATAAAGAGGCTTTTGTGGGTGGCGAAATGCTGCGTTTTTTGTTTGCTTCGTAAGCCTTCCTTTGGCTGTGAATCAGTGAATGTTCACGGGTTCCTCTTTGTCTTGTCACACGTGATCAACTCAACGTTGGCCTACTGGCCTAGTCTGCCCTGAAATATATTATGCGTACGTTCACACATCCTTTTTTTTTTCTTTATTTTATTTATTCAATGAAAATAAAAATGAAATATTAAGGTCTTTTGATTTATTTGCAAATCAATTTTTTAATTAATATAAGCATCGTTGATTAGATCAATTATGCTTCAACATTTTAAAAAATCTGTGGATTTCAAAATCTCAACAACTTGATAAAATTTTAAATTATTTAAACTAACAATATATGATTGGTTTAATTTATTAATCAATTTATAATTGCATGGGAGTCTTATAAGATAGTCACAATATTTTTAATTTATCGTTGATCAAAGTCGAGTTTGGATTGAGCTTATAGTAAATTTTATGTTTGGTAATTATGGTTCAGTATGGCTTGGTCCAAAAATTCGACTTTTAATTTTTGTCCAAGTTCGGCTCTAATAAATTAGGTCAAGTTCAGACTAGACCATTAGATCCATTTTTAAAATTTACTTTTTAATTCCCAAACTCAACATATATTATCACAAATTACATGAAATCTTATTTATTGACCAATTTTTCTTATTCAAACCCACAAAAACTATGGATTGGGCCTTCCGCCTTTTGGATAACAAAAGTTAATTGGGCCTTCACAATGCTAAGAAAAAGGTGACATGAGGATGAGCTGACATGAACCCCTGGATCCAGGCTGGCCCAAGAAAAAGGTAGCAGGTCGGTGCATGTTTTAATTTCCTTAAATTAATTTGACAGGCTTTAACAATCGGTTAAAGATAGGTGGATAGTCTGTTTCGATTTATTAATAGAATCGAATTGTTTCTATATTGAAGCGAGATTTATAACTTTGATTATCTTGATATCATGATAAAACAAAAAATTAGAGAATATAAAATGAATAATTCGGAACGTAAAATATTTGTCAGAAGAATATATCTGCATATTGGAAGATCTAACATTGGACTGTCTCGGGTTAGGTACGCCCAAATTAGTATTTATTTACATTGTGACAGAAATTGAAGGGAGTGAAATTTAAAGTAAAAAAAAAACTACATTAACTTTATTTGTTTGAGAAAGTTTTTCATGTTGTAACAAATGCCATGGCCGACAGACAGCATTGTCTTAAGCAGATCAATTAGTAGTTCAGTAGTACTATAAATGGGACCTCTCTCTCTCTCTTTTTCTAGTTGCTTTTGTTTGCGTGAATATGGAGGAGGCAATAGTTTTGTACCCATCACCTGGAAGGGGCCACTTGATCTCCATGGTATAGCTAGGCAAGCTCATCCTTAAACACCACCCATCTTTCACAATCACAATCCTCATATTCACCCCTTCATACTCAACTGGATCCACCACTCCATACATCAACTCTGTTTCCACCACTATTAACCCTTCTTCCCTCAATTTTTACCATCTCCCCACCATCTCTCCACCACAAAATTGCCATTCCTTAGAAGAATTGGCTATGGAGTTGCCAATCCTCAACAACCCGAATGTCCACATTGCCCTTCAAACAATCTCCAAACCAATCAAGGACTTTGTCATCGATTTCTTTAACAATGCTTCTTTTGAAGTCGCTGCAAAACTTGGGATCCCCATATACTGCTTCTACACCTCTGGTGCAAGCAGTATCGCTGTTTTCCTTTACTTACCCACCATCGATCGAAACACCACAAAAAGCTTCAAAGACTTTGATGATGATGAGCTTATCGATATCCCCGGAGCGCCATCGCTTCACGGTTTCAATTTTCCAAAACACATGATGGATCGCACTAACAAGATCTACAAAGCCATCATAGACACTGCGGTACAGATGGCGAAATCCAAAGGCATTATCACAAACACCTTCGAGGCGCTTCAACCGAGAGCTTTCAAGGCGTTAATGGAAGGCTTATGCGTCCCAGATGGAAAAGCCCCGCCTGTGTATTGTATAGGGCCATTGATCTCAACAAAGGAACAGAGTGTTTGTGATAATGGAGTTAATCAACATGAGTGCTTGAGTTGGTTAAAGTCGCAACCGAGTAAAAGCGTCGTGTTTCTTTGTTTTGGTAGCATGGGTTTGTTTTCAGGTGAGCAATTGACAAAGATGGCTATTGGGTTAGAGAAAAGCGGGCATAGATTCTTGTGGGTGGTGCGTAATCCACCCACTGATGATCATAACAAGAGCAATCTGTCCATTTTGACACCACCAGATCCAAATTTGGATGAAATATTTCCAAAAGGGTTCACGGAGAGAACCAAAGATAGGGGGCTCGTGGTGAAGTCATGGGCTCCTCAAGTGGATGTACTGAATCATGACTCGGTGGGTGGGTTCGTGACTCACTGCGGGTGGAACTCTGTTCTGGAAGCGCTGAGCGCGGGCGTACCCATGATTGCGTGGCCTTTGTATGCTGAGCAGAGGTCGAATATGATGTTCATGGTGGAGGAAATGAAGATTGCTTTGTCGGTGAACGAGTCAGGAGATGGGAGCGTGAGTGCCGCCGAGTTGGAGGAGCGAGTGAGAGAATTGTTGGAGTCAGAGAAAGGGAAGGAAGTAAGGGATAAGGTTTTGGATATGAAAGATGTTGCTTCGGCAGAGAGGGTGGGTCATCTATTGTTGCCTTGATCAAGTTAACTCAGTAATGGAAGCAACACTGATCCGTCAACATCTCTTAAATCATGACATGTTTGAATAGCAATTTTTTTATTTTCAGTTTTTAAAAATTATTTTTAAAAATAATTTCAGTTTTTTTTTGAAAAATAACATGTAGCTTAAAAGCTGTTTTGAAAACAAAAAATAATAAAATATTATTGGATAATCTTATTCTGAAAATTGTTTTGACACGTTTTATAATTATTTTTAGTTTTGAGTTTAAATTTAAAATCTATATTGATTTTATTTTTTATATTTATTTAAATATTTAAAAATAAATAATATTATTTTATTTTTAAAATTTTAATTTTTATATACCATGAAGAAAGAATGAAACAGAGAAGTGAATATTAATTTTAAGGTTATTTTTCAAAAATTATGTAAAAAAATTAATTTGAAGTTTTCATAAAACAGTTTTTGAAAATTAGATTTTTAAAAACTATTTTAAAAAATTACTTTTCAAAACTATTTATTATACATAAAAAAATTAAAAATTGTTTTCAAAAATAACCTAAGCTTGTCGCTTAACTTAGGAAATTCAATACGAATCATGAAGAACGAAGGGAAAGAGACAAAAGGTTGGGAGTTTTGATAAAAACAAAAGACAAGCAAATCAATATGCATCGTGATAATCCTGCAAGACAATCATATTAAAAGAAAAATATCCTAATATTTTCAAACGAGATAAAAATCCTATTATATGTGCTTCCGTAATTTTTTTTTATTTGAGCGGAAATTAAGTTATTAAATATTTTTACACGAAGAGAAAAGTGAGATGACACTCTCTAAATTCTCGCCCATTGCATTGCAGCCTTGGCTTAACTCACTTCCGCTTCCATGTCTGAACTAGTTTAGTTAACGCGAAACGAGACGATCCACCCTCGCTCATTGCAGCCATGGCTGTATATTTCATAGCCATGGTTCGCTCCCTAACCGAGTCACCTTCCTCCGACTCCATCAACTCTCTTACTCGTCTCTCTACTTCACTTGAAATCACAAACCCTTCTCTGACTCAGTCATTGGCAAAGTAATTTTCATTCCATCCACTAACACCACCCTATTGTCACGACCTTAGACTTCAACTAGCAATCGTGCGGCACTTAGCACGGTCCGTTGTACTAAGCCTGCCTTCTTACCCGAAACAAACACTCCAAAGAGACTAGAAAGGGACTTAGAGATTTAGAGGATTCAAGAGCAAAACGAGAACACAAGAGAGTTTGTGAAGAATGCTTTTTATTGCATCTAGAGAGGCTTTCTTACAACTTCCCAAGATTTCCCAGGATGGGTTACAAATGAAGGCCAAGAGTCCCATTTATAGTTGTGGCACCAAGCCTAAGGTTATGCCACAAGTTTCTAGATCCTACCAAGTCTAGAATGTACAAGAACATCTACGAAGTTCTAGTTCTTATCTACAACATGCTTCAAGGTTTCTAGTCAATTCTAGCCAACTCCAGAGTCTTCTAAGATTGTCTAGTTCCTTTATCCAAGTTCTAGGATGTTCTGAAATCTTCCAGGAGCTTCCACATCCTTCCAGCACCTTCCAGAATCTTCTAGCACCTTCTAGAATCTTCAAGCGCCTTCTAGCACATGTTAGTGTACTCTGGAATATTTTAGAGTCTTCCAGGCTTGAGTTGAGTCCATCCAACTCTAGCTTCTTCTAGACCACTCTAGAACTTTCCCCATGTAGTAACTTGTAGAAAAGTCTAGATCCTTTAGGCAAGCACTATTCCTTTGGATTTTGAGGGGCAATTTGAGCGGGACGTGACACCTTCCCCCACTCAAGTTCGCGACGCCCTCGTCGCGCCTTCAAGCTTGAACCTCTCTCTGTGGTCTTTGAATTGCCACAAAGAGTCTTCAGGTTCCCAGCTCGCCTCTATGTCCGGGGTATTCTTCCACTTTACCAAGTATTCCCGATAACTTGGCATAGCCCTTCGCCGAATCAGGCGATCCGCCAAGATAGAGTCCACCTCTCTATCAAAGGAGGTTACTACCATAGTGTGTGCCCTCTTCGATTCCCCTCGGCTCGCGTCTTCCTCGTCTCATTGGTAAGGCTTCAACGTGCTTACATAAAAGACTGGGTAGATTTTAAGTTTAGGAGGGAGTTGCAGTTTGTAGGACACCTTACTCACTCGCTTAAGGACTGGAAATGGCCCTTCATACTTCCGCACCAAGCCCTTGTGAACCTTCCGCAAGGTCTTGAACTGCTGGGGTAACAACTTGACAAGGACTAGATCCCCTTCCTGAAACTCAACCATCCTCATTTTCTTGTCAGCCCACTTCTTCATCCTTTTGGTTGCCTTGTTCAAATATGCTCGGGCTAACTCAGCTTGCTCATGCCATGCCTTAGCAAATTTGAAGGCAGCAAGACTCTTCCCTTCATAGCTTGTGGCCAAAGCATGAGGGGTCATGGGTTGCTGTCCGATGATGATCTCGAAGGGACTCTTGCCAGTGGACTCGCTCCGCTGTAAGTTGTAAGAGAATTGGGCCACATCCAGCAACTTAGCCCAATCATGTTGGTTGGCACTAACAAAGTGCCTAAGATAAAGCTCCAGCAATGCGTTGGCACGCTCCATCTGTCCATCGCTCTGCGGATGAAAGCTTGTGAAAAAGTTCAAGTCCGATCCCAACAACTTGAACAACTCCGCCCAAAACTTCTCGGTAAATCGCGGGTCTCAGTCACTCATGATATTGGACGGGACTCCCCAATGCTTCACGACATGCTTGAGGTACAACCGTGCGTCTCGTAGGCGGTGCAATCTGCTGAGGCAGGTATGAAGGTTGCATACTTGCTGAAGCGATCAATGACCACGATTATGCTGCCAAAGCCCTCCGATCTTGGCAAACAAGTGATGAAGTCCATTGAGACACTCTCCCATGGTCTCTCCGGAATAGGCCACGGCTCTAACAAGCCACCTGGTGCATGTTGCTCCGTCTTGTCTTGTTGGTATATAAGACAAGTTCTCACATAAGCTTCAACATTAGCCCGTAGTTGAGGCCAATAGTAAATAGACTTGATCAATGCAAGTACGCGTCTCATACCTGGGTGACCAGCCCATAGTGAATCGTGACACTCCTTGATCAGCTCCTTTCTCAAGTTCCCCCACTTCGGCACAAAGATGCGATTTTCCTTGGCGTAGAGTAGTCCGTCACTCAGCCAAAATCGCCTCGTCTTTCCTTCCTTGATAAGAGTAATGAGGTTTTGTGCCAAGGCATTATGCTCCAACCCTTCTTTTATCCTTTCCAGCAAGGGACTGTTTGGTCTACTCAAGGCTGCTAACTCCGCCTTTCGACTCAACGCATTGGCCACCACATTTGCTTTGCCAGGCTTGTACTCAAGCTTGTAATCGAACTCCGCCAAAAAATATTGCACCGAGCTTGCTTATGACTCAACTTCTTCTGAGTTTGGAAGTAGCTAGTTGCTACATTATCCGTCATGATCACAAAGTGAGAACCCAACAAGTAGTGTCGCCACACCTTTAGGCAATGAATGATAGCCGTCATCTCTTTCTCTTACACCGTGTAGCGGCGTTCGGTGTCGTTAAGCTTGCGATTTTTGTAGGCAATTGGATACCTTTCTTGCATCACGTCTTGGAACTCGTCCAAGACAGCTTGCACCTCCGTAAGCAAACCTTGTTATGGTGACGCCTCCTCATCATCAAATTCCTTCAAAATGGCCAAGTAACTCTCTTCTTTCCTCTTCAATCCCTTCTTGAACTGAAGTGTTGAGAGAACTTGGGTAGTAGGTTTGGTGGACCTTTCCGTTGGTACCACACAAGCCCTTGAACCATCCATAATGCACATAGAGTTTGAAAATGGGACAAAGAAAGCCCTAACCTGGTCCAAAAACTCCATGCCGAATACCACCGAGAAGTCGTTCATGGGCGCCATCGACGAGTCTACTTGGCCAGTCCATGCATCAAGACTGATCTTCACTCCATGAACAACTCCTTGGAGAGGTCGTGCTGCTGAGTTTACCGCTTTGAGGGAGCCACCTCCATTGGTAACCTTGAGACCGAGTCTCTTGGCTTCCTCAAGTGAGACAAAGTTGTGTGATGCACTTGTGTCGATCAAGGCTTTGGCGACCTTCCCGTTGATGGTTGCATCCACGAACATCAAGCCCTTAGGGGTCTTTGGCGCATTCTGCAATGCACTAACCAGTTGCATGGATCCCATTGTTGCGCCTTCATCCTCTATGCCTCCTTCTTGATCATGCAAGGCAACTAAGGTGTTCAACGCCTTCCTTTTCGGACACTCCCGTGCCCAATGCAGTCCGTCGCATATAAAACACGTCACTCGGGGCTTTGAGGCACCACAATCCTCATTTTCCTTCCCTTTATCCTGTGGCTTGAACGAGGAGCCTTCTTTATGATTCTTGTGGCCTTGTCATTTGGCATGGCCTCCTCCACTCTTTTCTCCACCAAACTTCTTGTCTGCAACCTTTGAGCCTTCTTTGTTTGTGGAGTAATCAATGAGACTTTCAACAACCACGATAGCTGTGGCTAAGTCTTGGACACCACGTCGCTTAAGCTCAAGGTTAGCCCATGATTAGAGACAATCCATGAAGAGGAACAATGCATCCTTATCAGACGTGTCAGGGACTTCTAGCAGTAGAGTTGTGAACGCCTTGACATAGTCCCTTATGCTACCTGACTGCTTCAACCGTCGAAACCTCCCCCTCGCCTCTTCTTCGACATTCACTGGGAAGAATTGGCTCTTGAACTCCCTTTTGAAGTCATCAAAAGAGTCTATTGTGCATACCCCTCGTTGCATATCTCCATGCCTTCGTCTCCACCACAGCATGGCAGTGTCGAACAAGTACATGGCAGCGGTTCGGATCTTGCTGGCATGGTCCGTTATGCCAGTAGCCTCAAAGTATTGCTCAAGCCCCCATAGGAAGTTCTCAACTTCCCTAGCATTTCTAGCACCATTGAACGTCTTTGGCTTGGGGACTTCCACCTTCTTGGCCTCAATGATGGTGGTTGTAGTAGCTCCCGAAGCCATAGCACATTTGCAAAGTGCTAGATCTCCACCTATATCCTCAACTCTAAGTAACACATTATTAATTTCTCTTTGGACAAGATCACGTACCTTGGCTAGTTCAGCCTTCAACCCATCGATCTATTGCCTTAGCCCATCGTCTAGCTCTTTAAGGGACATCTTGACTGCCGCATGGATCTCCGCATCCTCGGCCTCCAAGCCACTGCAGCGTTCCTCCAAGTTGTCCACCCGATCGAACAGCTCCCCCAAGCTGCCCTGCACACTCCCCACGCGTGCCTCCAAGCTAGAGATCATGTCTTTCGACTTGGCTCGAGACTCTTTAGATGGTGGCTTCTGAACTTCCTCACGCCCACGCTCCATTGGTGAAACTTCCATGTTTGGTGTGGATGGGGCACCGGTCTTCATTATGCCGAGGATAGATATGCTTTAACCAAATGCTCTTATACCAACTGTCACGACCCTAGACTTCAACTAGCAATCGTGCGGCACTTAGCACGGTCCGTTGTACTAAGCCTGCCTTCTTACCCGAAACAAACACTCCAAAGAGACTAGAAAGAGACTTAGAGATTTAGAGAATTCAATAGCAAAGCAAGAACACAAGAGAGTTTGTGAAGAATACTTTTTATTGTTCTAGAGAGGCTTTCTTACAACTTCCCAAGATTTCCCAAGATGGGCTACAAATGAAGGCCAAGAGGCCTATTTATAGTTGTGGCACCAAGCCTAAGGTTATGCTACAAGTTTCTAGATCCTACCAAATCTAGAATGTACAAGAACATCTACAAAGTTCTAGTTCTTATCTATAACATGCTTCAAGGTTCCAGAACCTTCTAGTCAAGTCTAACCAACTCCAGAGTCTTCTAGGATTGTCTAGTTCCTTCATCCAAGTTCTAGGATGTTTCGAAATCTTTCAGGAGCTTCCACATCCTTCCAGCACCTTCTAGAATCTTCTAGCACCTTCTAGCACATGCTAGTGTACTCTGAAATATTCTAAAGTCTTCCAGGCTTGAGTTGAGTTTATCCAACTCTAGCTTCTTCTAGACAACACTAGACCACTCTAGAACTTTCCCCATGTAGTAACTTGTAGAAAAGTCTAAATCCTTTGGGCAAGCACCATTCCTTTGGATTTTGCGGGGCAATTTGAGCAGGACGTGACACTATGGAACCTTTGCTCCGCATAGGGCGGCCATGCCACCATTGGCACACCTTCACACACTGCTTCAAGCACCAAGTTCCACCCACAGTGAGTTACGAACCCACCAACCGAGTCATGACTTAAAACTGCCACTTACAGAATCCATGACTTCACCACTAGACCCTTCTCCTTGGTTCGATCCAAGAATCCGTTTGGAAGTAATGTATCCAAATCCAGGTCGAGTTGTTCTGGAATGTCTACGCTTTGGTTCTCTTTACCAGGTGGATTACGCACTACCCACAAGAACCTCTGCCTACTACTCTCTAATCTAACAGCTATTTCTCTTAATTGTACTTTTGATAACGATCATAAGCTACCAAAGCACAAAAGCACAACGCTTTGTTTGTGCTGTGAATCGAGCCACGATAAGCACTCATGTAGACCACCACCAACTGTTCGATCATATGCCGCAATCAATGTCCCGATACAATAAATAAGTGGTGTAAGCCCATCCGGCACGCAAAACCCATCTGATATTAGCTTTGATAGCTCTTGGTTCGCGCTGCTGAAATGTGTTCACTATAATTCCTGCAGATTTTGGTAACTTAATCGAGAAATCTACCAAACATTTATAAACCTCATCGTTGCGTTCGAGCAGCAGCTTAGGCATGTCTGAGGCTGGTATTGGCGGCACACCCGGCGTTTCAAGAAGGGTAATATTGAGACCTTTGAAGCTTTTTGTAGGTATTACTGTGAAGGGTAGGGAGGTAAAGTAAAGAAGCGAAGCAATTGGCACCCGAAGTGTAGAAATAATAAGCAGGGAGATTTAGGTCTGCAGCCAGGGAGAGAGCAGCGGTGCAAAAGAAATATATGATAAGTGCACGGAAGATACATTTCTCAGAGATTGAGAAGAGGGCTTGGTAGACGTTGGGGTTGTTGAGGCGGAGGATTTCAAGAGTGACATATTCATGGTTTTTATGGGAGGAAATGGAAGGAAAGGTAATGGATGGGAGATTGTTAGAAGTAATGGAAGGGATTGTTGCATAGACAAAAGCAACGTAAAGGGCGGTGAATTCAACTAAGGTGGGGTAGCGATGAGAAAGTGGATTGAGAATGAAGGTTGATGAGTGAGTATGAACTTACCTAACTCTAACATGGAGAGCAAGTGACCTATTGGATGTAATGGGTACAAGACTATGGCCTCCTCCATTGCTAGCTTTCTCTTTTGAGCAACAGGCACCACTGCTGAAGGGCCATCTGCTTTCTTGCTTTATATTTTCAATACTCATTTGTCATCCACCAATCACCATTCAATACCCCATTTGTCATCTGCTCGTTTATAAAAAATATATGATATAAAAATTTAAATGAGATGAGATGAAATAAAAAATAAAATTTTATTTTTATTTTAAAAAAAAGATAAATAGTATAAAAAATAATATAAAATTTTAATGATATGAGATTTAAAAAAATTAATATTTTATTTTTATTTAAAACAAGATAAACTTTTAAAAAAAAAATTATCTTATCTTGTAGCCTGCTCAAGGCTTCGCTGAGCCCCACAAAAGGCCATCACAGACCTTTTTATTGGTGCTGGACAGACTTTAAATGTCGTCCGCATGCTCTGCAACTTTTGATAGATTGATCATCATGATGGTTTCTTGTGTTGCTCAACGATGCAAGAAATCATGTAAAGTTAACCAAGTAAAACAAGAAACCATCATTAATTGATATTTTAACTGTTGCAAATGATATCCACAACATAGATGGTTCCACTCTTTTGAATCAGATTCTACGCTGTTCTTGGGGCCAGATTGAGATTGAGTGTGGACTGCCAGACAGAAATCCAATTTTTTTCATTGCTCAAAATGAAGCAGGAAGTGCAAATTAAGGATAACCAGAGATGGATTATTGAGCACCACCTTGAGTACTACGAAATCCTCCTCACATATTGGTCAAGTGCTGTATTGAACAACTCACACCTACACAAGGCAAAAGCAAGTACATTCAGTAAAATCTTAGGGTGCGTTTGGCGAAAAGGATGAGAGGAGGATAAGATATCTTTACCATATGAATGTGTTTGGTAGACATGATGAAAGAGGGGATGAGAGGTCTCATCTATGTCATAGTTCTATAATAGGATAAAATCATCATGGTTTGAGATAGTATGAGGGATGAGACATCTTACTCTCCTACTTATCTATCTCATCCTATCCTCTCCCTCATCTTGTCCACCAAACGCATACTTAAATGACTTTCGTTTTTACAAGGGATCCTAACCAAAGCCCAAATCCAACAGGGTAACTATTCAGTGAAACATGGGAGAAAACTGAATATAAATAAATTCCCAGTAAGGCAGTAAGCGCCATTCATTTTATGTTTGCGAGTATGTCAATAAATAGTTTTTAAGTTATAGGAGCTTATTAACTCACTTGATTGGACTTCCTGGAGCATTGAGTGGGTTTTTGACAACATATTCAACATACAAGTTGTAAATGTACTTCAGGGATTCCCGTAGATCACTAGTCATAGGATGAGTTACTAAGATAATCTGCAAAACGAAGAAAATACAGTGGTGTATAGTAAGAGTCATGTAACAAACACTTCACAATCACCAATTTTTACCTACAAATTAATGGGTGTAAATTCAACAGGATTATTTATTAAAAGCTAGATGCTAGAGCATTTGCAATAGACTACTAGGTGATCAACAGGGTTTAATTGTTCTATTTGCAATAGGTGGTCATCCAAGTAATTAAATGTTATACAAGGCTTAACATAGCCACTCCTCAATCAGATCTTCAAAACAAATAATATCAGAAATCTTGAAAAATTAGTTGCCAGGAACGACGCACAAGATCGCAAATGACACACCAGGCCCAACTACCATAGAAGACCTAAAATAGATTTCTGAATTTCTATATATCATAAATTATCTAAATAATATTTTTATATGGCAAGCTAAACTAATTAAAAGACAATTCAGTTGAGATGTTTCTAATACTTTAATCTCAATCATTTATGCACAGCCATGCCTCAAAACTTTATGCTTTAGCAGTATGTATCCAATTTAAAAATCAGTTTAAGCCATCTCAACAAAAACATTTTTCTCTTGTGAACTTCTGCCAATTGCTTGAAGGACTTCCAGAATATAATCTACCATGCAAGGGACCATACTGCATCACTTTCACCAAGCCAAACTTTGAAACAGAATAGATTACATAGTATTCATTTTATTTTCATCTTATATGAATCTATAAACTCTAAAACTTTATAGTATTTAATAGTTGTCTCTAGTTAATCACTCACAAAACACCTGAGTATTGAGTCAGTTGACCATTTTATCATTATGTTTAACATGTTGGAGAAAGTATTTACACGACAATACCAGATACATTAGTCCCCAAGCATTCCATAGCCTAATTTTCCTGATCTAATATGTTGTGTACATCTCCATTCCAACGTCTTATTCCCTTATATCTTCTTCTCAACTTCTCATGTTCTGGTATTATCTAAATAAATTAATATTTTTAATTTTCATCTGGGAAATAAAGAGTCGAGACTCTCCAACAAGCAATTTCCAAGGTTTCAGGCACACATCATGTACAATGAAACATACACGCATGATTCAACACTAAAAGAGCCTAACTGCATTACCTGAGCAAGAACTCAAAGAGAACTCTATTAAAAGAGAGGCTTATGAAACTTTAATAGACCTACGAAACAACTCAAATGTCAAGGTCATATTTCCTATCACTGCGAATTATCTCACATAAAATGAATTCTGGAACACCCAATTTCTCCTTGCCTAAAACATGGCCTGCCTCTACCAAATAATCACCCCCATAAAGCTATGATTGGTAGGAGATAAATGTAAGAAGGAAGAAAAGTGAGAGGGACAAAGACAGAGAGGAAAGAAAAAAATCAGAACAAAAGAAATATTGTTCTTTCTTCTTATGTGTTTGGTAGAAAGGATAGAAAGTATTGTAATTTGTGCGTGAGGGAGGAAAACCTCCTTATCAAAGAGGAAGGAAAACCTCAATCTCCTCAATTTTCTTTCTCTAGTTTTTCACTCTGTTTGAACGAGAGAAAAGTGCTTCCCACTTTCTTTTCTTTTCTGATGACCCTTTCCACTCTTTTCTTTTCTCTCCTTCTTTCCTCTCACTTCTCTTACCAATCATAGGCTAAAGAGAAAAAATAATGAAAAATCAGAAGTACTATAGATTCCATAATGTTTTATCAACAAGCAGAACAAGATTTAACATATTACAGTTCCATTCACAGTTTTATGACTCAAATTTCCTCAGGTAAAATGTGATTCTCACCAAACAATTGAAAATGCACCAGAATTTGAATAAGAACACAATGTTTGAGATTCCAATGATAAATATAGAGATTAAAATTTTAACTTTAATAAAAGGAAAATTAAAAAGCTGACCTTTATTCCAGAAGGAGTCTCCATGAAACTAAGCTTGTAGGTATTAGTACGGAAACTGTGAAACGAACATCCTTGTCCTGGTAACTGTGGCACTCCTAGATTCCCCTTCTCCATACTGCAAATTAATTTTTTTTTAAAAAGGAGGGACAATTAAGATATCTCACATTGCTACATAATTATAATTGTAAGTATGAAATTAAGTGATAATTAACTGAGAGCTTGGGTTTAATTACCTGGTGGGATCCATTTTGGCAGTCAAGGACTTGAGGGAGAAGAGAAGGCCGAACATGAGTTTGTGGTCTTGTTGGGGGTTGAGGGTATGGAGAGGCCGATTCCACTCCCTGTAGAGCAAGCACACACCATTCCTATTGAATACGTACATCATGTGCGCATTGTTACCTGATGCCGTTGGTGCCGGTGGCGATGGGCTGATCTCTGATCCTCCAAAGAATTGCATTTCCTTTCCTAAGGGAAATGATGGGTCGATCTCAATGACTAAAGAATATCAGGAGCTTGATTTGTAATCTAAAGAGAACGATAATTGTCAATATTAATAAGACCAGGATAAGGAAGACCCTAATTATTAATCAGATTAAGAAAAGGGCAGTTTTTTACTCGTGTTATTGAAAAACAATTTCTAGAGAACACTAGTTTGAGTAGCACATGCTTGTTTCTTTAATTATGAGTTAATATGATAATTAAATATTACTATAAAAGTTATATATAGAGGCAGGCAATAAAAGAGAAGAAATAAGTGTCATCTGCTACAAGATAATCATATAGTGAAGGCATAGGTTAATGAGCATGCAAATAGTTTGCATTTCTACCCTAGTACACAACAAATACCTACTTTCATCCAATTACATCGTAAATAGCATTAGAAAATATAAGAAAAAAATAAATAAAGTGAAACAAAACAAAACAATTAGAAGAAAATAGTATGAACTTATAGTAAGAAATTGATCATCCTATCTTTAAGACCTTCATAAACACTTTCAACCCTTTCAATAACTTATTATATAATCCACTAAAGCATTAAATCAAGGTTATAGAACCCTCTGGTCTAAAACCCCAGCAAATTTTTCACTATAGAACTTGGGAAGTACATTCTCTCCTCTTTATATGTGTAACGAACTAAATAGATGTTAAAAAGAACATTTCTTTAACAGTCCATCAGCTATGTTATGCCCACAATCAAACCCATTTTGGTACAATGATCCTAGCCATAAATCTTGTCAAAATAACCAGCAAGAGTGTTCCTCACAGATTATTTAATTGTACAAAAAGAATACCAAATGTTAACGACCAAAAAGCATTATAAAGAAGAAACCACAAAATTTGAGTATTTGACATCATTACACCCTAGTACCATACACATATCAACCCACCAGCATTTTCTTACCAAATACATCGACCCAAGGGTCACGATACATTTTCAAAAAACGAAAAGAAAAAAGAGCTTATATACAAACCAAAACATTCCCAGCCAATTCATACAAGCAAAGATTCATGAGACAAACCAAGAAACAATACAATCAAACATTGCAAAGCTGCTTGACGCGCACATGCACATAAGTACACATCCAAACACAAGTATTTGGAAATGTACATATGAATACGTGTATATCTAAACTTACTCGAAACCGGAATATGCAAATAGTAAATACACATACACCAGATCTTGTGTTCAAAAAACAATTAAAGTACTTTTAAAGAGTTGAGCACACCTTGAAATTGTAGTCTACAAAGGATGTCCTTATTCAACTTTCACAACTTTCTGCTTTACATGATCAATTGTTTTACATATCAATAGTACTGGTGTAAACTTAAAACTTCAGGGATCTGTAATTTAAGACAAGAATTTCACAGCAAAAGAAAAGTTATTCAACTCGACAAAATTTATGTTCCATAGTAAATCTACCACCAAACACCATTATACAATTATCAAGCATTTTTATTTCTATACCAAGATAATTAGGCAACTCAAACATTGTTATAAGGCAAAATCCAGTTAACTAACACAAAACTGGTTTATAACTAAAATCCACAGTACATATTCTCAGACCAATTATTTTTCTAAGAAATTCTTAATTATAGAAAAATAAATTATCAAACATCTTTATCATTAGACTGTTGTCTTCAGTACTAATTAACAAATCAATCACACAAAAGCATGATGCATAAAATGAAAACAAAGCCTATTCCACTTTGATTATTAACGTTTTGAAAGTATATTTAAAGTAGTTTGATGTGAAAGTTAATAAAAGAACACACAAAATCAAATAGAAACATATTTATCATATGTTATTAACCCAAAAAAAAATTAATAAACATAGTGTGAAAGGATTTCCAACCCCACAGATTGCATGCTCACAACAAAATTAATAACCAAGACAGAGTAGTAGACTAAACCTGAAACGTATTTCAATGGAGTATAAGGTAACCACTTCCAATATTCACCACCATAAGTGGAAATATTGGGTCCCTAAATACTTCATTCTAATCAGGTACAAGCACAACCATCCGCAAGGAGGAGGAAAGAACAGGGGAAAAGTCGCTTGGAATTTCATTAAGTGGTGCAAAGTCCCTACTCTCAGTACAATGCTTAAGAACATGAAAAAACATAGTGTGTGAATTATCACTACTTCCATTTTTACAACAAAAAAAATGTGAGTAATGAATAACTAATTTTGTACTGTACATAAAGTGAGAATCCCCTTGTCAACATATGAACAAACCACTAAGTTTTCCCCTATGTAATTGTTAAGTAAATAATCATCACAACCTTCCCAGGCACCATCCATCCAAAAAAGTATTCAGAAAAAAAAAAGGAGAAAAAAGAAAGGAAAAAATTATTTGTTGGTGACATATAATACAATACCCAAGAAATTTTATCAGCGAGGTTAATATCAACATGTTTCAAGGTGGTGGCATGTTATAGAGAATGGTGGGTGTATCAAAGGTGATTATTCATCAGTGAACTCCAATACTTTTGCTGTATGTTACTTTTCCTTTCGTCATTGTTTTTTTCAACAGCTCAAGTGTGATGCCGCAGTAATGAAGGGTAATTCAGCCCAATTAAAAATTTAATTTTGTGAGAATGTCAGTAGCTATGTTGTCTGTAATTCAGGTTAATCAAGCTCAATGAAGCAGATTCAAATCCACAACAGAATTTTTCAAATCGCACACAAACCAAACATACTATCAGAAATTTTGAGAGCCAGTCATCATCATCTCCAAAATAGCAAATGCAGAAATAGAATCGAAGCAATTATTGCAATCTGTCAATCCGATCTTCAAATCATTTCTGGAACAAAATTTCCAATCACAAGCATGTATAGACTTAGATCCATCAAGCGGAACACCGAAGATTCTCGAATTGATAAAAAGAGAAAGGGGATCAGAAAACTTCAAGAGCATCACAGCATCAATGTATTCCATACTTCCACAATTTCCAAAATTGATCGGAACAAGAGGTTAATTTGCTTAAAAAAATAAACTAATGGATCGATGAAAACAGGATCCCAGAGTTGGATATAATACCTGACAGAGAGTGGACTCGAGGAGTAGCGACCGCACACCTTCGTAGCTGTGATAGAACCGTGACAGAGATGGTTGTGATTTCAGAAGGAGAGAAAGAGACGGAACAGATCGATGGCAGCGTGTGGCTATAGACTGCTGGTCTCTGTAGCACGACAGAGGCAGTCGATCATCAGGACGTCGCGGCTGCTCGCGCACTGGCGGGGTGGGAGGACAAAGAAAACGCTGCAAGAGGAGAGAGAAGTAAAAGAAAACTGGAAGAGAAACTTAGAAAGAATGGGGAAGTATTGGCGAGAGAGAGGCCACTTTTTATTATAGAGTACAGATGTAATTCAAGAGAAAATATTGTACTGAACTGTAAGAGGCAGTGACTACTGAGCGAGCTAGAAATGGAAGGGATTTCTGCATTCGTGCTATATTGTACGATGACGTTTTAAGAGGACGTATGAATATGATGGAGTTTCTTTTTTTCTTTCCTATTTTAGGCTCCAATTAATTTTAACTCCACCTGACCATAACTGTTTTAACAAAATCTGTCTTCAAAAATCTTTTGACTGCGAAATTACAACTGAACCAAACTTTAGCTCACCCACATCCATATGACATGAGGGCTCAATGCAATCATCGTATTCTAGCGCCAATTTTTTGCCTGCAAAAATCGGAGCAGACGGTGGCTAACGTCACTCTCGGCAACCGTAACACAACCTTTTTTTTCACAATTACATGTATCATTACTCAAAAGAATTTTCAAGTTCTCAAATTTATTCCACCGTTCCGGTTCGTAAATATTAATACAAAATCAAAAAAATTTATTAATAATTATTAAAAAATAAATAATAATTATTAAAAAATTATAAATACCAAAATTACTATTCAAATTCTCTATAATTACTAATAAATTTTTTTGGTTTTATAATGACTCACACAAAACCAAATCCATAGTGTCACCACTCCAACTTTTAACCAATTATATGTGAATGCAACTGTCCAGGATTAATACCCAGATAACTGAAGATCACGAGTTGTGATGGCACATGAATATTTATCAAAAATTTCTGGAGGGAATCACATTTGGACCAATTTAAACTTGAACAAACCCATGTTGCATCCAGCAGAAGCCAAGCAAGCTCAATCCCAGTGCACAAGTCACAATGTATATGATCCCTTCATCATACTTCCAGCAAGTAATCAGAAAATATGCTTAGATCAACAGCTTTAAGCAAACCAAATACACTGTAATAGAACTGCATATCAAATTTCTTTTATAAAAAAAGCAAAAAAATTTACTGCTAAAGCAAACAAGTTCATTGAAATTTCTATAATCCCAAAGTTCTGCGCACCAAGTTCACTTTGATACCCAAAAGAAACAATGGAAAAAGGAAGAAGTCAATCTACAGTATTTGGCAGTAAGACTAAATTTTCAAGCACACCCAAGCAAATAGAATTACAGAAGTCTGAAAATCATTCAGAAAGCAAAATCATACTCATTTAAGTTACAATGTGCCAAAACCGGCGCAAGAATTTAATACTCCCATTTCTTCACTTCCATGCCATCAGGAGGACTTCCTTCCACCTTCTTTGAACCAACTTCGTTCCAGTTCGTTGATAGCACTGTCCCATTCGACTCCACCTGTAAAATAGCACCATGAATATTAGGATGCAGTGCACAGGGTATATACGCTGTTACAACTTTTATTCTTTAATATTTTTTAAGTGATGACCTTCAAACCGTGTTACCAACACCAAAATAAATTATTATACTAGTAATAAGCATTTTACAAGGGTCATATTAAATAAAACACCAGAACCAAAAGTCTTACAAAAGATTTTCTCATGGCTCTTCTTGTGTCTTCATCGGCATCTTTATAAATATCGCGGAAAAATTTGTTCAAAGCTGCATCACCATCTAACTTTTCTTCTTTCTCCTGAAAGTCAGACCACCAGAATGTCATGCCTTGACTGAAAACGTGATTCAAGTTTTTGTTTTAGAAAGTATTCATAAAACTAAGGAACACCAACAAAATCAACTAGTAACAAGCAGACCTCCTCCTTCACTTGAGCTTCAAGCTTATCCCAATCTACATGTTTGGGTTTTGATGATGGGTAAACAGGTCTCTGAGATCCAGTGACTGCAAAACTTTTTAGCATGAGCATATATGCAGCGGATCCTATGTGCCAAAACTACAGTAGATATAATGTCCAACCTACCACTTATTGGTTTAGACACCACTTCTCTTTGGTAGCCAGACCAGACCCACTTTCTTTCAGACAATGTCCAAAGACAGAAAATCAGTAGAATAATAACTTACCAGAAGAATCATTAACCCTTTGTGGAACTGTGTTTTCCTTGCTGAATTCAAGAGAAGTCCAGTGAATTGGTTCAGATTTTGCAAGGTGAATTTCAATTTTGGTGGACAAGACATCGTATCTGCACTTGGCAGGTATAATCTGTCGTATGCAAACAAATACCAAAACGGTAGAATTAGCAATTTGTTCAGGACATAACAAAAAGCTCACTGTTTGAAGCAAAAGGAAATGAATGATTTAGCAAAATTTAGTAATCTGTGGTTCTCATATAACCTTAATACTTCAAGAAATTCTAGAGCTCTATATTTCACTCTAATGAACAGCTAGCAAATACTATATTTTGAAAATTACTTTACATGTTATTTCCATGAGAAACAGCTTCTTTGACAACATTAATTTCCAGAAATACCTTTCCGAATAAGCGAGGTTGAAATTGATATGTGTCTTCGCCAAGGACATCAATGCTAACACTTAGCTGCAAAACAACAAAAGAAAATTGCATTTGTTTAGCCTATCTATTCCTACCGATATCTATAGAACTGTAAAACCAAAAGTTGAATATAGATGAACAGCATTCGATTAGCGTGCATCGTACTATTTGTTCACCGTAGTCAATAGAAACATTGTTGGCTTGTATTCCCTTTGCAAATATAGTCACAACCACTTCCTCCGGTTTCTGATAAAATCCATGCCTGCTCAAATATTTTTCACTAGATTAACCAAGCATCTCCGTAGGGCTGAAACACTTGTTTTTCCATTATAATATAAATGGTAAGAGATGAATATAAAACCAGCATAACAGTGCTCGCACATGAATCTAATACAGTAAAATGTGAAATATGCAACAATATATGTTATTGGCCTCTGCACATATGGAGCAACAAATTCAGCAGAGATCAAGCCAGTACCAAAATTTGCACAAACCTATATTTCGGTTTGGCTGATGTTTCCACCTGATTGGGAAGGTCCTTCACTAGCTCATCATCTTTCGTAGGCACAACATTTGTTGGCACCTTTTCCAATGAGTGGTTTGGTAAATCACTGGTTTCCTCTGAGCAAGATTTGAAAACCATCAATAAGATAACAAGAATGACATTAAAATGCACAAGATATTTTCTAAAATCTGACAACTCTGTTAAATACCACCCCCCAGCCCAAAAAATAAAATAAAAAAACTCCCTTAGGTATTTCATCATGGAGAATGGTACACCAGTTCCATTGCTTACAAGAAATATAACCTTGTAAAAGACAACCGCATACCTGCTATGCGTTCCTCACATTCCTTGATCAAATTGGTAAATCTGAAGTCTTCTGGTGCTAGAGAAGCGCCTGCTTCTAAAGCTGCCTTGGCAGTTTGATACTCCTCAAGCTTCACACATGCGATGCTGTAACCAGAAACAGCAAACAAGGAAATTCAATAAGAAATTCTACAAAAGGAACTAGGAACCATGCATGCGATTAACCAAAGGGGGCCATACAACGCAAAGCAACAGATCCCTATAAAGGATTAAGAGAATCTTATGATTGATAAAGAAAATGGCAATGCAGGGATGTAGCCACCAGTGCTACACAGGAAAATGATGCAGCCCCAGAAATATTGATCGCAAAAATAATTATTTCTACTTCTACCCCCTAAAATAACCTAGAATATATGATTTGGCACCAAGCTAAACCAGTATCCTGCAAAACGTATCACCAATGCAACATGTGACACTTCGTCACCTAGAAGGCTTAACTGGTACTCAAATAGCATGTACCATAGACGTGCTACTAGAGTTTCTTTCTCTATCTAAAAGGAGGAGAGGGGGATAGTGGTATAGTCGATGCACCTGCACATCCTTTCATGCTATCCTTTTCCATCTACTTATCAGAGTAATTCTTCAAGAAAGTGCTGAAGACATAGGCTATCCTTGAAATGTTTGGAGTAGCGTTCACCTCTTATGATCCTTCTTAGATATAACTTTATGGAAATTTCAGAACTCAGAGACACAAATATTAATAAGTAGTCTCTAAGTAATAGCGAGAGAATATTCATAATAAGTGACCAAGAGCTGATTCAGTCCACAAAATAGTATCTAAACATAAGGAAAAGCGGGTGATATATCAAAGTAGTAGAATCACTACTGCAAAAGATAATATAATTTATCTGTTACATGCACCCCATTCCTACAATTTCCTGATAAAAGTATATTTTTTGGTAAGATTTGTAGAGATCAATCAACTACCTCAACCCATGTGATCTGGGCCCACCCTTACTCAGAAAAAGGACCGTATACTTGAAGCAAATCATTCTTGCGCACTAATGCATCACTAAAAAAACCTATATTGTAATTGTGCAAATCTTCTGCCCCTTTTTTAATTTATCTTCATCAAACATATGCATTCCACTGATTTAAAACAAAATAGGCTTAACAATTTGGACCATAAGTAATGAACATATAATAATTACTTCACATACAAGAGATGTTACACATAAGATATTAAGCATTGATAATTACAAATTACAATAGAAACATATCCTCGAGAAACTAATCAATCTGGCAAGAAACAATTGACTCACGCTTTTCGCAAGTATGCTTTAGGCATTGCAGGATCCAACTCAATTGCTCTGCTCGCATCAGCCACAGCCTCTACACGTAGATTATTAAGAAATTAACCATTGTTTTTCCAAATTATTGTCAAACCTTAGATATTGCCCAAAAACATGAAACACGGAACAAATATTACTACAGATAAATTCTAAATTTTCGAGTCACTTCAGCCAAAATACGCATGAAACATGAAATCAGAAGACGCAAATACGCATGCACAAAAGCTCATATCCATGTGTTTTCGAGTCACTTCAGCCAAAATAAATTCTAAATTTTCTTCACTAGCCATTCTACGCATAAAAACGAACACCAACACGAAAGTCAAAGTCTTCTCTTCTCCCTTTCATTCCCCTCCAATTTCTCCATAAACAAACAAAATAACGACTACGCACCATATAAAAAAATAGAAAATTACGTTAAGATAAAGAAAAGGAGAAAAAAATAAATACCAGTGAAATTTTCGAGTTTGTTGTTCGCCTGAGCTCGGTCAGCGAAGAGCTCAGCGTTCATAGGGCTGAGAGAGATGGCTTGCGTGTAGAGATCCACTGCTATCCCGAAGTGGTCATCGATGAACGCCTCTTTGGCCTTCTTTTCGAGATCAGACGCCATTGGAGGGAGAGAGAGGAACAGAAGTCTCTAGAAGAAATAGTAAAAAGAATGAGAGAGAATACGATTGACTTGAGATACTAATTAAAGGATAAATACCAGAGTGTAAAAAGAGATAACTTGTATTTAGCATTTTAGGGCATGTCTGATGTTTGGGAAGTACTACTTGCTAAAAAGGAAAATATTTGTCAGGGATAAAAAAAATCTAAGATAATTATTGATTTTTCTTTTTCAAATTTTCTTCGATCACGAAATATACAATTAAAATTTTCTTTTTATGTATTTTGCCACAACATTGTACTCTTATTTCATTTACTACCCTTTTATGCAGTTATCAAGATAGTATTATTTTTATTTTATAATTTAAATTCTTCAAAAATAAGATTAGTTAAACACTTTTAGACTCAATCAAATTGTTTTAAGATTTCAGCTCCAAAAAATATTGGTGAAAAGGTAATTTAGTAATTTACAGCAAAAAAATTAGATAAAGTGCATAACTTCTCTACAAGATTTGATTCAAAGTACTTGATATAATGAAAAAAAAAATTACTAACTAAATTAATCATACATTCAATGAAAAATAGATTAAACAACTAGTAATGATAATTATTACTAAAATGACATTTATATTCGATTAAGATTAAGTTGAGGTTAAGATAAACAATTTGCTTTTGTATCTAAACGAAATAAAATTTTACAATCCAAAATCAGAAACGATTGGGATTATTGGTGTTGAGTTTCACGAGTGAGTGTGTCTTATATTAAAAAAAGATAGTGAATATTTGAAAGACACTTGTATAAAGGTGAAAATAGAATACATTAATACAAGTTTTTGATTTCAAATAGTTTTCAACATCATACGTTTTCACTTGATGAACTGCTCAAGCTCAAGTTTTTTCTCAATATTAATCATTATAACTAAAAATTAGCCACTTAACCTCTCAAATCAAAATATGGTGGTTGTTTAAATAAAAGTATGTTAAAATTATCATTGTACTTGTAAAAAATATACAATTTGTAATAAGTTAAGTTGATTAAGAATCCGATTCCAACATCATCTAACTCATTTGTAAAGGTTTTAGTCTAAATAATTGTAAAAGCATGCACACGATATTACGCTACTCTGTTTATTTTGTTAATATCAATTTAGTTTATCATATGAAATTAAAATGAAATTGAATTGGAACAAAATTAAAAAATAACTATAAACTAAAATAGTAATACAAGATTTTGTTTGATTCAAAGTATTAGCTAAATTTATCCTACCCGAATCTTATTCATTGACAAGATTAATGGGTAAACAAAATTATCCACTAAACTTAACCATTGTCCAAAAAAAAATCCCCCATGAGAGCTAAACGATGAGGACTTATTTATAAACATCAATATGACCACTATTATATCGAGGAAATTTCCATGATCATCATCTTGGCCTCTACGAAAATAATTTAATTATTTTTATTATAAAAGAGTATCATCTTTGAATCATAATCAATATATTAAACAAATGATATAAAATAGTAGTAAGTTTTATCCTAGCTCTCTTTTATATCATCTATATACCAAAGAAATGATTAGATGAAAATTATTTAATAATATCCTCCTATTAATTTGAGCTAACTCAAAATAATGTGAGCATTGCAGGCTGGTTTTGATGCCAATAACAAAAGGCAGAGATGATTTGCAAAGCAGCCACCAAATTCTTTAATCGAAATGAATTAACCCGCTTCGAGGAAACTTGTTCGCGGGTTCTATTATTTTGCAACAAGAATTCTTTGAAAGAAGGTATATGTGTTCACGGTCCAGTAATCAAACTGGGTCTTCAAGATCATTTGTATTTGAACAACAATCTGCTGTCTCTATATGCAAAATGTTACGGAGTTGAGAAAGCACGCCACTTATTCGACGAAATGCCTTACAAGGATGTTGTGTCGTGGACTGGGATGCTGTCTGCTTATGCTAAGAACGAAAACCATGAGGTGGCGCTTGAATTGCTCGATATGATGGTGATCTCAGGTCAGTACCCGAATGAGTTCACATTGTCTAGTGTCTTGCGATCATGTGCTGCTTTGGGAGAATTCAGTCGAGGAACTCGTATACAAGCCTATATGATAAAGAGTGGGGTTGAGTTGAACCCAGTTTTGGGCGGAAGTTTGATTGATTTGTATTCTAAGTGTGATCACACTGAAGAAGCTTATAAATTATTTACTTGTATGGACAATGGTGATACTGTTTCTTGGACAATAATGATATCTTCTTTAGTTCAAGCTCAAAAATGGAGACAGGCTTTAGGACTTTATGCCGATATGATTAAGGCTGGTGTTCCTCCAAATGAGTTCACTTTTGTGAAACTTTTAGCTGCTTCTGGTTTTCTTGGTTTAAATTGTGGGAAAATACTTCATGCCCATATGATAATATGGGGAGTTAAGCTGAATGTGGTGTTGAAGACAGCCCTTGTTGATTTGTACTCAACATGCCACAGGATGGAAGATGCTATAAAAGTCTCAAATTCAACACCTGAATATGATGTTTCACTATGGACCACTATTATTTCTGGGTTCACTCAAAACTTGAAATTCATGGAGGCCTTTGATGCGTTTCATGAGATGCAGATATCTGGAATGGAACCATGTAATTTTACGTACTCTAGTATTTTAAATGCTTGCTCATCAGTTCAATCCTTGGATTTAGGGAAACAGGTGCACTCAAGAGTGATCAAGGCTGACTTGGATGATGATGTTTCTGTTGGAAATTCTCTTGTTGATATGTACATGAAGTGTTCCCAAATGATAGAAGATGCCTTTCGAGTGTTCAGAGGAATAAACTCACCAAATGTCATCTCTTGGACCTCTTTGATTGCTGGCCTCGCTGTTCATGGTTTTGAACTAGATTCTTTCAACTTATTTATTGAGATGCAAGCTATGGGAGTACAACCAAATTCCTACACTCTCTCTAGCATTCTTGGGGGATGCAGTAGAGGAAAGTATGTACACCAAACATTGAAGCTACATGGATATATAATTAAAACAAAGGCAGACCATGACATAATTGTTGGGAATGCTCTTGTAGATGCCTATGCTGGATTGGGACTGGTAGATGATGCACGGCATGTGATTAGTACGATGAATCACAGAGATGCAGTTACTTACACAAGTTTCGCCACAAGATTAAATCAGATGGGCCAGCATGGAATGGCATTAAGCACCATCAATCATATGTACAATGATGATGTTAAGATGGATGAATTTAGCTTGCCCAGCTTCTTATCGGCCTCAACTGGCTTGGGCACAGTGGAGACTGGGACACAAATTCACTGTCACTCTCTTAAATCTGGCTTAAGCAACTGGATTTCAATCTCAAATGGTCTAGTTGACTTTTATGGGAAATGCGGATGCTTGCATGATGCAAATAGAGCTTTTGGGGAGATAACTGATCCAGATGTGGTGTCATGGAATGGGTTGATATCTGGGTTGGCATCAAATGGGTATATCTCCCGTGCTCTCTCTGCTTTTGATGACATGAGGTTAGCAGGAGTAAAACCTGATTCTATTACATTCTTGCTAGTGCTTTTTGCATGCAGTCATGGTAATTTGGTTGACATGGGTCTTGCGTATTTTCATTCTATGGAAGAAACACATAAAGTAGTTCCACAATTTAATCACTATGTTTGTTTAGTTGATCTTCTTGGCCGAGCTGGCCACTTGGAGGATGCAATGGGGGTTGTAGAAACTATGCCTTTTGAGCCAGATGCTGTGATCTATAAAACATTATTACGTGCCTGCAGAGTACATGGGAATGTGCTTCTTGGGGAAGATATAGCCATGCGAGGTCTTGAACTTGACTCGTTGGATCCAGCATTCTTTGTGCTGCTTGCAGACATGTATGATGATTCTGGCCGGGCTGAGTTAGGTGAAAAGACTCGAAGGTTGATGAGAGAGAAGGGGTTGAGGAAGAATCCTGGCCAGAGTTGGTTGGAGATTAGGAACACAGTTCATCTATTCATTGCTGGAGATAGTTCACATCAACAGATAAATGAGATTCATGAAAAAATAGAATCACTAATAAGCGAGTTTAAGAATAGGGGATATCTATACCGAGACAAGGGAGATACATCTTATCACAGTGCAAAGTTAGCTGTTGCATTTGGTCTTCTAAATACAACAGTAAAAGCTCCTATACGTGTAATTAAGAATAAACCAACATGCAAAGATTGCCATAACTTTATTATCCTTGTGACTCAGTTGGTCAATAGGGAGGTAATCGTGAGAGATGGGAACCGGATCCATTCCTTCAGGAAAGGTGAGTGCTCGTGTTTTGGAAACTGGTAGTTTTTAATGAAGGGGAACAACTTTTCGTTACCTTGTTTGTTCTTCTGAAGTGAAAGAAGATTTTATTAAGGATGTAACACAATCACACTGCTTTGGTATGTGCTATATTGAAATTGAGTGATGTTGATAAGGCAGTGACGTTGTTATGGAGATATTACAACATTTTTACTTTTGACACTGCATATTCTGTGTTTTTGGACCATGCCATTTACATTGCCAGGAAGTAAAATATCTGAGATGGTGAAAGAGATGGAAACGATGAGGTTGCATAGAGCAAACTGGTTAGGTTTTATTGCAAAGATGATTAAGTTTTCACGAGGCTCTTTCCCATGTTGGTTATGGTCTGCAAGTGGATGGATTTGCAAAACCAGCAATTGTGAAGGAACTGCAAACAAAAAACCAAAATGGCTGTGCAGTTCCATTTGCACTGTATGCAAGTTATCCTGATTGATGAGTTCCTGCAAAGCTTAGAAGAATGAAGCCATAATCCTCTGCCTAGTTAATTCTGTTTGGTGGAGTTGCTCCCAAAAATGCTGCATTTGTAACTAGCAAGTTAGGTTTAATTACTCACCAACTGTAGTCATTTGTTTACTCTAGTAGTTGCTGTAGAGTCAGTTGTCAGAACATTCTCGGATACCTGATTTTGTATCCAGTGTGGAAGAAAGACGAGAATTCCTTTTGATCAGGCGGTTGGAAGCTCGAGCACTTGATCATTATCCAATTTCCCTGTTATAGACTGGTGAAATCGTACAGTATTTCTGGTATCGGGGATCTCCATCCTCCATGATTAGGATTTTAGTGATATCCTGACTAAATAATGTCATATCATTTTAAAATTAAATCTACCATAAAATTATTGGAGTTCTAAACATTATCCTTGATCACAACGCTGGATTTAGCCAATTCCACTGTTTGGCATTGGTCCTAGTTTGTGAGCATGGCCCACTGGTCACTTTCACGGTATGCTATCAAATTATCGATACCAAATCCTATTGGCCTTGAATGTATATTAGTAAAACTTGGTTTGCTGTACTACATCCCCTCCATATTCAAGGAATCAACATATTTTGCATAGTAATCAACCTTGTTATCTGTCAGTAAAACTACATTACTAAGTGCAAAAATAGAAAGGAAAATAAGAGATCCATTTGCCCTGGCGCAAACTGGCTAATCATGAAGTAATTATCCATACATTTAGACCACAAGTTAGCCTAAACGAAGGAGAAGCACAGGGATTAACACCAATAATGATAAATTATGCACAACCACGGTGCTGTCATGCTGTGCGCCTGACCGAACATATAATGAGTTCACTGGTTAAAAACATCAATTGTATCATTATGCATGAATGAAGACTTGGAAAAACCACAATAGTTTGTGTAACACCTCAACTCAAGATTATTAACTCAACAATAGTTCAAGAGTTTAACAGGGAATAAACTCTATTCAAACTAGCAGACAGCCCTGGTACAAGAAATTTAAACGAGAGAACACGCAGAAAAGAATAGATGCAACTCTGAAACTCAAGGTTCCTCCAGCATGTGCCAGCTACAACCTATTCCTTTGACTGTGACTCGCTGGAGGAGACCGCTGGTACATCCTTTTCGGGGCGTGAAGTAGCAGCCTCCAAAGTCTTGTAGAACTCCTCTGGTAGAGGACCAGGACGGTGCAAGGGAATATGCTTGGGAACCGGAGCATCATTTTCAATAACCTCACATTCATAGTCATCAGGAACACCCCAAGGATCCCATTCTGCAATGGAACACAGTATAGATTACAAACAATTAATAACAAAAGGCATGTCCCCTCCATGAAATAAATGAAGCTGAAAATGGCACTGTTACAAATATTTATACAAGCTTCAGCCTTCAATGAACATGAGGGTAGATTTGATACAGAATCTCATATATCAGTTGGATCAGTAAACTGTGAACTGATCCCTGGTTGGTTTTCTCTGGAGTTCTACTCAACATGACCAAAGAGACAATAGAAGAACTGAAGAAACTGATCCTAATGCAATATCTCAAACCAAAGAAACTGGTCTCGTGACACATAACAACAAGAAACCAAGTTCAAGGGCAGAAGCAATTACCAAAGCTTCCATATATCACACAGTTAAGAGAATTTGAAACCCAAACAAAATATCATAGCACTTCTTGATTTTTCCCCATAATCTAGGTCTTACTCAACAACCTCAGTGGTTATGGAGCAGTACTACTAATTTGAAAAGAAATTTCATCACAGATAATGCAATTAGAATAAAAATGAATGCTTACAATAAAATAAACAAAGAGGGTTATCCAAACCAAATGGTTCAAAAATTAAATTAGGTTCAAACAGTTATTTAACTCAAACCCATTTAATATCAATTAATCTTAGTCTAGCTATCAGTCAGGAAGTTGAGTAGACCACCATGCTGAAATTTACAAACTTGATTAACCTAAGCCAGGCATTCAATAACCTGACACAACTCAGGTTTTTCTAGGACAAAGTACAAACAGGACATAAGATTAGCTAGGAAAGAATTGAAGCTTTTAGCAAACAAAACCAAACAGGGCAATCTCGCAGTGTGTGAGCAGGCATGTGTATACACAAGCACTTAAGTATGGAGAAGGGAAGTATCAGAAAGCAAACTACAGACCGAGATCCACAACAATACATAGTCACTTAGATATAACAAAAATAAATAAATACATAGTCACTTCAATTCACGATTTAACCTAAGCCAGGCATTCAATAACCTCACACAACTCAGGTTTTTCTTGGACAAAGTACAAACAGGACATAAGATTAGCTAGGAAAGAATTGAAGCTTTTAGCAAACAAAACCAAACAGGGCAATCTCATAGTGTGTGTGCAGGCATGTGTACACACAAGCACTTAAGTATGAAGAAGGGAAGTATCAGAAAGCAAACTACACACTGAGATCCACAACAATACATATTCACTTAGATATAACAAAAATAAATAACATACATAATCACTTCAATTCATGATTATTTATTTCAAAAGTGGTTGGTAACTTGATGAGTATTAGATATTTTCAATGTAGGGGATCATACCAATTCAACCTAAATAATAACTTTCTATTGCATTAAAATAATACTGATATTCCACATTGAAATAAACCAATTTCAGCACACCCGCTTGCAATTTATGTTGTTCGAATTAGCACAGATATTTCATACCATATCAGATATGGTTAACCTGATAATTAAGTTATAGACATCTTTATGAACATTAGATGGTGGTTAACCCGAGGGATTGTCATATCCAAAGAATACAGACCTCTTCTTCAAACCACCTCGAAAATTATATCCCATAACATAAATGATCCACGGACGCCACCACTAAAAGTCCATGACTCTTGTATAAAAACTTGGCACTTTCTCTTCTTTGGTGCCACCGATTGTTTTTCCTAGCTAGTTTTCCCCTCCCATTAAAACATTATCCAACAAGTATTTCAAGTTAGCACACGCCAACTCCCTAAGAGTATGTTTGGAACAAATGAATTCCATAAATTTAATGGAATATTCTTGGAAAGACCAAAAACTATAAAATTCTTTTGTGAATGAATTCACGAATTAAGTTAGTTTGTTGCAAATTCTATCAAATTTAATAGAACTTGCAAATGAATATCACAAAATGAAGAGGAGAAAAATATTTGACCAAAGCTCTCTCTTTCTCTCTCGTTTAGTTGAAAGAAATGGCAAAGTTCTCCAATAAAAAGGTAAGAATATTTTGCCTAGTGCATATTTTCTTTGGTCGTATATATTACTCATTTATTCTAGGTATGAAAATACAATTGAATTCTACAATTTAATATAAGAAAGTCAAACATAAAAATCCATTCCAATTCATTTGCAAATGAATTCTTTTTCAATTCATTTACATTTGGTTTCAACCGAGTGTAATAAATTCTTGTATGATCAAATTGCACGGGTGCGCTAGCCCATGCCGTCTTGCAATTCACATAGGCTCAGAGTCCAAACTCTGAGTTCTAAAACAACACAGAGCTCAAAATTTTATCTTCTTTACTTTCCATTTTCAAACATCCAAAAAAAGCACAAACTCAACTCACAAATTAGATTTAGGGCCATTACAAATCAGTAAAAAGACCAATCATCTTAGCCACGAACTTGAACTCCCCCACCTAAATTTTCAGATTCCACAACACCATAAAATTCAAATTCCATTTCTCCTCCACATTCTCAGCAATCAAACATGTCACAACAAAGATTCGCAATATTCAAAACAAAAAAATTTGAATAGATAAACAAATGAAAAAGGCAATAATCAGCGAAGGAAATGTACGGACCGATCATTTTCCCAATGAGCTTGAGCTCGTCTTGGGCCTCCTCGATGAGCTCCTCGACCTGGCCACAGCCAAGCCGCTTCTCGATATCCTCCCAGTCCTCCTCTTCTTGGCACACCTTGAGACGATGCCGTGTGAAGCTCTCAACGGCCTTACGGTACCCCTCGTCCTCGGGGACGGCCTGGATCTCCTTTAGGGTTTTGTTGTAGAGATTGATCAGGACCCCCCTCGCGTTGGGGACCACGTCCAGCCCCACGATCCCCGTCGTTTGCTTCACTTTGGCCATCAATGGCCGTCCGATAACTCGCAGGAACATCTTTGGGCCTTGTCTACGCGGAGCTCAATGATCACTTCTCTGCCTCTCTTTTCTCAGGTACTCTCTCAGTGTGCGAGTTCAGGAAGAAAACGGTATGTTGCTTTGGTCGTATCTTCTACGATGGCTGTAGTGAATATATGAATTTCGACCGTTGATTCTCATTTGTTCACTGTGTCATAATGATATAAATGGTCAAGATTTGCCCATCTCAAAAAATGTAGTAAACGGGGTACCCTTCCGTTGAGATTAATACGGTCAATTTCGATACTGGGTTGTGATTTTACACGATGAGGGCTCCTAAATCCTTGTTCGTAGACTAAATTTAATTTTTTTTATTAGTCCACCGGGGCCTGCAGGCCTTTTACACAAATAGCCCATATTTAGAGCCCAAATCCAACCCCAACCCAATTACGTGACATAATTTTTTTTTTCTTATGATAAAAGTCAAACCCAATTATATAAAGTATAATAAGCGGATTGAATAAGTTTGCTTTTCCCGTACACAAAAAATAACGAATTAATCTTTCTTAGGCAAACATACATTTTTTTATTCTAAAAACACATTACAATGGCAACATTTGATATCTTTTTATTCCCTCTATTTATTTAGGATTATTATCGTCAAACACTCTTACATTTTATCATGTATTTCAATATTTTTTTTACATTTTAAAAACGATCAATTTACCTTTTATATTTTAAACATGTTTTTAATAAGTGATAATTTCAATCAAATTTATAGCGGTGCATACAAAAATCTATCTCATAAGATCAAGTGAATGTCATGCCCACAAAGTTCATTTTATGAACTCAATCCAGTCCGTTTTATAAATACAAAATTCTATAAACTAATTAAAACTCATTAATAATATAAAAACATTTTATATTCTAACATTTGAGATCATTCTCATATAATTTATTTCAAGACTTATTTGATAAATATGGATGGACAGATTATAAATACTTGAAGGATTTGTTTGACTGAATATTTGAATGCCACCGTTACAAGAAAAAATATTATATACATAGTTGAATGTAAGTCAATTGATAAAAAACCTATAAATAATTTAAAAAAATGATTAAAAATAAATAATATATTTTTCTTCATATTAATATCATAATTTATTTTTTTTCAAAAATTTATGGTTTGAAGATTTAGCTAAGCAAACTTTTTTATTACGTTCAATAAACTAAAGAGTAGTGATTTTTTTTCCCGTTCCACATTCTAAATCCGTAAAATTATTGTACGTTTGGATCCTATGCTACTGTGCATATTCACCCGCCCCACATAGTTTGGTAAAGCATAAGATAATTGACCCTATATTCAAAAGTGTGGACCCAATATTAAATATGTGAGAGAGTGAACATAGTATAAAATTCAAACCATACAATTAATTTCCTTTTTAATACACAATTTGTCAAAAAATGTAGGTTCCACTCACGTCTTTATTTTTAACCACATTTGTCGGGTCAACGTAGATTGGTTTCCTCTAAAAATTCAATCAAAACTTATCAAATTTTAATTCAATTTAATTTATTTAATTTATCGAGTTAATATATTTTTAATTAAAAATTAATTTAAACATATTACATAAGTAAAATATTTTATTATTCATCGTATTCAAAATCAAATTTATTACAATAATTCAGTAAATTTTACAAACCTATCGCTCACAAAATACCTTAAATTATTTAAAACAAAATTTAAACAATCTTAATTTAATACAAACCACGCAAAAAGCAAATAAAAACTAAATATTTGAGGATTTTGATCAATGAAATTATTCAAAACATTAACACCGGTATAAACTTGTTCCAAGTTAGAATATCCATGAACAAGTTCTTACGTAACAATAAGCATGTACATCATAAAAAAAATCGTAAAGTGAATGACCATAGATCATAAGCAAATCGATTCAATATTTTTTTGAAAAGCATATTGGAAGTTTAAAAAAAAAATTCACAATAACAAAAGGTTTTTTCCAACTAAAAAGTATTAAAAATAAAATATGTTTTTAACATAATTAAGTCCTAAAGTGATTTTTTTATTAAAAACCGTTATTTTTTGTTAGAGGATTTCTAGAAGAAAGAAACGAAATGATATATATATATATATATATATATATATATATATTTTATCAATCCAAACTAACTTTAAAAACATGGATGTAATTCATCAATTCTTAAAGCAAATATATTTTAAATACATATAAAATAAACTATACATAATATAACAAAAAAACATATAAAATATAATTATATAATGATTAAATTACCGTTTGAGATAAGTTGAAAATTTTTAAATTCATAATCAACCCAATTTATTGGGTTCAATAATTTTTTAATCTAAACCCAATTAAACTTTTAAAATTTTCAATTCAACTCAATCCATTACATCAATTTGAATCATAACCATCGATTTTCATGCTCCCCTCTCACATACAACTCATTTTCGTTTTAAAAAGTAAAAAAATCGCTTCACTGCAATTTGTGATGTGGTAAATTCTCTTGCACAATGATGGGATCAACGCATATAACTTTATTGCCTTTAAAAGTTAAAATTTTGGGTAACTCTCACTATTTTGGGAGAATTTCTTGCCAAGGTGGAGGGCAACATCAAATGTCTGATCTAGTGGGTCTCATCTTATCCGACGACTAATGTTGCTTGTTGTTCATAAAATCCGGTTCAAACAAATTATTTTCTTGTTTTAGATTAAAAAAAATACGAGTCACATTTGTGCAGTCCACGTACTAATCGTTATCAAAAAATTAAAAAATTAAAAAACAAAATTCAATTCAAACAAATTTTTTTTTTGTTTTAGATAAAAAAAAACATTAGTCACATTTGTGCAGTCCACGTATTGATCATTATCAAAAAATTAAAAAATAAAAAAAAATTGTTTCATTACAACACATGATGTGATAAATCCTCAATCGCATTAATGAGACTCACACATAAAATTTTATTAATTATTTTTTATAAAATTACTGAGGTATTTAACTTCCACTATTATAGATAAAAATAAAAATAAAAGTTTGTAATTATGATAAATTATGACAAATAAAATAATCGAGCTCAGATTTTGTGACGGGTATTTATTTATTTTCTTTTTTATTTTTAGAATAGAATAGTAGTGTGTAGCTTTTAAAGTTAGTTAACTAATTAGGTATCTTTAATTACCTTCGAAAGAAGTTAGGTTAATCTATTTTTGGGCAAACAACCCACAATATAGAAAATTAGAAGCGTTGTTGCATCCTATCCACTTCCATACTTCCATTTATAATACAGGAATTACCTTCTAAGGCTGCCACAGAGACAACTGATTACTGCTTAGGTCACATTTTTCCATTAAAAACACCTTCCTTAAGATAAGATAGGCCTAACAACTTGCATCCCTACATTACATCATGAGATTCTTGAACAACCTTATGAATGAATGATACACATTTCTTTGATGCCCAATTTAATATTTAATAATTTTTCATACAAAAAAAAATTAATAATTCTTAAAAATAAATAAAAATTAAGCAATTTGGATTTAAGCAACTTTGCTTAAATAAAAATTTAATTTATGTCACTTTTTAAATTAATTTTTTTGTAGGTTTAAGTAAATTTGATTAAATCCAGATTTAAAAAAAAAAACCAAAAGAGATCCAATATTTAATTAAAAAAATTGTAGAGAACACTATTTTACTTGTGTAGATAATTAATGAGAATCCAAATAAAATATGTTTGACTTTGACCAAAGAACCCACTCGTATATATAGTCGCTCCACTGTGTGAACAGACGAAAAAAAGGACCAACTTGACATATAGTATAAAGAGGAAAACAGCAAGAAATTAAAATGAAATATCCATGTCTTAAAAGGTAATTTTAGTGAGGACAGTCTTTGCCACGTAGACGATGACAAAGCAAAATGGAGACCGTTGAATATTAAGTCATGTTCCAGCATAAGATAGATAGGTTACTAGTGTTGTTACTAAAAGTTTTAACCAAAAATAACCAAAAGACGAAAATGTCGCTAATTTGAGAGGATACTTATGGTCTTAGGGAGCTTTTCAAGGGACAAAACTGTCTTATCAAAGAAGGAAAGCATCTTTGCTGCCCAAATTAGCTAATTGCCATTATTGAGAATTATTGTTCTTTTCTGTTAGATCATTAATTACCATGCAGAATCAAATCAATAACAGGGTGTAACAAATAATTACTTTACTCAATTGTAGGTAAACTCTGATGATAACTATGAAAGTCAGAATCTGAAGGTAAGTTTCACATAAAGGAGTCGCGTATATAATACGCGCGGACGATTTTAGTTTGACACCCGTGAGTATTGATTTTTATAACTTTTTTTAATCAGTAAATTTTGAATTTATATTTAAATTCTACTACGATAGTATAAAACAAGCAACGCAATGAGTTTCACGTTTCAAGCACATATTACATATGTAATATATGAATAATTCGAATTTAATATTCGTTTGTATTTTTATAATTAACTTCATAATAATAAGATCGAATTAACTTTTCAATCATTGTGTGATAATTAGTGTAATGAGTTTCGTACTTAAGAATAATGTGTGTAATATATAAATGATTCGAATAACATTCACTCGTCGTTATCTTTATAACTAATCGCTTATAACGGTAAAATTTGATTATATGTACATTTAAATCCTTACATGTTAATAAGTAGTGTAATGTATTTTACGGGTAAATGTTGTGTGTTTACAATACAAAGATAACTCAAATTTGATACTTGCAAATACTGTAGCGCAATAAATGAAGGTGAAATTCAAATTTAGCTTGTGATTTATTTATTTATTTTAGCTCATGATGATAATAATGGACTTATTAATAGAAATCATGTACTTCACCGTGAAATTTAGAAAAATATAGCATAGATGAAATGAAACAACTCTAACCTGTATCATTATGATGAAAAGGGTAAACAACTGAACATATGATTACTGTTAAACTGTATAATGTTATTTACCCAAAAAGTAAAAGCGAAGAAAAAAAAAAGGAAAAAAACTATTGGGTGGAGAGGGAACAGATACTTTCCTAGTTTCCTTCTCTTTCTATACCTATCTCGATTTTTTTTTTTTTAAAGTTTACGGAATCCTAGTATGCCATCTCTGTAAACCTTTTTTTTGTTAAAAAAAAAGAAAAATAAAAGAAACTCGAAAATTCAAAGCCCACCAACATCAGCCACTGCCGGCGGCGAAAGAGCTACCGGCACCCTAGGACGAGAAGTTACTGCCAAAAGCTGGTCTACCTCCCAAACCAGTAGTACCAGCACCAGAACCGCTATTGCCAAGTCTTCCTTGTAACCCCGAGAAAATATCTTCATCGATATTGAAAGCCAAGTTGGGGATCAAGATAGGATCCTCGTCCTCCTCTTCATCGCTGATGATCATCTTCATGTCAGCTCCATCATCCATCTCCATGTTTCTATCTTCAATGCCATTGATTTCATTATTCATGATAGTCTCATGATTTCCCTCCGTTGGATGATGATGATGATGATGATCAGCAGGCGATGGGATCGTCGGAGAGAGACTGGTGGTCGAGACAGGAGAGGAAGAGGAAGCGTTGTTGGCAATGCTCTGTGGGCCTCCAGAGTCATTGCTGGTTGCGGGTTTCCGGGTCGTGGCCACCTTGTTCCGGGTACTACCCGCAAGAGAGTTCCGGTGGGTTGGGCGCGGATGAGTGTGCTCTCCAGTGTAGGAGACGATGTATATACTATCATCCACATGGCTCCTCTCCACCTGCTTTCTTGCAGCACACCCTTTGGAGCTGCTGCACCTGTAGTAATTTCTGCAGAAACGGAAATTAACCAATTAAATTCCTCCATTAGATATGAAATTTTCCCGAGAAAATATACATAACAAGTAAGAGAAAATGGAAGCAGAGAAATTGATTTTGATTGAACCTCGGGTAAGATGAGCCTTTGATTGGTTTCTGCCCGTATTTCCTCCAGGCCCACATATCAGCGGACAAATTTGCCGCTATCACATGACAAATAGTTTTTTTCTGCTGGTTTTTCCTGTTCAATCATGGAAATGAAAATTAATAGATGATTCTAGAAATGGTCATTTTTCAAAAAATCAAATCTTGAAGGGATTCAGATTCGTTGATTTTTTTTACCTCTTTCTAGATCGAGTGGCCTGTGATTGCATTGGCCGTAGTCCAGCAGGTCTTTGAACAGCCTGATTATGTTGCTGCTGCTGAAATTGATTTGGCTGCTCATTTTCTGTTTGTTGGTGTGTTTGTTCTCCGAAAACAAAAACAGGAGTATTGGGGGTTAAAGAGGGATTAATGCTTGTGATGCTAAGTGGTTTCTGTTGTTGCTGTGGGCTAATAAAATTCCCATGAAGATCTATAGCAGAGGAGACAGGAAAGATACCTTGATTACTGGGCAAAAAGGGTTTGAAACAATCTTGCAGTTCACCAGAACTATTGTTAATCACTGGCTTTGCAAGACCCGGAAAAGAAAATTGGTCATCTTCTTCCTCAAATGTCAAGGAAGACAAACACGCCAAAGGATTTTCTGATTCACTATCTCTGTAATTACTGGCAGTGTTCTGTGTGTTGTTTGTGACGTTAGTGGCAGAGGGGTAACTCCTCACCACTGCAAAAAGATCCCAACCCTCAGCCATTTTTTTAAGCAGCTAATCTAATCTACCTAGAAATGATCAAAACACCAATCTAGCTCTGTGTTTTTGCGCTATCGTTTAGCAAATTGGGGTGAGGAAAGGGAGACAGAGAAGGGCACAAAGGACAGCGCTGACTTTTTCTGAGTGGAGAGAAAAAAATATTAGAGAGAAAAGTAATAGACGACTGTTTAGGCATAGTAAGAAAAAAAGAGCAAAAGGTAAGTGCACTGACTTGGTAATTGTTAATTATTTATACACAAGGAAACCTGAAAAGAGATGGGCATTCCATTTTGTAAAGTGAAAGATTTTTTTTTTGTTTTGAGTTTTGGGTCATGGGTTTTTCTGTATCTCTCTCAAAGCCAAAACCCACTTTTGCTTTTTCTTTGACTTTGTAAATTTGTCAAAAGTAGGGTCAAGCAAATTGTAAGGACGATGGTTCCTATGCTAGCAAACTAGCCAACACGCTTGCATCTTCTCTGCTTGTACTCGAGATATCATTGGGTACTCGTATGTGCACTAGTGAAATTTTGTTCTTTATCTCAGATTGTTCTATTTCGATCACTCGCTTCTCAAGGAGCGTGTTGTCACTCCCACTGAACACTTGGATTACATTCACATTTCCGTTCCGTTGGGGGGGGGCTGGGGGCGGTTACAAACGCATAGTGGCGTTGAAGTGCTCACCCACTCTCTTTGTAGAGCGGTCTAATGCACACCTTATTATTTGTACATTTTTTAGTTCAAAATTTCGTATTTTTGAAAGAAAAAAATCAAAAAATTAGAACTTTTATGTGACTAGCTCGAGTCACACTCAAGTTTGAGTCGAGTTTAAATTTGTTAAAATGACTGATTCGAACTACAACATGAGTTTTAAAGTTTGATTCAAACTCAACTCTATCCAATTAATTAATTAAAGTTTTCAAGTTTTCAAGCTTTTAACTCGACTCGATTGGTGACTATCCTATTTACAGTGAGCATGATCACAAAATCAATTTCTAAAGATTACTAAAAAAAACAATAATAAAATTTTAAATTGATAAACAATAGTTTAAATTGTAACCATACTTAATTGATAAGGGTGAAATTTTTGTTTTATACATGATAAGTGAGAGTTTAATTTATGTGATTTTTTTTTTTATAAAAATAATAGACTAGCTTACTTGCATGGAAGGGAGCATAATTGCTTGTATAAAGCAATACCTAATATATAGAAAGTATTTTATAACATGTGGCCCTTAATTTTTTTTTTCCCCTAAACAAGGGTAGTTAAAATTTTAATTTCTAATAAAGGATTGTTTTAATTTTATTTTTCTAAAATAAGATATTGTCATATTATCAAATGAAAAATAAAAAGTGAATTAACTCAATAGTCTCCATAATTTGAACGATTCGAGACTTGACAATCACACGAATAATGAAAATAAACAGAAAAAAATAATAAGACATGATATAATCAGATTCACTCAAGAATAAGGCTACGTCATGCAAAAAGTTTCACTATAATCAGCCTCCCAAATATCTCGTATGTTTTTGCACCCAGTACATAAAGAGTATTTATAAAAAACTTAAAAAATCCTAATTAGGGTTTTTACCATGCTTCTAACCGTGATTATTTACGAGTCCAAACCCAAACTGCTAAATAGAAAACCCATGTCCACAACGTGTATAGGGCTTGAAAGCAGAGGGCGCTAACTCATGATCATCGAGAGATCTATAGTCTTAGACTCGTGAAGAGTACGTCAACTCTAATAAAATTCTCACCTCAACATCTCCTGCCTATCCAAAAGAAAATAACTACTAAAACAATGACAAATCAGCCATGGTCCAATCCTATAATTCTCCAAAATTACACGTTTCTCCTCTTCAGATCCTCTGCAACAATCAAACAACTTCACATTTCATGTTGCATCCTCTTCTACTAAAGCCCCTCCTCACTTTCTCCTTTTTTTTAAGTCTTCCTTCGGTTTCTATTCAAAGTTAATTATTGTTTCATTCTGTTTGCTTGTTGAGAAAATTTAGAGAAAGATAAGTAAAGTTTCTTTGAATCCTTTAGATTGATGCTCGATTTTGCAACCCATTTTTATGTCTTGTATTTGGTTGCTAAGAAAATTTGATAAAAAAAAAATAAGAATACCAATCTCGATCAGATTCCCCATGGACATAACAAAAGCTTTACGTGACTAAGCATTTCTTTACATAAAGATTTATAATTGGTTATCATTTTTTTATTTATGTTCTATTTATTTGAGTCAAATTGTTAACCCCTCTTGAGCTCCGCCCAACAGCTAGAGAGGCTCTCTAAGCTAATTCTGTTGATTTCCTCTAATTTATCTGCAACCAAATCGATTTGTCTCTTGGATTATGAGGTTTTGAAGTGATTTTGATATAATTTGGTGCCTCAGAGTGAGTTTATGCAAAATGAATTTTGCAAAGAAATAGTACGGGTTTTGAGTGAGATTTGTGAGAAAATTCCATAGATAAGAGCTTACATTAATCGGGTTTTGAGTTTTATAACAAATAAACTAATAGATTATTCCATTAAGTGAGATATACGGTGGATTTGATCGGCCTTTAACTTTATTTTTCTAATATGAGCTAGATGGTGTGAGTAATAGTAGACATTGAACTAGTGATAAGTGAGTTAATAAACCACTATATAAAGACATTCAACTAGATATGGAGTTGCGTCCTCTCCCGGACGTTTGTGTGTAGGGTCCAACTTATGGCAGAGCCCGCATATGCGTAACAAATTCTCATGGCCTTAACACACACACACTCTCTCTCTCTTGCTATAATTAGGAGTGGCAATGGGCAGTGCCGGCACAGTTCAAAACAAATTTGGCATGGTCCAGCACATCTCACACTTTCATGGGTCGTGCCGTGCTTGGCACGATACTATTCCTCATGTCATGTTGGGCCTAACATTTGAGGCTTAAGACACGAGGTATGGTCCAACATGAAGCACGACACGAGACACGACCATAACATTTAATAAATTCAAAATTATATACAATTTTATACCACTAGAATAATGAGTCAAGAAGAATTAGATGATGGTAAATTTGGTATTTTAGGATGGTGAAAAAAAATGAAAATTATTACCTTATTCTTAATAAAATGACATGTGATTTACTAATTCATAAATTTAGCAAATTTACCTAAAATCACACATTAATATAAACTAAATCAAACATGTACAAATATTTAAACACAAAAAGTATCATTTGTAAAATTTTAATTTAAATATTGAAGTAATAATTGCTTGATTTTAACATAATAGTATTTGATTCAATGAACTAAAACACTAATAGGAAATCGTATAATATTCTTCTTTTTAATAAACTGAACGAAACTTAGCTGCATAGTTTGGTTAGACAGCTCATTATTCAATTTCTAAAATCGTTTGTCTAGAAATTAGATAAGTTTGCTTTTTTTTTAATTTAAATGCCAAAAAGGTTATAATTTTTTTAATTATTGATAGCATTTTATATCTTTATACTTTTTAAATTTTCTAAGTTGTTTTTTATATTTCACCAATTTGTAAGTTGTTTCATATTTTCTTTATTTTATATGTTGTTTTTGTAAGTTATTCATTTAGAAGATTTTTTAAAGCTGTAATTTTTAAGTTATTTGTTTATATTGTTGTTTTTGTTCAATTTCTAAGTTATTTGTAATATTAAACTTCACAAATAAAATGATTGTTTTTCTATACAATTATAAGCATTCAATTCAATATTTATAATTTTTTTTTGACTATTTTCAACAAAAGGCAAAAAAATCAAAATATATCTATCAGGCATATGGGCCGACACAACACGGCCCAGTAGCCATGCAGCCTTTGAGTCTTGTCAGGTCGAAGTTTTTAAAAGCACGGCACGACGCGACACGAAAAAGAGATAGTTACGGTATGACACAGCACGAAGGCACGGTGGGTCGTAGGCCAGTACGACACGACCCACTACCACCCCTAACTATAACCCATTACAGAGTTATATTTTTCAGGTTATTATCGTCAAGCATCTTTACATTATATTTTAAGTTTAAATATTTTTTGTGAATTTTAAAAATAATCAATTTACTCATTGCATTTTATATACATATCTAATAAGCTATTATAGTGATAATTCTAATGAAATTGATACTAATACACAGAAAAAATCTTGACTAAAATTGATACCGGTACACGTAAAAATTTTGACAAAAAGTTACCTTATTTAACAGTCAAGAATTTTTTGATGTTCTGATATCAATTTCTTCGAGATTATTATTAAAAAATTTATTAAATATATGTCTAAACTATAAAAAATAAATTAGTTATTTTTAAAAATATAAAAAAATAAACAAAATATAAAAATATATGGTGATAATAACCAAAATTTATCGTAGAAGCTTGGCACGCTGCAACCACGTGACTAAGGACTCCCCATGGCTGTACGCGTGAAAATAGAGCAAATCAAAACTGTACACGTGGGACCGCAACTTTCTGGCTGGTGGACCCCACATAACCCCACAAAGGAGCGAAGGAAATGGTTTCTCTTTTAAATTGGTGAAGGATCTCGAGCCCTTTAACTTGTGTTCGTTATTTCTGTAGATGCCTTTTTTTTTTTTAATGTGGGTATCTAAGCACTTTGAACGGTGGATGATTTGATGGTACTGTGTGGTGAAAGGTTGAGTAAATTTGCCCTGTTCATCTTGATTCGGGAAGTGATCAAATAGGTGCTGGACCCAGAACAAAATGGTGCTCTCGAATCTCACTAAACAGTCGTGCTGTTGTGGAGTTGCATGTAGAGCTTTGCTTCAGATGGCAAATAATGAGCTGCAGGGAACACGTGCGCCCTTCCTGCAGGGAACACGTGACAATGTTTAGTTTTGCAGAGCACTAAAATCTCATTAACTTCTGAGGATTTAGATATCGTGCGTAGTGTGATTCTCTGTACGTGATGATGTCATGATTTAATGGTGAGAATTTTTTTTTTCTGTAATTATTTAAAAATTAAATTTACGGTTACATTTTTGACACCTCGTTAAGAATCTTTTAAGATTTACAGAGATTTAATAATAATTATTGAATTTATTTTTAAATGATGTAATATATATTATTTTATTATAAATATGAGTAATTTCGAAAAGTATTATCAAAATTCAAATTATAGGTGACGACGACAATGTAAAATCACTATTAATATTGATAATTTATGAACGATGGAGTTGGAATTTGATTCTTGGAGGATCAATGTTACATTGTTAATGAAATTGAGTTTTAAGGTGGGTGTAATATTAATATACAACAATTTTTCAAAGAATCAACAGAAAAAATATAGAATTTAGATTTTCTTTATTTGAGAATTGAAATGAAGATCAATCTTTCGATGAAATTGAATATCATCATGACAAATTGAGATTTGAATTCTCTCAATTTAATAATGTGACATTCAATCTCATCATAAATTTAACTTCATTTCAATTCTCGAATAAAAATGACTCAAATTTAAATAAACATAAAAATTTATTATTTTTTTAAAAGAAAAATAAATATCATTGCTTAGAAATTAAACAATATAAAGTGTCATCGTAGAACTAAAGATTACAGATCTTAACGCTTCTTCCAACCAAATACAATAGTCAACAAGTAATCTTGCATGTTTAGCTAAAACGTGAGCTACATTTGCCGATCGAGGAGCGAAAGAGAACCCGAACTCCTGGAATCTAAGAGCAAGAAAGTTGGGGCTTGTTTAAGTAACAGTTTTTTTATTTTCAGTTTTCAAAAGCTGTTTTCGAAAATGAAAACTGAAAACAGTTTTCTGAAGAAAACGTGTTTGGATAACTGTAACTCGAAAATTGTTTCCAAAACAGAAAACAATGAAATGTTGTTTGGATAATCTTATTTTGAAAGCTGTTTTGATACACCTTATAGTTATTTTTAGTTTTGAGTTTAAATTTAAAATCTATATTAATTTTATTTTTCATATTTATTAAATATTTAAAAATAATTAATATTATTTTATTTTCAAAAATTTAATATTTTTTATATACTATGGGGGAAGAATAAAACAAAAAAGTGAACACTGATTTTAGAACTATTTTTTAAAAATAATATCAAAAAACATCAATTTGAAGTTTTCAAAAATAATTTTTAAAAATTGATTTTTTAAAAACTGTTTGTTAAATATAAAAAAACTTTTTAACAGTTTTTTAAAACTATTTTCAATAAAAACTGTTTTTAAAAACTGAAAATAATTTTTAAAAGGTGAAAACATCTTTTAAAAACTGATTCTAAACATAATCTTGATGTCTTCCAATAAAGACCACCTACCGAACAGTCTCCCTCTTTTGCTAGGATTGCCTAAGCCAACTGGAAACTGTCTCTTTCGAGCCAAACAGATTGATAGCCCCTACTGATAGCAAAAGGCACTGAATATCTCGTTGTTGCTGCTTCAACAATGAAGGGATCCTGGACCGCTGGTAATCTCCTTGAACACGGTGCCAGGAATTTACTTTCACTATCCCGGACAACCACCAGTTCCTCCACTCGAGTCTTCCGAAAATATTGCCGCGCCCACATTGACCTCTACAAACTTTGGGGAGGAAGGCCATGGACCCATTGGTTCGTGTGGCTTAGATTTGGGCCCACGTATTTGCCTGGATTTTTTAAAATATTTTCCCTTGCTTATTTCTTTTTATGTTTCTTTATTTTTTTCACTTTTTTATTTATAAATAGTCAAATATCATTTTTTCGAATAACTGTCACGTGATAATGATTGAGATTGTTATGAAAAAAAGATTTAATGTAATATTAAATATAATTAATCTTAAGAGATTACTTTCGAAACCTTCCCATAAAAATATGAGTTCGATTCTCTCTTCCTCAATACATCGAAAATGAAATGCAATAATAATTTAATTACTAGAAAATTTTCCTCTCGAGTTAAAGTCTTTTTAACATCATATACTAAACAATAAATCGAATTTCATCCTCACATAAAAATTAAAGGGTTTTGGAATTAAAATGAACTAACTTCTTGTGTATGTAAATTAACCAATGTTAATTACTTAATTTAAGCTATTTAATCTAAGGGCCTTCCATTAATGTACAATTATAATGAGAGGTATGAATGTTAAGGATCCTCCACTCCATTACTCACAACTTAATTAATCATAATTAATAAGCAAAGTTTATCTACCACTGTAAATGATCAGATTAGAATCCTTTATAGTAATTTGAAGAATTTTTTTTTTCAAGTATTCTATTTGATGAATATCACGTCATAGTGTAATATGAGCTGCTAATTTATAAATTAGTGCAATTTATTCAACCAACATCTTGAATTTGAAATGATAAACCAAGCAACATATACCCAATCAAACAAGAAAGAATAACTTTCATTAAATCTAACAAAACCTATACTTTATTATTTCTTCATATATATTTAGGAAAAAATTGCATTTGTCATTTTCAATCATGTTTGACTAGTAAAGCCTAAAAAAAATTTGTTGAAGACAAAATTATTGACGGTCACCTGTCATCTTGAATTAATTATTTCTATTATGAGAATAAAAGAGAAATAGCTATAAAGTTAATCAGTGATAGAGAAAAGTGTCTATAGAAATATGCTTTTAATAATAATAATTATAATGAAACTCATGAATTTAAAGAATCTAATCCTCGACAAACAAAAAGGTTTTTATAATTATCAATAGTATCCCAAAAAGAATACAACGTAGTAATATGAGAATATATGCTTCTAGAAACAACAAGAGATATCATAGGTAACGATGATATTCTTTTCCAATCTTCCATTTTTTTTAGAGAAAGGAGAAAAATCTCAATTTTTTAAGTTTTATTTTTTTAAAAAAACAAGAAAATAAAGTCATAAAGATATTAATGGGTGATTTTTTAAGTTATTTTTTTTGGTTCTAATGATTCAATGAAATACCAAATTTTAACTTGCTATTAATGGGTGATTGTTGCGAGAGAGAAGCTAGGTGGGCTTCTTATGATAATAATTGATTAACAAACACGCATAGATTTTTTCTTTTTTTGATGATATATATACTATAATGAGATAAGAAATGGGAAAAGATTGGAGCATTATTGGAGGTTATGATTTAGGACCACCACCACCTTACTATTAAAGTACTATCTTTTTTTGTAGAGATGTTTAAAATTTTAGTTATTTTATTTTTAAAAAATAATATAACAAAAATAACCGTTTTATAATTATTTTTGAACGATGGACACGAGAGTTTTTATCCGTTAAAGAACCAATAATAGAGCCACAAACTTGAATTTCTTCTTTAAGAACCTTGGGGATTGCAAACTTTTCAATTAAGATAGATTAAGTCATAACGTAAACTGAACTAATCTCATCAGGGATTTAATATCCGACACATTTAGACGAAAGAAATTAAAATAAATCGAATCTTTTACATCATCGCTCATTGATAAAAAGAATGAAATGAGATCTTTTATAGCTCTTTTTATTAATTTGTGTTTTAATTGCATGGCGTTGTTTGGATATTTGTTTAATTGCAACTTCAAAGCTATAAAAAAAATTAAGTATTAGAGATTTAAGTTGCATTAAGCAACTCATAAACAAAGCTTTTGTTTGGTTCATTGGACAACAAGTTTTGGTTTGGTAGGTTAAAGGAACATCATAACTAAACCTTGAGCTCATTAGTAAATCCTAATAAAAAACACAATGCTGGCTCATTCCACAAACTTTACTATTATTATTGATATAGAAAGAAACGTGAGACCAAAAAAAAAGTTAAAGGATTGATTTTTTTTTCATATGTAGAAATTATATATTTTTTTAAATTGAAATGATTGAAAAGTGAAAGTAAAAATAAATTATTCTTTTTCTCATTTTTTAAAATATTTTTTCTTATTTTTTTATCAGGTTTATCAATAGAAAACATCAATATTTTTATTTTTTTATCATTTTTTTTTATTTTAATTTTATTCTCTACCAATCAAAAGTCTAAAATAATGAAAAGAGTAATGCTATTTTGAACTTTAAAATTAGACTTATCTTTTTGTTCACTTCAAATAATGTGCTAGTAATTTATACTATCGTGTAACATTAATAATCATATATTTGGGTTTGTGTATAATCTAATTGGTAATTATATATCTCTCCCTTGAGTTTCTAAAGATCAGATCCCCGATCCCTAATAGTTGTTCTTTATTTCTTCTTCTCCGTATCAAAAGATTTCTTTTTAATAACTTTTGGAATGCGGTTGTTTTTAAGTGACGATAAAAAAAAGTTTTACTTTGGGGTTTGTATCACTTTACATTTTTTTTGTGTCTTGTATTTTTCAGACAGAGCAAAAGTTCGCCGAAAATAAGTTGAGTATGAATTGAGCTTTTATCTACCCATTTCATTTGACCTAGAAAATATTCTTCCTATGGTATAGCTTATCAAGGGTTTAGGTCATTGTATGGAGAAGGCTATACATTTTGGTCTCTTTCACTTAGATAAAGAACAGACAGAAAAGATGATGAAAGTAGGGCTTTATGCCTTTATGGAGGTTTAAAGATTGGTAAGATGAATGAAAACGATTGTTATTATAACTGGGATCATGCAACGAACTAGTTCTTTTTCTTGTGGGTTTGGCAAGTCAAGACAGAGAAAAGGAAAGATATGAAGAGGGGCAGGGGTTTATGGGTTTGGCATGCAGGTGATAGTGAAAAGAGTAATGCTAGACTTATCTTTTTGTTCACTCCCAATAATGTGCTACTAATTTATAGTATCTTGTAAATTTTAATGACCATAAAGTAAACTATATTTTTAGTCTTAAGCGTATGCTTAGTTTTTTATTTTATTCTCTCGACTAATTTTTTTTTAATTAATATCATTAACGACTAATTTAGTCATATTTTAACTATTTTACTAACTTTTCGTCGAGTCTAAACTATCAAAGGTCAGTTCAGCATGCCGACATAATCAAATTTACTGAGGTGGCCTCAATTTGCGAGAATACCATATACCTCATCCATTAAAATATCATGAGTAAATTCTTTGAGCATACCTTCAGTTGTTTCTACTCAAATACCATTTAGCAGTGTTAAAAATAACTATAATACCAAAAATGGAAAGAAATAAAAAGTAAAAAAAATTCAAATAACCAATTGGTAATTATATACCTCACTCCTTTAAAGGAGTTCCCAAAGTTCGGATCCCTATCCTTTGTTATTTTTCCTTTTTTTTAAAAGAAAACCTAATTAATTTTACTAGTAACCTATGGACAATGTATTATTAACTTCGGCCAACAATGATAAAAATAAAAATACTACAAATGAAAACACAAATTGTATCATTCTACTTCGTTGTTCTTTATTTTTCCTCTTCCATATTAAAAGATATGTCTTTCATCACTTCGAAATGTGATTGTTTTCAAGTGGTTATAAAAAAAAAATTTTACTGTAAGGTTTGTATCTCTCTATATTTTTTGTGTCTTATATTTTTCAAACAAAACACTTAAAAAAAGTTCGTCGGTGATAAGTTAAGTAAAAATTGAGCTTTTATCCACTCATTTCAATTGACCTAGAAAATATTCTAGCTCTGGTATAGCTTATCAAGTGTATAGGTCATTGTATGGAGAAGACTATGTATGCATTTTGGTCTCTTTCACTTAGATAAAGAGTAGACAGAAAAGATGATGAACGTAAGGCTTTATGCCTTTACGGAGGCTTAAAGATAGGTAAGATGAATGAAAACGACTGTTATTATCATTGCGACCATGTAAAGAACTCATTCTTTTTCTTGTGGGTTTGGCAAGTCAAGACGGAGGAGGAGAAACAAAGAAAGGGAAAGATTTGAAGGGGGGCAGGGGTTTATGGGTTTAGCATGCTGGTGATAGTGATTTTATCAAACGTTAATACACTTGTCATTAAAAAAAAGAGAAGCAAAGATTGTAATCCATATTAAACCAGTATGTACTCATTACCATTTTGTAATTTAAAAAAAACATATAGAGAGAGAAAAAAAAAAGTAAAATACAAATGTTAATCCGTGTCATTATATTAGATTGTATTTACTTCATTTTATCGTAATAAAAAAACTCGAATTAAAGTATTTTTAACGAAAACAAGTTTCAATCACTTCTATCTAAATTTTAATGTCACATCTTGTAATTTCATTTGTTCAAATCATTTTTTCTCTCCCTCTTATCCTTAACGAGAGAACAAATTTCAATCACTTTGATTTAAATTTCAATGTCATATTTTGTAATTTCATTTGTTCAAATCATCCTTAATGAGAGAGAATGAGAGAGAGAGAGAGACCACCCACCACTTAGTAGTGTGTTGAGAGAGAGAGAGAGAGAAAATACAAAAATACCACACAATGCAAGATATAGAGGGGCACCCCACAGCACCAAGGGAGCAATCAGTACAATCACCATGATTTTTCTTCTTTATGATCATTATTTCTGTGGTAGTTGTTGCAGTAAACACTATAAGACATTATTGGCCTTTGTTTGTGCCTAGTTCATCATTATATACAATGGTGGAATTTTGTTACCCTAAATGGAATAAAACTTATCGTCTACAAATTGCACAATGATTACCCTAAATGGAATAAAACTTATCGTCTACAAATTACATATGATAAAGAAGAGGATAAAGTAAAATAAGTTGATTTTATTTAATTAGAAAAATTAACATAAAATTGATTCTATCTTACTATTTATGAAATTATTTTATGCTCTTTATAATTTTATTTTCCTCTTAATTTGGTGTACCAAGGCAACACTGCAGTTTTAAGGTTTTTTGTTGGCCCGCTCAAGTATGAAGTAGCAATACTTGCTTCAAAGACTCTACTTAGCTACCATAGCATACCAAACCAATATTTATGCATTTGAATTCTCTCTGTTTGATAATCGAAATTGAGTCAGATTCATAATGAGATTGAATATCACATCATCAAATAAAAACGATCTAAATTCAAATTTGTCATGATAACATTTAATCTCTATGTGAATTTGATTTCATTTCAATTCTCAAATGGAAAATATCCAAATCTAATATTTTTGTGTTACCGCTTTAGATAATTTAAAAAATTATTAAATAGTAATTTTGAAATCTACAATAATTTTAAACTAGTGAAACATGATTGGTTTAAACCATCATCCATGTGATAGGCAGAGCTTATACAATAATTGTCAATAAAAGAACTTCAGTGTTCAATTTAACTCGCAAGGGAACCTGCCAGAAATTTCAATTGCTGAAAATGACAAATCCGGCTTCCACTTTTCTTGTTGCATAAACTTTGAAGATAGAGCTGATTATTCAAAAAAAAAAAAAAAAAAAAAAAAACCAAAGGAGAGTAGAAATATAACTAACAGGGAAAGAATTTTACCCACCGAGTTCATGCTGGTGGATAACAGTTGATCCAAGGATTCAATATGACAGTAGTGAGGACACCCTTCAGTTGATACAGAAAAAGCAAACTAAGTGATTCTTCTAATAACTCGAGATTTAGAACAGATAACACAAATACAAACTTCATTTTCGTATACTCTTTAATGACAATACAAAAAAGCTTGCATGAAAAGGCTGCTGCCCTGTTATTACACCTATGAAACTCAAGACTCTTGCATCCACGCATACTAAGGAAGAATGCTCAACAACCAGCAAGAATAATAGAATAAGAACAAAATTATTCGTTATTGTAAAGAACTAATATTTCGAGATTACAAGCCATATGGATAATACAATTACATCCAGATGATTCCCTAAACCTGTTTACATGATTTATTTACAAATGGCAAAACGAGAATGGCTGTGTAAGCAAAGGTGTGATTGGTGTGTTACATCTTATCATGTTTGGATTCATTTACATAAATACTCATGTCAAGTAGCTGTCAGCGCCCGATTGCATCTCGATCCCTGTCCAATTTTTAGTTCAATCCCCCCTTCGTACTACCAAAAAATGAGATTCTTGCCAAACTAGTTAGTAAGCCTCTTTCAGTTGTTCCCTCCACGAACCCATCGGGCAGAACCTGTCTTTGCCAAGCCAGAATAGTAATCACCCACATTTGCGACAAATAGTGGATCCCTATCTTCAACTTTCAACTCGTTACTACCACTCCCAGCAGCATTTCCTTGATCTGACTGCTCCAACTCCCTTGTTAGATCCTCCATTGTCTTCTTTAAACTAGCTTTGGTCATCTGCCCTGCCTCCCCAGTTGAGATGCCAACCATTGTAATCTTTGGAAGAAAAGGATCAGGCTGTAAGTTTTGCTTTATGAGCTCAGTCGATGAGCTATCCACCCTAAAAGCAGGAAATGATAAGAACGTGAGAATCTAAGATGAACACAATGATAATAGCAAATAAATCAATAGTCGGTGGGGTGCCACCTTGTATCTGATCCCTTTTGACGTTTTTGCTCTAGTTTTAACCATGGGTTACTAAACCAATCCCCAAAAGGAAACCGGAAATCCCCCCTCGGTCCATGGTCACCTTGAAGTTTATCTTCCAATTTAAGCTCTGAAGTGTCCGTATCTGTTTTAGAGTTGACAAGGTGGCTAGTTGAATCAGAAGCTCTCAGAAAAGAAGCTGCACTCCTGCAACACATTAAACGTTTCAACACAATGATGACGTAGGATCTAGAGACTCTCCAGACTCCAGGTGAAGGGGAGTCCACACAATCTATGTTCTTAATGAAGGCTTATGGTCTTCACGAAGTTAGGACATGCATGTCAGTAGTCACAATGTTAAAATTTAACATCAATGATTTATTTTTATATAACATCAATCGATGTCCAAAAATGGCACAGGATGTACCTCCTTTCAAATGAATCGACCAAATAAGGAAGCTTTGGTTGAATGCCAGTGGCTTTCCGCAACCACCTATTACCCAGGAGTACTTTGTCAACAGCATAGAGGAGCTGGATTTCAGCAGCTTTTGAAATGACACTCAACGGTATTCCAGGATGGCCTATCTCATCCAACACTTCTTGAACCTGTGGAAAAAACATTGTCACACTCAACAAATTAACAACCCTAGTTATGGGGTACAAAAGGTTACGGGGACAAAGTTGTAATTTTGTAATCATTAAAGAATTATATTTAGTAGGGATCCTAGCACATAGTATTTAATTTCTTAGAATATCATTAGGATATAATATTTTATCAGTTTCAAATTTCTTTATTTACATCGTTGGATTAAGATTAAGATTTTTAAATATCTCTATATAAGAGATCCATGTGTTACTTTTCGAATAGTTTGGCATAAATAAAAATTATTGATAGTGAGTATCAACTTCTTCTTAACCTTCAGGGTAGCCTGACTTCTCTTCCAATCCCTCAGGGTAGTCTGGCTTCACTTCCAATTCCCAGGATAGTCAGGCTTCTATTTCTTATTCTATTACTGTTCTACATCAGTTTGGTATCAGAGCCTAAAACTAGATCCCTCACCCACGCCCAAACACATCCTAACCCAAAACACAAATACCCAAACACACCCTAAACCATATCAGATTTTGAAGAGAAAAAAAATATAACCACTTATTATGAGTAATGGGTTCAATTGAGTAAACCGATATCCTTTGTATAACCATTTTGAGAAAATTATAATCTCTCAAACGGATGTTGATTTTCAAGCCCTGGTGCACTATCATTGGCGCCAAGATGCTGTTTGGGCTAAAACAAAGTTGAATGGTCGTTGTATTTACGACTATTGTTGTTGGATGGCAATTGGGTATTACTCGCCAAGAGAACCAACTCTACCCAAAGAGACTTTATTCAAACTCCAACAAGTACTTAACAGGGTTTCTAAGAGAATAGAAAGCTTCTCTGTCAATTTTTCTCGCAACTGTGGTTCCTTTCCGAATCCATCAAAGCAAGATGATGTTAATGATGCTCAATTCCAACATGAAAACGTAGAAGATGAAGCTTCCAAGATCATTGACTTAGAGACGCCTCACGACATGTCGGATGTCGAGTAAGGTGAGACCACGGATTGCAAGCACGCCTTAGATAAAAATGATGAGCTGAGCAATATTGAACTTGGTAGTCTAGATATTGAAAATGTAATCAATGTAAAAAGTAAGCCGGAACAAACTTCCATGCCAAGAGAAAAGATTGAAGACATAATTGAGGCAGTGGTGGGTACACAGACTCTTAGTATTTATTTTATCATGCCTATTTGTGTTGAAGTTCATCCACAGCAGATATCCTTTGCCAAAAATTTTCCTTTTGGTAGAGGCCTCGTTTTTCAAGACTTCCATGACTATACTTCATTTGTACAAATATAACAGATATTGCTGCTTCACTTTAAAACTCGAGGTTGAGTTTTTTCTAAGTAGTGGAGAATGATAGGGTACAAAAGGGTATGGGGACAAAGTTGTAATTTTGTAATCATTAAAGAATTATATTTAGTAGGGATTCTAGCACATAGTATTTAATTAGGATTTAATTTCTTAGAATAGCATTAGGATATAGTATTTGATCAGTTTCAAATTTTTTTATTTACATTGTTGGATTAGGATTTTTAAAAATCTCCACGTAAAAGATCCCTATGTTACTTTTCGAATAGTTTGGAATAAATAAAAATTATTGAAAGTGCGTATCAACTTCCTCTTAACCTCCAGGATAGCCTGACTTCTCTTTCAATCCCCCAGGGTAGCATGACTTCTCTATCTTATTCTATTACTGTTCTACAACACCTAGTTTTAACTATTAAGGAACAGTAAAATATTGGATTGCTTAAATTTTTATTTTGAATTCTGTACCAACACATTGATGGTCCATTCTGGTACATATTTTAGTTCATAAAAAACCCATTATCATCTATTCATCTCACATAAATTGACAATTCGGAAATCGTTTAAAGATACTGTGAAGATTATGAGTATCTCCTGAATTTTTCTGCATTTCAAAAAAAGAATCTGTAATACCTAAATAATAATCAATCCCCTTATTGAATTTTATGGATGTCATTGGCTTTATAAGTTTAAATATTACTCACTTATCAAAAAAAAAGTTTAAATATTACTAATAGTTTTTTTTTGTCATTATATTATTATTTTACCTCTGGAGGTTCCCATATGCTATCTCCCATTTCTTCCATAACATCTGCTCCAAAGCTGTCATCAATCACATCATGTCGGCGCTGCATGTGCCGAGTTTGAATCAAACCATGGAAATGCTGATCAACAGACTCTTCAAGAATGTTATCTAGCATATTTTTATCAAAGAAGTAAGGAGTATACCTGATAAAAAAATACAGCAACAGTGCAAGCATCAGACATACTCATGATTTAAAGATTACATTAAAACATCTAACAAGCTTATAGACATGATGATGCAATAGGAGAAATGACATTCAATTAAAGAATAAAGCAACATTCCAAAGAGATGATTGTTACATGTACGACTGAAAGGTGAATATGGGTTACGAATATTACAGAGCAATATCAACAAGGGGAAGGACTCCCTAGTGAATAAGATTTGAATCCATGCAAACCTATGTTAACTTATACACCCTAATGTTAGTATCCAAAAAAAGGAAGATCACTACAATTCATTGCATTAAAACTACAGGACATTGTTTGACTATTAAAAAACATACAGCTGAAGAACATACCACTTAATCCCATCTGTTGTAGCTATAGCAATATCCAAGTTTTGAGCACCAAAAACAGGAACACCTTCCACCTTTCTTCTTCCACCATTTTGTGGAATTGTCTTAAGAAGTTTGTTGGCTTCCTTGACCTGTGAGAACAGTAAATTTTTATTTCCTTTTACTGATGCCAGAATATGACGAGAATGCTTACTCAAAAAGAGAAAAAGAAATACACGAACTGATCCTTCTATCGTACCTGTTTCTCATTTGGAACAAACTGAAACAAATGAGGTTTTTCCTGCATAACACGTCATTAAAAGAGATTAAGTAGTATGGAGAAATTTTTTATAAAGGGTAATCAAAACCGGAAGAAATAAGAAGAAATATGACCTGATAAAGATAAGTTAGAATTCAATATTTCATCTTGAGTTTAGATCCAATAAATACAACGAGACATACTACAACCAAGTTAGCCATACCTTGAAATGCTCATATGCCAAATCAAGTCGACAAGCACCCACCACGCCACTTGGAATATTCAGCTGTTTAACGTATGTAACTAACAATGTGCATCAGGTCAGAACGTGAGTTATTTCAAGCTGAGAAAGAAACTAGATCAATTTGACTATAAACAAAATTGGGTGGGTGGGACATAGAACAACAAGAAAACTTAAAAACGAGACAAGCCAAATCAGAATCAGACAGACCTAAACATCTTTGGCTGAATACGCTGCAAGCATTAACTATGTATATATTTTAAAGATCAATAACCAGTGGAATCTGTAGATTTCCTTATTAGGGAAATCATTTCTAGCAAGTTTCAGAAAACCAATGGAAAGGGCTGTTTCCAAGAGATAGTAACTATGAGCCCAAGGCAGCAGCTATCCAGTTGTTTTATTAGAAAGTGTATCACATGAGGTGAGGTAATAAATTAAAAAAAGAAGAAAATGTTAAGCTATTTCTCAAATCGTACCTGCATCACCTAAATCCATGAAAAAGCGGAACACAGGGCCACTCCTTTCGCTCTTAGTAATGGTTGCAAACATCTTCTTAAGCCAGTCAGGTGTTCTACAGATCAACAGAAAATTTAATAACACAGATAAGAAAGTATATTTAAATCAAGGAAATTGAAACACAGAGACTTCTTCATACACGCATCTGTATCTATAAGCAAAATTTATGACGTGCTAAGTTCAAAGGATACATCTACTGACAAATAGTATATCTTTTTAGTCATTTAATAAGCAAAAAACAAAATGAAGCTTAACGCTAACTCCACTCTATCCAGCTGAGAAGGCCAGATAATAAACATATAAAATAAATCCTGATTGTGGATTACCACAAACCCTGCTCCACCTGGCTTCTCAATGGCGATGCCCAGGTAATATTAAGCTAAAACTAGTCAAGCAAATGTAGCACGACAGTAGAGGATGTCAAAACTTAGATCCAATCTGCTTATGAAAAAAAAAAGAACTTGGATCCAATCCTTGAAGCTTGTGCGGTTGGTAGCCCCTAACTGAAGTCGAATTGTATAGCTATGTTGCACTGGAATTTTGCAATTACTACCATACTTCCGCCTCCTACGTTAAACTGTGATTCTTATAACAATTGTTCTTTTAAAGTTTCAATGACATTATTCAATTACAATGAAGACGCAAATTTATTACTCCTACATTTCATCAACTCTCTAGAATTTAAAAGGAACATGCATCTGAAACCATAGGAAAAAAGAAAACTAATACGACTACTTTTGAATACAACCGTTAAATTTTCATAATTGCCACTAATTCACCTCTCCTAAAATCAGTTCAAATTCAGACTTTCAACACTAATTTATAACTAAGCAAATCGACGGAACTAAAAGCCAAACACTGAACATCAATTTAACGCACATAGAACCTATGTTCAAAATACTGAATTAGAGAGATAAATTAGATAAAGCAAGGACCTTTTTGAAATGAAAGGAATGTCGAAGTGAGTAGAGACGGCCATGAGACCGGTCCCAGTAAGATCGCACATACTGAAAACCTGGCCCACGAAAGCAGGCCCACCTCCTTTCCCGTTCGAGTTGAGTCCCGCAATCCTGACCGTCGATGGGAATCCCGAGCTGGACTCGGCGGACGACACGCCCTTGATTGCGGGTTTGGAGGAGACAGAGTTGGGCTGAGTCGACTCGAAGGGAGAAGTGAGTGGAATAGGCGAGTCTGCGAATTTGAAGGGGACGCAGATTTTAGAGTGTGAGGGTGGACACGGTGACGGTTTTGAGGAGGAAAGTAGAGAGGAGAAAGCGGCGGTGGTGGTGGTGTGGAGGAAGTCACCGATGTGGTTGTGGCGGCGGTGGTGCGGTTGTTCAGCTGGTGAGCCCATTGCTATTCGTTGATAGGTTAGAGAGAGAGCAGAATATTTCTAGTGGGAGATAGAGAGGAGATCTTGTTTTAGCGTAAAGAGGGTGTTTTTTGGGGCAGAAAATAAGAGTGTTTTTTACTTCACCTTTTACTTCACTTTTCTATTTCTTTTCTCTCGAACTTTATTTGGGTAATTGATTAAATTAAATTTAAATCATTAAAATTTAAATTTTTTTTTTTATGTTTTTTACTTCAACTTTTACTTCACTTTTCTATTTCTTTTCTCACCCTTAAGTAATTGACTAAATCAAATTTATATAACTAATATTTAATTTTTTTTAATGTTTTTACTTCACTTTTCTATTTCTTTTCTCACTCAGACTTTGTTTGAATAATTGATTAAATCAAATGTAAATCATTAAAATTTAAATTTAATGATTTTAATAAAATTTAATTAAATCCCAAACAAAGTCTCGTCTCATTGCACCATTGTGGTACCTTTGGTAAGTTATTTTTATTGAGGAGTGAAATATATTTATATGAAAAAAAAGTTGATAACTTGCTATATTTGCCACTTAGGTGATGCTTTATGCTTGAAATTGTTAATTTGCCTAAATAAATTCTTAACTCACTAAGGATTAATGAAACCTCGATCGAGTGTTAAAATAATTTACATCGAAATCTTAAGATTATAAAATTTGATTTTTTATTGATGAAAATATTATTTATTTTATGTAAGTATTGTGAAATTATATTTGGATGATAGTCTTGTAAACTTATTTAGTCATTTGCTTTAAAAAAATTCATCACCATTTAGAAAAATTTGATTATTTATCATTTAATCTTATAAAAAAATAAAAAATCTTATTGTTTAATTTGTTCTAAGGTAGAATAAGATTCCATCTCAAATCTCATGTTATCTAAAAATCATAAGATCATCATTATATAAATAAGGTAAATCTTATATCTATTTTTTCTAATAAAAACTTTGATATGTTATTTTTTCAAACTTTAATCAAATAGATATTTAGATGGGTAATATATTACTAGAGTTGTAATTAGTATTATTATTGCAAAATTATTTTAAAAAATATCATAGCAAATTTTTATAAAAATAAAAATTTGTATTTACATATTTTTATTTTTTGCTTTGATATAAAAAAATTAAAGTGTTCCTACAAATTTTATTACCATTAGACGCCATTCTCTCATAGAGTACTTTTGTCTAATAAAAATTAAAACATGAAAAAAGATAAAAATATGATATTTGGTCAATGACTAGTCTAACCTTGGGATATCTTTCAAAGTTAAGGATATAATTGGAAATCACATCGAAACTCAAAACCCTGATGTTACGTTTCTTTTTTCGGTCTCAGAAACAAAAAACCCAAGAAAAATCATTTCTCTTCCTCACTTACATCTCTTCCTGGCGCCATAGGCGTCCCTGGAGCCGATCGCGATCTGGTCTTCCATAATCTTCCAGGCAATATTCTTTCTTATATTCATTTGTTTATTTTCAAAACATAGGGTTTTTTCAAATTTGTTTCTTTTGTATTTTAATCGACTGTTGGATGATCCATGTTTAGGTAGATTTTTATCTGAATTATAGCAGTTAGGTTTACTTAGTCGATCTGGTTTCAGTATAAATTTGCAGTTTAAAATATATCGGATATTTTAGTAACTTCTAGTTCGTTTTTATGTCTTCTGCTTGTGAGTCTTTATCTATTGGATTTGTTTGTTTCAGCTTTAATTAGGGTTTCGATTTGTAACATTGAGGAAAATTCATAGATTTTATTCGACTAGGCTAACGTGCGCGATTCTTTTCTTGCATATTTCTAGAAACCTTAATCGGTTTGTTATTTGAGAAGTACCAGTCATCTGTTGAACTATGGGCTAAACATGCTTGCTATGGTTTTTGTTTTAAAATAAATGTTCAGGGCTAACGAATTTGGCTTTGTAAGAGGTTATAAGGTAGAATTTTTATCAATGGCCAATTGGTTCTATGGAATGAAAATATGGATACAGTGATTGGTAGGGTATTTCAGAATAATTATACGTTTACACCTCCTAAATGGGCTTTTATATTATTTTATAAACAAGTTGTGCACATTCGTCCTAGGAAATTTTTTTGAATTGTGAAGTTTCCTCGGGCTTTGTCCCATTGGTAAAAGGGTAGAGCAGTGCTGGGTAGGTGTTAATTTTTCCCTTTCGTTTCTTTTTTTTCTTTTATTCCCCTTCGGTTTGGGGGAGGGAAGGTGTTGGACCAGGGTAGTTTTTAAATTGAGGTGAGTGGAGAACTGTGGAGTTCCCTTCAGCTGTAAGATTGTATCATTACTGGAAAGTGGATTTTATACTGTAGTTTTTTTATCAGTCAGACTCTTTGAAACTCTAGACATGCTTATCGTTATTGTATTTGATGCTTCTGTCTCATTAGTGCTTTGGGGGATTAAACTATGGGTTCTAACCAGAGTCATTTCTACAGGCGCGATAGATAATTTAGATTTGTTTAAGGCAGAAGGTTAGGATGGCTGCTTCAGAGGAGAATAGTTCCTTGTTTCCAATTTTTATTTTGACAATAATGGCACTGCCTCTAGTTCCGTATACTATACTGAAGTTATGCCGTGCTGCCTCGAGGAAAACAAGGAGCATACATTGTCAGTGCTCTGAGTGTGCACGTTCAGGAAAGTACAGGAAATCTATATTTAAACGGGTGAGTCTTTCTATTGAACTTTTAATGTGTTGATCCTTTTACATATGTGAGGTGTTCTAGAATTTTAGTGAACTGTGATGTTTGTATCCATAATTTATTTGATTAACTTTTGCAGATCTCAAACTTCTCAACTTATAGTAACTTGACACTAGTACTGCTCTGGGTCTTCATGATATTCCTGATTTATTACATCAAAAACATGAGTCGGGAGGTAATTATTTATCATCTCAAATTTAAGCATCAGTTGCATATAGGATTATGTGGTTATCTTACTTCTTTCATAGTTATCCCTTTTTATGCTACTTGTACCTGTTCAGGATTTTGCATTGAGTTCCTATCATGCCCATCCATCGTGAATGTTTGTATAATGTGTTTCACTAAATGTTTTTATTACTCAGATTCAAGTGTTTGAACCATTTAGTATACTTGGATTGGAAGCTGGAGCTTCAGATTCGGAAATAAAGAAGGCATATAGGAGACTCTCTATTCTATATCATCCTGATAAAAACCCAGATCCAGGTTGAAGGTGTTCTAGTTCTGTTGTTTATGTGTTTCCTTATATCACTTTTAAATTAGCCAGAAAGGTGAGGCTTTTGACTAGTAAGTTGTGCATAATGACCATTGTTTTTATATATTTGTTTTTTCAGAGGCACACAACTACTTTGTGGAGTACATATCTAAAGCTTACCAGGCTCTGACAGATCCAATATCACGTGAAAACTTTCAGAAATACGGCCATCCAGATGGTAGACAGGTAACTCGTCCTTCGTCTCTAAAGCAAAAGTATAGTATGCCATCTAATTATAATCCTCTCTTAAGCTAATGTCTTAATTTTCTGATGCAGGGATTTCAAATGGGCATAGCTCTGCCTCAGTTCCTCCTAGACATTGATGGGGCATCCGGTGGCATACTTTTACTCTGGATTGTTGGTGTTTGTATTCTCTTGCCATTGGTGATAGCTGTCATATATCTCTCAAGGTCATCAAAATATACTGGAAATTACGTCATGCATCAAACGCTGTCCACTTACTATTACTTCATGAAACCTTCTTTGGCTCCAAGGTACTTGTATAATTCAGAATGTAAGGGTTTGCATCAATTACAAAACGCTTACGATCATGCACTGGATTGAGTGTGTATATTCAAATTATTTGTTCAGTTTGTCCATGCAGTGCAAAAACTTGCTTAATTATGTTCAATCCTTTTTAGACGTAAACACCCATCCACATTTACATATAATTTAACCTTTTCCCCTATTCAGAATTTACCTTCTAAATATCACCAATATACTTGTGTATGACAGTTTTGTGTCTCATTTTGCCTCCTTTTTTTTTTTTTTTTAAATTGTTATCACAACTACATAAGATCTATTACTTTCTAGCCACAATCTTGTACATATCACTTTTGTACTTGGTTTATAAGCTGTTCTTCTCGCTGGTTGGTGTCATATTGCGACTTGCTTTATGATGTTGTACTGTTAGTTTGGAAGCATTTATGATGTCCATAGCACTCAATTAAGTTTAATATTTGTGTTTCCTCTGATTTTTGTTTTTTTTTTTTTGTATCTGTTGTATGTTGTTGACCTGTAAATATTTATTGCATGCGATGTCTTGATTATACAGCAAAGTTATGGAAGTTTTCACTAAGGCTGCTGAATATATGGAGATTCCAGTTCGTAGGACTGATGATGAACCTCTCCAGAAGCTCTTTATGTCAGTCAGGAGTGAGTTGAATTTGGACCTTAAGAACATTAAGCAAGAGCAAGCTAAGTTTTGGAAGCAGCATCCTGCCATAGTTAAGGTGATTGATTATATATACTGGGCAATTGAAATATGTTGTTCTAATCTTGGATGAAGTTTCATATGCTTACTTCTGTGTCATTTTCTATTCAGACAGAGTTGTTGGTTCAGGCTCAGTTAACTCGTGAATCAGCAGCCTTGTCTCCGGCTTTGCTACGTGATTTCAAACGCGTACTAGAACTTGCACCTCGCCTCCTTGAAGAATTAATGAAGGTCATTTTTACATCTTCCTGCTTATTATTCTTCTGGTAGACATCTAGGATATGTGTTGTTTAAAACTGCAACATCTCCTGTAAGCCTGATCTATATGGTAGAATTTTTTTCCACCATAAGGTCTTTTGGGAAAGGGATCGGCTAGGGAGTTCAACATTGATAGGACAGAGGCATATTGCCATTCTGGTTTTTTGCAATCTAGGGAAGCCAAATTTTTATTCATGCATTTCGGAAAACTTTATCATAGCTTCAGTTTTCGCCATCAGTTTTCTTCAGGGTGGGCTTTGATGGAATTTGGGCATTGTTTTCTCAGGATCTTCCATTTAGGGTAGTAGACATATACTGGAAGGATTGAGAATTAAGAGCTTGTTGTTCATGCTTCATTTCATTTGAAAACAGAGACCACTCCATTCATTGTCTGGTTAGAAGTTTAGAAATTGAGAAAAATATTTACTATAATTATAAAACAGTAAACACTGTTGGATGAATGAGCCACCTCTGGGTTGAATAATTAAGATTGGATGGTATAGTTAGATACGTGATAAAAATGGGTGGAAATATATCAGGGATGTAGAACTATGAGTGACTATCCAAGGACAGATCTAGTAAGGGCGCAGTGGGGGCAACAGACAGTCACTATATATATATATATATATATGATGTAAATATTAGGATTGCCAATAAGCTATAACTTCAATTGATGCCTTAATTTTGTACAAATGATCTTCATATAACAAGAATGAGACCAAGCACATTTGGTGCTTAACCAAAGTAATTTCTTAACTGGAAACTTATGTCATTCCATTTCTTATTGACATTTAATCAACTAAAGCACCTATTGTGGTGAATTGGCAATCCCTATCAAAATAAAGCGGGAGATCAATTACTTATTTCCATCTCAATATTTCTTCAGTTTGATTTGACGCTCATACCGAATGCTAAAATAACTTTTTTTAAGTTGTTGATTTTTGAAATGATTATATGAATTTTTTTTATAGATGATTATGTGAATTTATTGTCACAAAAATTAATTGGAAAGGCAAGTAGATGTGAAAATACTATAGCGGGTACTTGTTAACATTATTATCGTTTTATTGCAATAAAAATTGAGATGCATAAAAAATAATTTATTTTTTGTTTAATTTTCAAGCTAATCTAAGTGTGGTTCAAAATGTAAAAAAATGTTGAAATATTTTTTTTTTGAGAAAATAATTTATTGATTTGAGACATGAATTGCTTATTAAAGAAAAGATATGTTTAAAATGTAGTTATACACTTTTTCTTGGATATAATATGTATTTATATACTTGATTTGATATATGTTTGTGTATTTACTGCCCCCACAAACTAGAACATCTGGATCGGTCCCTCGCTAAATCGAAGAATGAGGTTCGTATGGAGATTAATATGTCTCATATGACTCATGAGGATCATGCACTAGATACGTGCTCAAGTATTCAGCTAATTAGCACATTTTGTTTTACTGTTGTGTCTGTTGGCACCCATTTCAGTCTCTTAGTAACTTGGTCAAATATGCATGGCTTCCTCAGTACCATTATGTTACCGTTTTCCAGTGGCACCTTTCTTTGTCTGGACTTTTAGCTACTCTCGTATAGTGTTATTAATGCTGTGCTCTCTATCCAGATGGCACTTATACCACGCACTGCTCAGGGGCATGGATGGCTGAGGCCTGCAGTTGGGGTGGTTGAGCTTTCTCAGTGTATCATTCAGGTGCTGATTGCTTATTGTTGATATTTGTTTGGGTTATCGCAGAGCAGAAAGGAAATTTTCATTAACTGTGTCTTTACTTATTTATGCTGAAGTGTGTTAACTCCCCTGTTGTGTTTTGGAGTTTTTGGTTGCTTGGGGTTTGTCAACTCATACACCCCTCCAAAGCAACTCTGCAAATATGTGTTTTCCCCCCAATTAGTTCTCTTAATATTTACTGGCCTATTTTCGGTAACTCAAAAACAGTTTCTAGTGGCTCATAGCATGCCCCATTCTTTGTAAAGAAGCCGATTCTTGGTTGTGTAACATAGATATGGAAGCATCTAGGACTTTTTCTTCTTATTTTTCTCCTGAGCTCTTACATCTTGTTATCAAACATGTAGAGAACATAGCAACTATCATTTTATATTTAGTAGTTGCTATTTAATCTTCTTATGCCTTCTACTATTTCATTTATAGTCTGTACTAAAGCTAGAATTTCTACTTGTCTGAATGGATTGTAATGCAGGCTGTTCCTCTTAGTGCTAGGAAGGCAACGGGAGGATCTGCTGAAGGCATTGGTCCCTTCTTACAGCTACCACATTTTAGTGAGGCTGTTATAAAAAAGATAGCACGCAAGGTAAATGGATAAAATCTTATGTTGGATCACATCATGCGGGAATGTGACTGTTTAATTTAATGTCTTTGCTTGCTGTCAATTGGAGGGCTACATCTCATATTGCTACCCATGGTCGGGCTTGTATGTGTATTATTTAAAGCACTAAAGTAGGGCATGTATCCGTATCAGCTATATTGCTCTGAGTCTCCAACTTTACGTGAAGTAGCTGTGTCGGACACATATCCAGAACATGTCTTATATGAGTATGATGCATGGACCCTCCAAATGAGTGGAAAATTTACAAAAGATAGACGAATAATTGTGTCGGACATGTTCTCACATCTGATATCCATATTTGAGTCCAAGTAATATAGCATGTAAGAGTTTATGTTACTTCTCCAATCCTATCTACCAGCCATTTGAAATAAATGGCTTCAGTATTGCAAATATGATATAAAGCACTAAAGTAGGAAGCATGTACACTTCTCGTGCAAGAATTTACATTACTTCTCCAATTTTTTATGCCAGACATTTGAAATAAAAAAGTAGTCAACTTGATCTTTGTGCATTGTGTCATTTATTTTTGTCTTGCTGTTAAGTTCTTGATTCTTCAATTGCAGAAGGTGAGAACATTTCAGGAGCTTCAAGATATGAGTTTGCAAGATCGCTCTGAACTGCTTACTCAGGTAGCTGGATTTTCTACTGCCGAGGTACAAGACGTTGAGAAGGTATTGGAAATGATGCCTTCCTTAACAATTGAAGTTACATGTGAGACAGAGGGTGAAGAGGGTATACAAGAGGGTGACATTGTCACTGTTCAAGCTTGGGTAACACTCAAACGAGATAGCGGACTGATTGGTGCCCTTCCCCATGCCCCATACTTCCCATTTCACAAGGAAGAGAATTTCTGGTTTCTGCTTGCGGATTCTGTCTCAAATAATGTGTGGTTTTCTCAGAAGGTGAATTTCATGGATGAAACCGCAGCGATAACTACTGCTTCAAAGACAATTCAGGAGACAAAGGAAGGTTCAGGAGCAAATGTGAAGGAGACAAGTGAAGCAGTTAGAGAAGCTATTGAGAAGGTGCGGGGTAGCTCAAGGCTGGTGATGGGCAAGCTCCAGGCCCCGGTGGAGGGGAATTACAATTTGACTTGTTACTGCTTGTGTGACTCCTGGATAGGTTGTGACAAAAAGACTAACTTGAAAGTCAAAATTCTGAAACGAACTCGGGTGGGCACTCGTGGTGGTCTGGCATCAGAAGAAGGACCTGTTGTGGAGGATGGAATTGAAGAGGAAGAGGAGAATGAAGAGGAGGATTATGATGATTATGAGAGTGAGTACAGTGAAGACGAGGAAGATGAAAAGGATACGAAAAAGAAGGGCCCTACTGCCAATGGCTCTGTGCATAAAAGAGGCTCAAGTTCAGGTGGTTTAGGCACAGATGAGGAATGAAACCAACAATTCTATCAACCAATACAAAGAATAAGCCTTGAATTTTTATATTTATTTATTTTTAACTTCGAAAGAACGTAATGAACAGTAGGGTTATAGTTGTCCATGTGCCTCTCTGATTGTGCAGAGTTACATAGTTTTGATACTGTAGACGTGGGTTTAGATCCCATTTTCGCCTGTTGAGTTAAATTTTTTGTGGGCATGAGTAGCTTGATATTTCCTTCATGCTTAGATTTTTTGTTTTCTTTTGGGTCTCTACCTATGAGCAAGTTTTTAATAGAATTACTAGCTTATACATGTTTGGGAAGGATTACTTGACCATTTTACGGTCTATAAAGATGGGTTAATGGTCCGGCAATTGGCAGTTTTTGACTGCAGGAATACAATGATAAGACCTTAAATCAACACAGAGGTCAATAATGTCAATTTGGTGAAAGTTGGGATACTTTGGTAACTGTATTTGATAGGTTCAAATCTGTCTATATAACCCTTGAATTGAAGAGGGCGTTTGTTTTTAAAGCCAAAGCACCCTCCCTGTTTGTCAACTTTTGAATCCAGTTGTTATCTGTGGGATTTGAAGAGGCATAGTTTCAGAATCCCATACTAGAACGGCCTTCTCCCTGACATCTTGTGCTGGTCTCAATGTCGTTTGGTTGTGAACTCAACATTAATATTGTGCTTTTACTTGGAAGGCCCTCATTCCTAGACGAGAAAATTCACCATTCGGTTCTTCAGCTGCGTATCTCATGCTATGCAAGTGATATTGAAGTTGAAAGTTTTAAGATTTTGATTCATGAGTTCCCTGTTGATTTCATATATATCCCAAATTTTACCAAAAGATACAGATTAAACAATATATGATACGATCAGTAACCAAAATTTGAAATCTTGAAGACTGCTCACTAGCAGCCTTGATTCCGTGAAGTTTGCTTTAAAATACACATCCATGTCTATGTAGATTTCTCTAACTAATCAACTAACCCAATACAATAACTTAATGAAGGGAATGAAACTTATCCTGGTAGTCTCCAAACTGATCCCTGCAACAGCAGCAGGATGCCCAGACTCGCTGTTTGCTTTCCTCAAAGCTTCAATTGTCCGGTAAGTGTCAGGCCGTGCATATTCATCTGCACAAGTATGATCTCTAAATTTACAACTGAATTTAGCGAAACCAACTATTAAATTTTCAAATATCACCTTCATCAAGGGTCAAAAAGAGTTAAATGGAATTCCTTCTGCTCTGTTCGACTGTTAACTCCTGAATAATTTTTGTTAAATGAGGAAAGGATTTACATGATATCACAAGCCTCTAGCTGATTAAGATGAGATGTCAGTTTCAATGTTTTCTTCTGTTGAACTTGTTTCAGCTTCCTCAGGCAAATCATGTGAATTCTGGTTAGTTTCCTCATTGTCACCTACACCTTTGTCATCACCACTAAATTCGTTCAGCTGCTTTGCCTGAATCTTAACACGTTTTCCTTTGATGTATCGATACTCCCATTTTGGTGAGGGATATTTTTTCATTAATTTGTCGTATTTGTCCAGCAAACCCAGCTTCTGGAAGACATTTCCAACCATTGAAACAATTGCAACAGTTGGTCTCATGCCAAGCTCTTCCATGTCAGCGAAAATCTACAATAGAAAATAACTAGAGGTTACAGTCATGGGATACAGTAAAGAAACACTAATTCACTACAGAAACTTTTGAATAGCTAAGATTTCATAATTAGAATAAAAACTGAAATATCAAGGTATTTGTGAATGACATTGCATCATCACGTTGCTCACTAAAATGGTTAGACAGGGAAAGAATCCATAACATGCATAACCACTAGAGAGTTGCAGTTTATTATAGTCCCTCACTCGAAGAGGCATACTAAGAAAATATATCTCACTATACTAAGGATCATAATTAGAATAAAACTCAAATATTAACATAACTGTTAATGCCATTACATCACCATGATGTCAAATCAAGAATAAAGATGCTTTATCCATAATTCATCAAACATATGAGCCATGAGGACGGATCTAAAATTGGATAGGCATCAGATTCACAAGTAATAGACCATCAAGGTTTCTAGGCTACATAGGTTTTGGTAGATACTAAACTCCAATAATGTACATCAACAGTAAGGCTATGCTGCATTGATATGGGAGCTTGAGTCAAAGTTAGGATACAAGGAACTAGATTCAGCAACTTGTATACTCATGAAAGTTTATATAAATGGAAAACAAAAGCTTCACCTACCACATGCAAAACATGATTGAAGCAAATCAAATGAAATAACAGAGTTTCAAGTGACATGTCATCAGTACCTCGAACAACTTTTCATGCATGCCCCTTTTATAGTAGATAGAAATCATTTTATCACAGAAAATACGCGGAGTGCTATCTAATTTATCTGAAAATATTTTCGTCCAGAGCTCTTCAGCTTCATCAAGTCTCCCATCCTCTGCCAAAGCATTCAGTAAAATGAAATAGGTCCCCATCGTTCTTCCCTGACCTTTGCTTAACATCCACTTTGTAACCTACAATCACAGGAGTACTTAGTCACGAAGAATAAAGAATGAAAGTCTAGATTCTCCTCCCCCCCCCACCCCACCCCCCCCCCCTCCCCCTTTTTCCAAAGAAAAAGGTTGGAAAAAATTTTAATACCTGAATTATCCTCTTCCACTCTTTTTCATTCTCAAGAGTCTTCAATGCTTTCTTCACTGTAACCAGAGGGAACTCTAGTTCCCAAGCAATAAAGGAATCAAGAGCCCCATATACTTCTTCTTTGACATTTGACAATCCTTTTATCTGCATAAACATACATTAAAAGAGATCATTCTCTCATGAATGCAAAATAAAAATCAATTTCTGGTCCATTAATTGTTTTAAAGATTTCACTATATTAGGAAATTAAGCTTAATGTTTCAGTGTCAACAAAAGATGCAACTTCAGATTTATCATTTGTGGTAAATCACAGGGAAAAAACATTAGAGCTTACGCAAGTAACAAGCTTAGCTGCTTTAGAGATAGTTCCAATTCTTTCTCTTGATTTCCATACCCGAGGATATCTTGGCCGTGGACCTTTTGCAGCACATACCTAAAAGTTGATTGACAATCTTTTAAAGCACGAAATAAAGCTTAAGGCCCTAAGGTGTCAAAAAATCATGAAAATAGAAACAAAAACCTGAAACCTTTTGCATCAAATTTTTATTTCCCAGTTTTCATTTATCTTTCTATCTTTCCTTGGGAATCAAATGGACCACACATTTTATAATTCAACAAATGATTCTTGTAAAAGCAACACAATATAATGACAGATATTATAGAACTATGATTATTTATATATATATATATATATATATATATATATATATTTTTTTTTTTTTATAAAAAAAGCTCACCACAACACTGCTTGTATTCCTGGAAACTTTTGCTGATTCCATTTTTTTAGTGAAAAGTGGCAGTGAGTATCTCAAACAAAGCATCCTGAGTAAGCATAAGAGATGCACTTGATTAGCTTCTAGTTCCCCTAAAAAGAAAAGAAAAGAAAATAAGGGTGAAAGCCAATAAAAAGTTGATTCACAGCCATTAGGTCATGAACTTGGCTTATGGTACCCTTCCAATATCATCTGCTTTCTTGCTTTTGAAAGCCAAATTCATCCTAATCTCCCCTCTGTAAATAACCATTTGCTGCCCAAGCTCACCTCTATAAATCATATCGAGACTATTTAGTAAAAGAATGTAATCACTAATCATGGATATAAAAGAAATGAAAGAAAAACTAATCCTAATCTAAAATTGAAAGGTATCACAGATTCCCGACCATACAGAGAAATTTGAACTCGAGAACCTACACTTATCACTGAAGATAACGGTCATTACTAAGCATCATTATTTTTTTTTATCTCTACAATACTCCAAATAAATTAAACAAAATTCAAAGTTCAGATTGTTTTTCCTTTTTCAAATTACTACTTGTTCTCAGCAATCAAACGTGTATGTAGACAGAAAGAGAAAAAGAGTGTTACCGACTGGAAAGTGAAGAGACAGAGACCGAGTTCATTAGTTGACACCCGAGAGACTGCATAGAAGGGAAGATATTTTGTTTGATTTTTCCTTTCTTTCTCTCTGATTTTCTCCACATCCAAACAGGCTAAAACGTTGCGTTGCACACTAAAAAGAGGCACATTTTTACTGGAGGGCAAAAGCAGTTAGCCTTAACGTCCGTATAAGTTGCTCTTACTACTTACTTGATCCACGTGTCCAGTTGTAGCAAATATAAATACTTTTGTTGTACAAAAGATCCACCACAGACCTCATCTTTGAAGGCTCTAACTAACCTTTTTGGAAAGGGAGAGACTGCTTGAGCGTCACACAGATCTCACGGAAAGTAAACATGATTGAATCAGCCATGACCGTCCGATTCCACGCCGGCGCAAATTTTTGCTCCTCCTCCGCCTTACCTCGTAACATCTTCTATCTCTCTCTTTACCTCTACGTTTTGTCGCTTAAAAATTAAGCAACGAAAACAAACTAATAATGCTGGTTTTTGTTTAGGGAAATTTTTGTGTGTATTTTTCTGTTTTAGCTTCTGTGAAATGAAAATTTTACTTCAACAGCTCAAGTGAGCGATAACTTCTTCTAACTTATCTTTTTTCTTTTTCAATTTCCATGCATTTTCTCAGCAACCAAACAAGGAATGCGTTTTTGAATTCTTTTTAATATTGTGCATGTTTTCTTGTAGATTATCGTCCTATGTGGAGCTCGGACGAGGTTACGGGTATCCACGTCACCTCTCGCCGGCTTCTTCGTTCTGGCTGCTTCAACATGGCTTGGTACCAAGCTGAATATATTTCCTCCATTAATGCTTATATTTCGTTACTTAGAAAATGTGCGAAGAAATTGAGATTTTCTGTATTTAGACTCAGTTCAGAACTTTATTAAACTAAGCTCGATGCGAAACTTCATTGAACTGAATATAATTTAGTGAAAAGACTAATTCTGAAAAAATGATGCAAAATCCTCTTGGGGACTGGTAAAACGATGAATTCTACTCATTGAAGCATTAACAATGATGCGGAATCTTTTATAAAAATGTAATTTCGATCTTGAAAAGGCTAAAAAAATTGAAGTTTCTAATCCTATTTTCTTTTCATTATCGAGGACAGGGTGAATGAAAAAAGATTTAAGAAAATTGAATTCATTATTGGAACAAAGGTTTTACTTGATCAAGCCTAGTTCAATATGTAGAATCCACCTAGTGTAGAACATTATGCTATTCTAGTTACCCATTTGGAAGCAGAAATGAAGATGATTTCATCCTTGAAAACCCTATTGAATATGGACAAAATCGAAACCGCCATAAACTTTTTGTTGGATCTGCATTTTGGAAAATTTTACAATCATTTTTCCATTCCTTGAGGAGGACCATCTTCTAAGGAATCATTCATAATTATTACAGAATGGTGGAGATGGTAGACTTACAGATGCATAAATCTTAATTTTTAGTTCACGGATTTTTTGTCAGATTCCTCTGTTGCTTTGCATGTCTTTATAAATGGTTTTAGATGTTAAGAATGTGTTGTAATGAATTTGAATATCAACATGCAGGAGTAAATTTCGAAGTTTTAATGGTGATTGCCTTTCAAGAAGAAGAAATCTTAATAAGAATAGGACTCGAGCAACAGCAGAGCATTTGGGCTCGGCTTCTGATCCTATAAAGCAGAATGAGAGGCCACATTACCATCCATTTGAGGATATTGTGGAGTCCACATCAGAGAATGATGGAGATGCTATACTTACAGCTGCAGAAACTACTAGGACTGTTATTGAGGTATTATATTGCATGCTTGTCAATCCATAAAAGCCACTTCAGTGAAAATGACTTTTGATGCACTTATGAACTTCTATATAAGTATGCTCATGTATGCATGCATGTACAAGCACGCAGTTGCTTTAATGCCTAACCTTCCACAACTTATATCAGTGAAACTATCAGATCTAATAACTCTTTGATTAAAACCTTTATACAAATGCTTCCGTAATTAATTTGAGTTCAGAACTATTTGAAGTGTTATACTTGGTGGAAGAGTGATGGTGAATGGTGAAAATATAAAAAATTATTACCCGCTTAATGTTCAGTTGTTCACTATAGAAAGCAGGTAATACGTGCCTTCTTTAAGGTTTCCTTTAGTGCAAATTCTGCTCAAAACTTTTAAGAAGAAACATCATTTGAATTTTTTTTTAAAAAAAAGATGGTTTTCACCAGCAACCTTTTGTTAGAGGTTCAAAAAACAGGAACTGTGGTCCACCAATTAGAAAGGGGATATGAGGTTGAGGGAAAATAATTATTGTTTATGTTTTACTTTTGAGTGCTATATCTCCTTTTATAGCACCTTAAGTAAAGAGGTATTAAGTAAGCTTTTGGTTTCACGTTAATGCATTCAGTTTACATAAGTACCATCGTATAATGTTGCGCTCTGATAATCTGATTCTTCTGTTTCAGCCAGTTTGCATAGCTAATGTTGTCTGTAGTGTGTCTTGTTCAGGTGAACAGTAAAGCAACAATAATGCTTACAAGTTTTATCAACGATGATGTTCAAGAGAACATTATCTGGCCAGATTTGCCTTATCTAACTGATGAACATGGAAGTAAGTTAACTACTTGAATTTGTAGGGCTCATGTTTACTTACATTTTTTATTTGGGTTTAGCAACCTCATACATTGAATTGAAGTGCTAAAGTGCTCTGATGCGTTGCAGATGTATACTTTCAAGTGAAGAATGATGAAGACATTTTGCAAACCGTTACCTCAGATAATAACTTTGTGGTATGAAATGTATTCTTTGGAAAGTTTGCGTATGTGTCGCATGCAAGTATGCACAACCACAAGCATGCACATTATAAGGTAGCATTTGGATGGTGCATAGTTTTTTTCTTCCATGCAAGCAACGTGAGCAAAATTGTTGTTCTTTGGCCTTGTAACTTGGCAAAAGAAAATCTAAGTTTAAGAAAATGTGTCATTAAACGACAATAACAATTTTTTCTATGAAGCCTCATACTTTTTGAAAGACATGAGGCTCCTTCAGATTAGAGAGTAACCTAAACCGGCCACTTGGAACCCAAGAATATTAAGTGTTCCTAGATTGCTTTGTCTGTGTGTGTGCCTGCGCAGGTACCACCGCACTTCACTTAATCAGAACTTTCAACTACTGTAATCTGTCTACATGATGAGGTCTTGTTACTGTAGCCGAACATCAATCTGGAAATTGTAGGTTTTCCTAATTCTTTAGAATTTCAAAAGTTTTCATTAAGTTATGCTTGCTACCTTTTTACTTATAAAAAAAGGTTATGCTTGCTACCTTTTTACTTATAAAAAAAGGTTATGCTTTCTACCTTTCACGGTAAAAAAGAAGGGGGGGGGGGGGTGACTTATCCAACAAAAAAGAGGAAGGGGGGGGGGGTGAGAGGAGGGATGTAGATATCTCTTACTGATTTAATTGTAGTGTTGAAATCTACATTCTTAATTCTGTTGTATTCAACAAAGTGTCAAAGCCATGTATGACAAGTACATATGCTTTGCTATTTGCTGTTGTATCTTTCTTATATTTTCATTTCTGCACCAAATCCTCTTAAGTCATTTAATTGAAATGCCCCTTATTTGCTTGCAAATTTCTTAAGGCATAATGACCTCATGCACAATGCAGCAAGTCATTATAGGCTTTGACACCACAGAGATGATGAAGGAAATGGAACTATCAGCATCAGGTCCATCAGAAATTGATTTTGGAATCGAGGAAATTGAAGATGAAAATAGTGATGTTGAAGATGACGAGGAGGATGAGGATGATGAAGATGACGACTATGAGGAGGTCTTGTTTTTCCCTTTTTCCTCTTATATTTAATTACGTGTGGGGATTTTAGCGTTTGAAGAATAAATGCTGTAGCTACTTAACATGTTCCCTATATATTGTCTTTTATTTATAGGATTGGGTTGCTGTTCTTGAAGATGAAGATGAAGATGATCAAGATGATTCTGACGAGACAGTTGGGGACTGGGCAAAATTGGAGACAATGCGTTCTTCCCATCCAATGTATTTTGCCAAAAAGCTGGCTGAGGTAACTGCTTATAAAAAATTAAATGTTTTTTCCCCTAATGATGGAGTAATTTGGACTTAGTGCGAGGAAGAGAGATATTAACCATGTGTTTCTTATCATAGCATATATTAAAGTGTACTCAAACTGGGTGATGTGGGACAGTAATTGAAGAAACAGAAATAGATTAAGGGAAAAGTAAAAAAGGAGGAATAAAGGAAGACAAGGCAAGATAGGAGGAGAGAAACAGCGGAACAGGGAAAGAAATTAGAAGAAATAGGGAGACTCAGAAGAGCTTATAGGGAGAAATACAAGAACAGAAAGAGGGAGGGGAAGAACAAAAGAGAGAAGAGATAAAGAGATACGAAACACTGAAACTAAATATTTTATTCTCAAATTCAAGTCTACTTAAAATCCTAATAGAGTTGCTCTTATATAGGCAACACTAATAACTAAACAAGGAAATAAAATCAAACCCTAATTAAAATCTCCTAATTTCCTAAATCTGAAGACCCAGAATATTACTACTTGATTCCAAGAATTGCACAATTACAAGGTAATCCCACAAATAACCCAAAAAACCAGTATTACAAATAATCATAAATCTTGCTCTCTCTTGCCACATCATGCTTACTGATCCATGTAGACCAAGTAACCAAAGAGGAAGAAATAGAATGAAGGGAACTGTAGAAGTGGAAGAATAAGAGAGGAAAGAGGAAGATATGAGAATATAATAGCACGGTAAGGTGAAGATAGGGAAGGATACAGCAAACTAGGTTAAGATGAGTAGAGGAAATATGAGGAAGAGACATAAGAATTAGGGGAAGATAAAAGAAGAACAAGAGAAAGGAGAGGTAAAGATGGGATATACCAAAACTTAATATAATCCAAAAACCAAAATTACAAATTAACATAATTCTTGATCTTTCTTGCAACGCCATCACTTGGTTTCATTTGCCCTGTGTCTATTTCTTATGTTTAAAGTGAACTTCCCGTCCTCCTGTTCTCATCCTTATTTCTATTGCTTAGGTTTCTTCAGATGATCCAGTAGATTGGATGGAGCTACCTCCAGCTGGTCTAGCTATCCAAGGCCTTTTAAGACCTGCCCTCATTGAAGAACACTCTGATATCAAGAGGCATATATATGGCCATCAGTCCCGTAATGTTGATATAAATCAGGTTGGGAAAATTGTGGAAGAAAAACTAGAAGATACTGATACGATTAATGGTGACAGACATGAATCGCCATCTTCTGAGGATAGTTCAGACGGTGCAGAGGAATCTGAGAGGGATGGAATCTCAAAAAATGGGACTTCATTTTACAAGCTCGAGATGATTAAGATTCAGCTGATTACTGCACATGGGCATCAGGTTTGTAATATGGTTTCATACTTTTCAGGTGTGTTATGATATGTAATGGTTGCCTGCAATCTCTTCTTTTCTCCTGTACTTTTTTTTTTTAATTATTCACATTTGAATATGTGACCTTTCAGATGCTTGAAACTGAGTTGTTATCATATATAGTGGAGTTGCTGATTTGATTTAGGTTGTTCGGTATACTGAAGATACATTTTGTTCTAATTGGGCTACTTACTTGTTTCTCATAACAAACTAAAACATCAAACTTCCTCTAGATTTTGTTTGACAGAGAATTCTTACTTATTATTATTACTGTGATTTTATATTTCTGTAAATGTTTTGATGACAGGATTTTAATTTACGCTAAAGACAGGCTCAGACATTTTGCTTTCAGGACTTGTAATTCTCTATTGCATAGCCTGTTATTTTCACATTCATAATTTGGATCCACTATGATTTGACAAATCTCATGCTGTCTAGACCTGTCTTGGCTTGTTGAAACTATATGTTGATTGTAAGAATATAATTGTTTTGACTCTGCTTTCCCACAGACTTTTGTGGAAGTGGAGGACTTCAGGAGAGCTCAACCTGATGCTATTGCTCAGTCGGCAGCCAAAATCATATCTCGTCTGAAAGCTGGTGGTGAAAAAACAACACAAGCCCTCAAATCTCTCTGTTGGAGATGTAAGGGTATTCAAGTGGAGGTACCTATATAAAGCATCTAAAATCACTTGGGATTGTTGTGGCATAGATTATTTGTCTAAATTTTTTAAAGTCTAGTCAGCTTTTGGTGTTGTTTGATGAGTGATTAAAGTCAACTTAAAGCAAGAAACTTAAGGCTAAAATTGGCTTTAATCACTTTACTGAACAACACCTGAATGTTGTTGCTTTGTAGTTGGTACATTGAATTGTACATTTCTTTCTGCTGTTTCTGTTTCCAATTTGGACAAGTCCCTCGTCAAATTTATAAGTCTGATTTTATATACAATTTTGAAGCATTTGAAACATCATTTTTTTTTCGAAAGTGCATATATCATCCTGAATTATAATTGAATCATCATGTTTGATACCCACTATTTCATGTGTGCATTGCCACAAGTCAGGTGAGAAGATCATACCATGTAAAATCCATCTTCTTGCCTTGTAGTTTTTATGGCGATTTTGTTTGATATGTGAAATTGTTTAATTCTCCTTTTGCAATTTATTACAGGAGGCAACAGTTATTGGTATAGATTCCCTTGGATTTGACCTGAGGGTTTGCTCAGGAACACAAGTCCAAACATTGCGGTTTGCATTTAACACACGAGTAATTACTCATCTTTCAATCTCCTTCTCCCCTTTCCCCCACCCCGTCATTTTAACTTGCTTTGCAAATCCGCAGATTATATATTGGTTTGCTTGAATCATCTCCCAAATGAGAGGAGGGGCTTTAATCATGCCTAGTTTTGAACAAGAGTAATTCTCTGTGCATCTTGTATCTTTGAACTAATGGACTTCGGGTGCTTATTGTTGTGTTGCTATTGCTCTCAAGATAATTCAGCTCCCCCACCCACAACCACTGTGGTTTTATCCATTGTGTCGAGTGGCGTGCCATGCTTCAACCAGTACGAGTTGACCAAAACTAGCCTTGGTTGAAAACCTGCCATCAGTCAACCACAAATGGCTTTGTCCAGTCCAATTTCCAATGAATCAATCACTATTAGCTTTCTTACTAGAATTTAAAGTAGTTTATGATTCATACGTTTTGGAATTCCCAAATCCTGTAATCTCATTTCTCTGTTTCATTTTCTTTTGATATAAATCCTTACACTGCTACTAAATTTGTCGTTTCTCCCATTAAATTGTCTTTGCAGGCCACTTCGGAGTACAGTGCTGAGAGGCAACTTAATGACCTACTATTTCCAAGGATCCACCAGAAGCCTCCAAAAAAGAAACAGGCAACTTAATGACCATATTCCAGCTTAATTCCAGATTGCGAGTTCTACCCGCTTTGGCCATGAATATGGCAGTGCTCAGAAAAATCCTTTTAGTCTTCCAATTTATGTATTTGATCTATGGTATTAATGATCAAAGTAATCCATTCTCTTATGGGCTTTTTCTTTTATTACTTTTAACTCAAAAAGAAATTCTTATTTGCATTAAGAGTAAAACTCATAATTTTTCTTTTAGAATTTTTGAAAACTTAACTAATAATGTTAATCTGTATGAACGTTATTAGTAAAGTTTTTCAAAATTTCAAATCAAATTTTCACTTATGTATTTAAGTGAGTTTTGCACCCGTGCACACTTGAATTTCTCCATATAGGTGCTCAGTTGCGTGGCAGCTATATCTACATTGCAGTCCTATCTATAAGCATGCAGAAAAACACCAGATGATTGTAATTACTAAATGTGATGAGCCATATAGAACACAATAATCCAAGCAGTTGAGCAGATATCACAAGTAAAAGACCTATAAAAATGAGATTCAAGAAAAAACACTAGATGATGGTAATTACTAAATGTGAAAAAACACTAGATGATCGTAATTACTAAATGTGAAATTAATGGAACATTATTGTACATTAGGTACCTACACATTACACATGAAATTGGCTCTCAAACACTGATAGAAAGGAAATTTCATATAAGTTTTTCATAAACCAGTTGCGCTGCGAGAAGATCTACAACTGCAGAACCAACAGACTTGAACACCGTAATTTCCTCAGGATTCTTCCTCCATCCTTCTTTTCCTTAATCAACTCCAACAAATTTCCACAAATGTCTTCCTTCTCAATCATCCCTCTCTCAAATGCACTAACTCACTCCCTCATTGTATGAGAAAATGATCCAACCAAATCCAAATGCGCCCCTGCCTTCAATTTCTCCCCCTTCACAAGTGGTGCCTGAGCATTTGTTGCGCAACTGACGATATCTCCCAATTCAACCGAAAATCTCTGAGTGAAATCAAGAACCAACATACACTGATTGACTTGCGCTTTAAGAAGGAAAAAAGAGAGATGAAAATCAAAACATATCTGGGTCGTCGAAAAGAGAAAGAGAGACCTAAGTCTATATTCAAATTTCAAGGACAATAGTAAAAGTTAGGAGTGAAACCGTTGTTGAGTTGCTGCTCGTGAAAGCTAGTCTGCATTCACCATTCTGTCTCTCTCCCTTCCTTTATACAGGGTTTAAAATAACGGCTAGTTAATTAAGGTTTTGAGTAATGTTTATTCCTGCACAAGAAAGTTCATCACTCTTCTTTAGGTCGGTGCGTGTTTGGTTCAGTTGGGGTTTGGGCAAAAGAAAGGAGAAAGGGAAATGGGGAAAATGGCGACGAGTTGTGTACAATGTCGGTGTGTGTTTGGTTCAGTTGGGGTTTGGGCAAAAGAAGGGAGAAAGGGGAATGTGGTTAATTCTTTGATGGGGATGGTTGATTGGCTGTGATTCAACTATAATTTTAAATTATATCACCTTTTTACTTTTTAATCACAGTAGCTCATTTAAAAGTGTTAATTTTTAGAAGAAAAAAAGAAGAATAAGAAAGCTTGCCTCTTCCAACCCCACTTAAAAAAATATTATTACTATCGAGAGATTTACATATTTATGAATTTTAGATTTTGAGATTTAATTTATTATTATTAATTTTTAATTGATTAAATTAATATGAATTTTTATTGATCGACATGAAACTGTTTTACTATCCAATCTAATTCAAAAAATAAAATTGATTAACTATTTCATTTAATTAAGATAATCCAAAAAGGTTCAATTAATATTTTATAATCGATGAGTAACTTCCAAAACTCTTTGATTATGCATGTGATGAAAAATAGATTTATTAATTAATTAAGCATGATATTCTACGAGATTTTTTGTTATTTTATCATATAATAATCAATGAAAATGATTTCATATAAAATAAATTTTATATGCTTAATTGATAGTTTACATTAAAAATTATTTTACATCGAAAATTTCATTCTAAAAAAAATTACTTACACTATCTTTTAGAGCAAGTCATTTTTTTTTTTTTTGGAGTTCTTTCTTTCTTCTTCTTTTTTCGATTTACTAATCAAGCTGAAAAAAAACAAACTATGTTTGACTTGTTACGGCTTGACTATTGGTGAGAAAATAATTTTGACCGACGAAAATCTTTCCAAAAATATCACAAGATACCAAGTATCTTAATTATTACAAGAAGGCACCACCATACATTGTCTTTGGATAAGATAAGCAGGTAGGCAATAAGAAACATAAAGAAGTGGTTCCGTGATAAAAACATAAGCTCGGGAAGCCATGAAAACCCTCCTTTGTTCAAAACCATCACCACTTCACCTTCCAAAACCATCTCAATTATGGAATCCAAGAAGCCCAATTCTCCGCTTTTTGACCATACAAAACCTAAACCATCCAACAAGAATAAAGAAACTGCATGCAAATGCCAAAGGCTTTAACAGCAGACCAGCTACCATAAAAGAAAGTGCCACAAACAAGAAGAATGAGGATGAGGATGAGGATGAGCCACTCCCTCAAGTGGTGTTTGAGAGGATGATAGTGAGGATCTTGGTCTCTGTTGGGGTACCTATGGCCATTGGTGTAGCAATATTGCAGGTTTTGGGTTTGGTTAAGGAACAAAATTTGTGGGATGTGCCCTTGTGGCTACCATTTTTTACAACGTTGCTAACTTTTGGGGCATCAACTCTTGGGATTGCTTATGGGAGTTTGTCTACAAGTTGGGATGCAGAGAAGAAAGGTTCAATTCTTGGGTTGGAAGAGGCTCAGCAGAATTGGGTGGAGATGTGGAGAGAGGAAAACAATAGCTAATTTTAAAAAATCAAGGATGAAACCCAACCCACACCAGAGATGGAAGGGCTACCTTCCATAGTGTAGTCCCGTTATTTTAATAAAAAAAAAAAACCAAGTAATTATTGGTCATTATACATTTCTAAATTAGTTTTACCTTGTTAAATTAGTTCATTACTTTTTTTTGCTATAATTTGATGTTTATACATGTTGAACTGTTTATTTTTATTTTTTTATATTGGTGGGGAGACCGATCAAACACGGGTCTTCTGTAATAACCGGAAAATAACCACTAGATTAAGAGACTTGAGTTTTTCTCTGCTTTTCTAAACCATAGCTTAAAAAACTTAAATATTATATTTTAGAAGTTTAAACTTTTTTATTTTTTTTAAATGGTTGATTTAACTACTCTAGTTTTGATATCATGTTAAAACAAAATAATCGTGTGATCATCAATTATCTCAAAATTTTAAGTATATAAAAAAATTCAACAATATATAATAGCAGCAAAATACTTTATTCACCAAAAAAAGCATTATAAAAATATAATTATCTCATTAATTATTTTTTTAAGTGATAAGTATTGAATATTAAATACGTATCTGAATAATGTTAAACCAAGAGGTAGTATATGAATGTTGAATGGTTAAGCGTTTAGACTATTTGATAACTGAACTTATTGAAACAGTTAAATATATGTATTTTCCCTTTTTAATTCACTTAACGATTAAGAACGTGATATTTTGTTGCAAATAAGAGTCAGGTCAACATCTGAACAAAGTTTGCATGTTTTATCGCAAAAATATTTTCAATTAATTTCTTTTATTTTTTAACGAATTAAGTCATAATCCCAATTTTTTTTAAATAACCAATTTTAACATAAAAATAGATGAGGTTAACGATAAATACATACTATTAATTTAATGCTTAAATAAAATTTAAAAACAAATTCATGTACATGAAAAATTCAATTATCAATAAACTTTAATTTTTTTTAATTATCCTAGCATAAATAAAATTGCCCAGAAGCAAAAAAAAAAAAAAAAAAAATTTTGTAACCAATTCCCACTGACCCATCACTTTCAATCTATAATCATGAAAAATTGATTCCTCTTTGGACCTTATACTTAGCTTGCTGCTACAAGAAGAGAAAAATCTTAGCTTAATCAATTTCATTTAGAGGGAAAGAAAGAAATTTGAGGGAAAAGATCAGATAAATGTCTTCTTAGATTCTAGACAGTTGAGTTCCTAAAAGTTCTGAGCATCGTCTTTGATCTCACAGGTCAAGACGGCATTGAGAGAAGCTAGTCTAGAATCATCCAATCTCATTGTTGGAATTGATTTCACTAAAAGCAACGAATGGACATGTACACATAACTTCGTAAAGAAAACTCCATTACTAATCTGTGCTAATCCCTCCACCACCACCCCCCCGCGCCCCGCCCCCCCCCCCCCCCCCCCCCCCCCGAGATCGTAAGTTTAGACTCTATGGTCTAAACTCAGACATAGATAGAAGCCTTGGTTGAAATTCAACTTAATTGAAAATAGTTTGTTTTTTTTTTAATTTTACATGCCTTCTGATGAAAGGGATAGAGAAAAGGAAGTCAGTTAATTAAAAAGGAAGAGGGAATGGAGTGAGCATGCGGTGGTTGGCTGAAGAATGGGGACCATACGGTGTCTGCCGGCAGGAGACGAGAGGGTCGGCGTGGCTTTTAGAGGAGAAAAATGAGCTCATTCATTACATTAGGGATTTGATTCATGTGTTGGGTATGATTTTGTGTGTGCATGCCCATTGTGTAAATGCATGTTAAAAGATATTTTTATCCAAAATACCATTAAGATGTCATTAAGATTTAATTTTAGGTCAACTTCATTAAGTGTTAGTAAAAAACAAACGAAATTAATAACACTACATCTTATTGATTTAGAATTAAGTGGTTCATTAAATACAGATAAACACCACCTTAATATTCGTCTTCTCAAGTACATCACTCTTTCATGATAAAACTTATATATTTTGATCGAATTACAATATGATTCAAGTCTATTCGAAATTTGAGTTTATCTCAAAATTTCAAAGGTAAATGTTTATTTTGGTTCTTAAGGTTTAGATCTAATCACAATTAGATCTAAGCGGTTTCAATTTAAACAACCGAGTTCTTAATTTATCAAAATCATAACAATTGGATCTCAAACACATAACACCGTGAAATGAACTAACGAAACACACTGTGAGATACCAAAATTACATTGGGATTCTCTACCAAATCCCAAACCCACAGAAACCACTTCTTTCTTTTGCTTTGCCATTCCTCCTTCTCCTGCTTCTTTCCACTTTCCCCTTCTCCTGCTTCCTTTTTTTTCCCCTGTCAGCTGGGACCTTCCTCTTTCTCCTTCAGATTCCTCTTCCTTCTTCATATTCTGTCATTTTTGTTCATCATTTTTTTTGGGTTTCCTTTCTTCGTCGTTCTTTCGCGTCGTTCATCCGCCACCTAAGTCCGCCTCTAATCGTTGGCCATTTGTTGACATAAAGTCTATGTGCAGCTAAGAGCCTATCATTTTCTTCCTCTGTGAAAGCCCTCATGTTTACCCTTAGATCTAGTTGATTAAACCATCTTAATCTACAACTCTTCCTTGCAATTCAAACAGTAAGAACCCATTAAAAGATTTAATTTTTTTTCCAAAAATGATTGAATAGAAAATTGAAAAATCAATAGATTCCTCAAATGGTTTTTTTTTTATTTTTTTTATGTCACCAACCAGACAAAGCATTCTGTTATTTTGTCAATATTCTACGAAATATGATATGTTTTGATTACCCAATGAAGAAAAAAATTGAAAAAACAAAGAAACTTTTTTTTTTATTCGATTTCACACTTACGCACACTATATTGCAAACGATTCGTGTGCTTGCGAGTAATTTAAAACTCACAATAATTAACAAAAATTTAAATATAAAATAAAATACAATAATATTTCGTAATAATAACCCTGTTAATTATATAACCTTACCTTGCTTACGGCATTGACTTCTTCGCGCATGAACATATTTGATCATCCAATAGATTGTTGAATTAAATTTAAACAAGTTGTTCATACGGATTTTATACTCATTTGAACTTGCATTTAACCTTATTTTATGCCTTTTGTGGTTTTGTTTGAGATTATTTTCTCATAAAACCATATAATATTTGTTCTATTACGTTATTCATTCAATAAAATATTTAATTTTGTTGTTAATGTCAAATTTGTAAAATATTTGAGAGAAAAAAAAATTAAAATATCAAAGCCAAAGAATATACATTAATAAAACTCAAGCCAAACATTGATACATTACTGACTTACAGAATAACACAAACAATAACTTAAAAATATAAATCAACACACCATCATAAAATAGCACAACTATAAGGATATTCTTCTGCACTTCTATAGCAAACACAATAGTGAGGGGTAATGTAAGGATAAGGCTGGTAAAGAATAATATGCTCAGATGCATCATATTTCTTTGGCTCTTCCTTCTTCTTTGCCTCATCTTTCTTGGGTTCTTCCTTCTTTTTCTCAGGCTCTTTTGCTGGTCCAACAGAGACTATCTCTGCGTGGAAGAGCTTCCTCAATTTCCTCGCAATACGAACAGGATCTATGTCTCCTGTCACTGTCAATTTCTTGTCCTTCAAATCTATGGAAATTGATTCAACCCCTAAAAAATCACCAAAAAAACATTCAAATTTGTCAATTTCATTGATTACTTAATGGTTTGGTTGAGGGAGAGTTTTGCTTTAAATGAAAACCAAATTAACTCAAAGCATAAGAAATGCTCTGTTTCTTTTCCTCCATTTAACATGAATCCAAGCAAAGTGAATTTCTATTATGAAAAGAACAAAAATTTAAAGTTCAAAACCTGAAAGGCCAGAGACTCTCTTCAGGGCTTTTTGTTTGTCTTTATCATCATGTATTTCCAATTTCAGCACTACTTTCTGTCACAAAACAAGATCAAATACTCTATTAATTAAGATCTACATATAACCAAAGCAAAGAGAAGTTTTTTTCATCAATGTATCAAACTTAAAAGTGACAGCAGAATTCATGTTTCATGCATGAGTTTCATGATTAAAAAGCAAAGAGAAGTGTTTTTGTTGTGTGCCTAAAGAGGAGAGAAATGGGAAATAAACTGGAAATACCAACCTTCATTTCTATAACCTTAAGAGAGATCTCAACTACAACTGCAAAGAGAAAACTAATAGATCAAAGCAAATGAAAGAAACGTATAAGAAGAAAGGGGAATATGAAGTTGAAGAGGAAAAGTTCAATGGATTTGATGAAGGGGCATTAATTTCACAAATTTATAGTGAGGAAGAAGAAGAGGTAGTCAGCCAAGTTTTAGCAACAGGAAGTCAATAGTCAATTTGTGGGACCAGATTAAGAGCAGCCAAGCCACAGTTTTTGTGGATGTTGATGCCAAAAAATCGTTGGTGCTGATGTGGCGTTGACGCCCAGGGATATGAGGTTAACCTCTCGAGACCTGCACAAGCAAGTAAGGGTGAACTAAAGGACCCTCGGAAGGAGGGGAGGGGGAGATCTCCAAGGGCGCTCTAGTTAGGCCGAGGCCGAGGGTTAATTTCAAAGTGAATTGGTGTAGACTGTCTGTGAAAACGAACCAGTGTCCTTTTTTGGACTTACATACCTTAGGATATTTATAGTCTTCCGAGTGGAGGTCACCCACGTGGGGGGAGGGATGGCTCTGCCCTTGTGATCCTGGACTTTAGAGAGATCTTAATCGCGTGCTCAGTGAGTAGAGTGTGTCAGAGGGTTGCGTGTTCCAGAGGGGGTTAGGCCCGCTAATCACGCTTTGACGTGGCGGTTGTGTAATCTGACTGCTCTACGTGTGCTTTGCCAGGCTGTGGAGGCTTTGACATATGTCCTCGTCCTATTGGTGATGCCGGAATCCACGTGTAGATGTTTCATTGGACGAGGGTTTTGTGGGCTCCATCACAGGCCCCCCACTTCCTCAGGTACTTGTGCCTTGAGGAGGTAAAATGTGATGTTTGTGCTGTGGCCGAGCGTTCGTACTAAGAGACATGGCGTATGACAAGCAGCTCATACGCTCGGACTTGGAGATTGTTGACCGAGTGTATACAAAATAGTGCATAAGCTCGGACTTGAAGATTTTTGACCGAGTGTATGACAAGCAGTTCATAAGCTCGGACTTGGAGATTTTTGACCGTGCTTGTGAGGGGTAACGTACCGTGTTTTGTTAGAGCCGAGCCGAGCATGTGTGGAGCAATCCATCTGCTCGACCTTAGAGACATGAGTCCGAGCATGTGTGGAGCTGGGTCCATCTGCTCGGACCTTGGAGCTAGTGGGCCGAGCACGTGTGGAGCAATCCATCTGCTCGCCTTTGGAGATATAAGTCTGAGCATGTGTGGAGCTGGGTCCATTTGCTCGGACCTTGGAGTTAGTGGGTCGAGCATGTGTGGAGCAATCCATCTGCTCACCATTGGAGATCTGAGTCCGAGCATGTGTGAAACTGGGTCCATTTGCTCGGACCTTGGAGATAGTGGGTCGAGCACGTGTGGAGCAATCCATCTGCTCGCCCTTGGAGATATGAGTCCGAGCATGTGTGGAGCTGGGTCCATTTTCTCTGACCTTGGAGATAGTGGGTTGAGCTCGTGTGGAGCAATCCATCTGCTCCCCCTTGGAGATATGAGTCCGAGCATGTGCGGAGCTAGGTCTATCTGCTCGGACCTTGGAGATAATGGGTCGAGCACGTGTTGAGCAATCCATATGCTCGCCCTTGGAGATATGAGTCCGAGCATGTGTGGAGCTCGGTCCATCTGCTCGGACCTTGGAGATAGTGGGTCGAGCACGTGTGGAGCAATCCATCTGCTCACCCTTGGAGATATGAGTTCGAGCATGTGTGGAGCTGGGTCCATCTGCTCAGACCTTGGGTGTGCGCACTATGACTGGGTAGTGTGCATTGATGCTCGGCCATATGCATTAGTGTGCACCGATGCTTGGCCGTGTGCACTGATGCTCGGCCAGTGTGCACTGATTCTAGGCACGTCCGAGGGTGTGCACACATATGCCGTTGCTCGGCCTTAGGTGTGCGCACTATTTCTGGGCCATGCGCACTTAGTGTGCACTGATGCTCGGCTAGTGTGCACTAATTCTGGGCCAGTCCGAGGGTGTGCGCACATACACCATCGCTCGGACTTGAGTGTGTGCACTGATTTTGGGCTATGCGCACTTAGCAATTGCTCGGAAAGGGGCGTACGCACTACTGCGCTCAGTCGTGCGCACTTAGCAACGGCTCGGACAGGGCATGCGCACTACGGTGCTTGGTCGTGCTCACTTAGCAATGGCTCGGACAGGGGCATGCGAACTACGGCGCTCGGCCGTGCGAACTTAGCAATGGCTCGGACATGGGCGTACGCACTACGGCGCTTGGCCGTGCACACTTAGCAACGGCTCAAATAGGGGCGTGCGCACTTAGCAACGGCTCAGACAGGGGCGTGCGTACTACGGCTTGGTAGTGTGCACTAAGCAATGGCTCGGACAGGGACATGCGCACTACGGCTTGGTAGTGTGCACTCGAAACTCCAAAGTGTGCAACATGGTGTTAGACGGCTTGGCATTGAAACAAATGAGTTCTTTATATTTCTTCACTTCTACTGTTTAGTGAGAGATGGTGATTTCCCACGAACGGTGCCAATCTATTGATGCCAAAAAATCGTTGGTGCTGACGTGGTGTTGACGCCTAGGGATATGAGGTTGACCTTTCGAGACTTGCACAAGCAAGTAGGGGTGAACTAAAGGACCCTCGGAAGAAGGAGATGGGGAGACCTCCGAGGGGGTTCCGATGCTCTAGCTAGGCCGAGGCCGAGGGTTAATTTCAAAGTGAATTGGTGCAGACTGTCTGTGAAAACGAACCGGTGTCCTCCATTGGACTTACATACTTTAGGATATTTATAGCCTTCCGAGTGGAGGTCGCCCACGTGGGGGGAGGGATGGCCTTGCCCCTGTGATCCTGGGCTTTAGAGATATCTTAATTGCGTGCTCAGTGAGTAGCGTGTGTCAGAGGGTCGCGTGTTCTAGAGAGGGTTAGGCCTGCTAATCATGCTTTGACGCAGCGGTTGTGTAATCTGCCTGCTCTACGTGTGCTTTGCCAGTCTGTGGAGGCTTTGACATGTGTCATCGTCCTATTGGTGATGTCGTAATCCACGTGTAGGTGTTTCGTTGGACGATAGTTTTGTGGGCTCCATCAGTGGAAAATTCCACTAATCTAGAGAGGTGTCAATACAAGGGAAGTATACAAGTTTTTCCTGCGTCGTTTCAATCATTATACTTGTTGATAAAGCAGCCAAGAGCTTATCATTTTCTTCCTCTGTGAAAGCCCTCATGTTTATTCTTGGATCTAGTTGATTAAACCATCTTAATCTAAAACTCTTCCTTGCAACTCAAACAATGAGAACCCATTAAAAGATTTGATTTTTTTCTTTCAAAAATGAATGAATAGAAAATTGAAAAATCAATAGACTCCTTAAATGTTTATAATTATACCAATGGACTGATTTTTCACTTGATTCTTATTAAAGAGAGAGAACAAGAGATATTCGAGAAGAATGAATTTCATTTCGTTTAAGACGAGTGAAAGTGAAAGAGTTTTTTTTTTTTACCTAACATGAATTGGGGATTGAGGGGTAGATTGGGTATTTCATTACGTCTATGAAGCCTGTGCGAGACCGGTCGCATGTGCGACATCATTTTTCTTTACGCCATCATGCGTCTATGATCCATTTGTTATGATTTTGACAAGTTAGAGACTTGATTGTTTGAACTGAAACCACACAGACTCAATTGTGATTAGATTCAAACCTTAAAGATCAAAATAGACGTTTAACCAAATTTCAACTTGGGTTAATTTAGAGTTTTCTTTTTCTCATGCTTGACTAGTTGACTATGCTCCGAAAATTAAATAAGTTGCACTTTGCATTATTATTATGGAAAAAATAAATTGTGTCTATTTAACCTTTAGTTTTCAATGAGTGTCAATTTACCTTTGAATGTTCTGTTTCAGTCTAGTTAGACTTTCTATCCAGATCTGTCCATTAAAATTAGTATAGGATAATGAGAATGGACGACAAATAATACACGGATTTGGATGAAAAATCCAATTGAGCTGAAACAAAACGTTCATAGACAAATTGACACTAATTAAAAACTAATAGTTAAATAAACACAACGATTTTATCTTTTTCTGTATTATCATTATTTTTTATGATTACGAAGACAAGTGTATAACACTGAAAAATTGAAGTCATATTGTTTCAAGTTATTGTTATGATCAACATTTTTTATTATTAAAATTGGGCATTTGAAATTGATATTTTTTTATAAAAAAATATGATTCAATTATATTTTAACCACATTAAAGAAAGGCAAATAAGTCAAAAAAGTAGAGAGGAATTTGCTTACGTGACAAAGACATGAAAACAAAGTATATTAAATCACGACCATTTTAAAAAAATCAATAAGATGATAGTAATATGTTAGAATCATGATAGACATTTTTGTCAGTGGACTATTATAATTGGCCTCAAAGATGACTTCATAACTTGATTAGAATGACTATTTTGATTTAAATAAGGTACTGTTAGTGGACGACTATAATTGGCCTCAAAGATGACGTTATAACTTGATTAGAATGACTTCTTTGATGACCTCAGAGAGGGACTGATTTTTCTCCTCTCTCGATAGACATGATTGGTGGGGGCTGGGGAGGGCAATTGAAAACTTTTTTAAGACCACAAATTTTCAATTGAAAACTTAATCGAGTCCTTATAGGCAAGCCTTTGTCATATTAATTAGGCAAGTCTTTGTCATATTAGATAGGGATGTTTAGAAACACTCATTTCTATGATTTAATGTCTATTTTACATTCTACCAATTTATTATAATGAAATATTCAATTCATAATTCTGATTAAATTTTTTTTTATCAAAATCAATACATCGATGCAGTTCATAAATATATTTCATTTTAATACGAAAAAATAATACGGACAATTTTTTTTAGAGTTGTCTTCACATATTGCAAATAGCAAAGTTTGTGATTTTGAGTTTAAACAAAATAAAGAAACAAAATACGAATTTTATACTCAATTCAACTTGCATTTAACTTTATTTTATGTCTTTTGTGGTTTTGTTTGAGGTCATTTTCTCATTAATTCATATCGATGAAAAAAACCATTACTCTCTTAATCATATAATGTTTGTTCTCTTAGGTTATTCATTCAATTAAATATTTAATTTTGTTGTTAATGTCACATTAGCAAAATATTTGAGAGAAAAAAAATAAAAATATCAAAGCCAAAGAATGTACATTAATAAAACTCAAACCAAACATTGATACATTACTGACTTACAGAATAGCACAAACAAGAACTTAAAAATATAAATCAACACACCATCATAGAAAGTACACAAGACCTAAAATGGTACTATGCCTTATGAGCCATAAGAAAGTTCAAATTAATCAACAAATAACACAACCATAAGGATCTTCTTCTACAATTCTATAGCAAACACAATAGTTAGGGGTAATGTTAGGATAAGACTGGTAAAGCTTTTTAAGCTCAGATGCATCAAATTTCTTTGGCTCTTCCTTCTTTGCGTCCTCTTTCTTGGGTTCTTCCTTCTTGGGCTCTTCTTTCTTTTTCTCAGGCTCTTTTGCTGGTCCAACAGAGACTATCTCTGCGCGGAAGGACTTCCTCAATTTGCTCGCAATACAAACAGGATCTATGTGTCCTGTCACTGTCAATTTCTTGTCCTTCATCTCTATGGAAATTGATTCAACCCCTAAAACAAGTCACCAAAAAAACATTCAAATTTGTCAATTTCATTGATTACTTAATGGTTTGGTTGAGGGAGAGTTTTGCTTTAAATGAAAACCAAATTAACTCAAAGCATAAGATATGCTCTGTTTCTTTTCCTCCATTTAACATGAATCCAAGCAAAGTGAGTTTCTATTATGAAAAGAACAAAAATTTCAAGTTCAATACCTAAAAGGCCAGAGACTCTCTTCAGGGCTTTTTGTTTGTCTTTATCATCATGTATTTCCAATTTCAGCACTACTTTCTGTCACAAAACAAGATCAAATACTCTATTAATTAAGATCTACATATAACCAAAGCAAAGAGAAGTTTTTTTCATCAAAGCATCAAACTTAAAAATAATAGCAGAATTCATGTTTCATGCATGAGTTTCATGATTAAAAAGCAAAGAGAAGTGTTTCTGTTGTGTGCCTAAAGAGGAGAGAAATGGGAAATAAATTGGAAATACCAACCTTCGTTTCTATAGCCATAAGAGAGATCTCAACTACAACTGCAAGGAGAAAACAAATAGATCAAAGCAAATGAATGAAGCGTATAAGAAGAAAGGACAATATGAAGTGGAAGAAGAAAAGTTCAATGGATTTGATGAAGGAGCCTTAATTTCACAAATTTATAGTGAGGTAGAAGAAGAGGCAGTCAGCCAAGTAATAGCAACAGGAAGTCAATAGTCAATTTGTGGGACCAGATTAAGAGTAGCCCAGCCACGGTTTGTTTGGAAAATTCCACTGATCTAGAGACGTCTCAGACTCTCAATACAAGGGAAGTATACAAGTTTTTTCCTGCGTCGTTTCAATCATTGTACTAGTTGATAAAGCAGCCAAGAGCCTATCATTTTCTTCCTCTGTGAAAACCCTCATGTTTATCCTTGGATCTACAACTCTTCCTTGCAACTCAAACAATTGTCACGTCTAAGTGAGATTAACGGGACTGAACCTCGTCGGAGCATGCAATCAAGATTTTATAGCAGAAACGCGAGATTTCAAGGATCGCATCATCCCTCTCACGTGGTCAATCTGTCCCTGAATCACTATAAAAGACTCAAAGTATGTGAATCCAAACCATTTTTAGTTTTTACAAATTTATTACACACTGATCGGAAGTTTTCCCATTTTTCTTCTATAACTCTCTAACTCACCTTATTTTACTTGTGCATACTTAAAAATACTAACCTCCAGGTCAGCCCAGTTTCTCGGCATCAACAATGACATGTTGGACATATTTTGACCCCCAAAAAATAGTTCGTCCCAGTTTCTTGCAATAGATTTTTGATTTATTCCCTGATCTTTGAGGACCATGTTGGGCCACAAGCTCTTTGAGCTTAACATCCTCAGCTGGTCTCCGATGACCCCTTGAACAAAGCTTAGTTTTACCACTTTTATTAGCACCACAACTCTTACCTTCCTCTTCCTCACCTAAGTTCAAGGACAGTCCCTTCTAACAAAAAGAAGAAATTTGAAAAATGAAGCAGCCACTACCATGGGAGAGAAGCTAGTTGGATTTTCTATCCAGATCCATCCATTAAAAATCAAAATAGAAATTTAACCAAATTTCAACTTGGGTTAATTTAGAGTTTTTTTTTTCTTATCCTTGACTAGTTGACTATGCTATAAAAACTAAATAAGTTGCACCTTGCATTATTATTATTATTATCGAAAAAATAAATTATATCAATTTAACTCTTAGTTTTTAATAAGTGTTAATTTACTTTTGAACGTTCTGTTTCAATCTAGTTAGACTTTCTATCCAGATTCACCCATTAAAATTAGTGTAGGATAATGAGAATGGACGACAAATAATACACGGATTTGGATAAAATATTTAATTGGACTGAAACAAAACGTTCATAGAAAAATTGACACTCATTGAAAACTAATAGTAAAATAAACATAACGATAAAATCTAAAAAATAATTTTTTTTATTATCATTATTTTTTATGATTACGAAAGCAAGTGTATATCACTGGATAATTCAAGCCATATTGTTTCAAGTTATTATTATGATCAATATTTTTTATTATTAAAATTGGGAATTTGAATTTGATAATTATTAATTGAATTATATTTTAACCACATTAAAGAAAGGCAAATAAGTCAAAAAAGTAGAGAGGAATTTGCTTACGTGACAAAGACATGAAAACAAAGTAAATTAAATCACGAGCATTTTAAAAAAAAAATCTATAAGATGATAGTAATATGTTAGAATCATGATAGACATTTTTGTTTTAACTTAGGTCCTGTTATAGTAGACGATGATGTCATAATTTGATTAGAATGACTTCTTTGATGACATCTTTCACTATGACATGTACCATGACATCAAAGAGGGACCTACGCTGAAATGATAGTTGAATTAATAAAGTTAATGATTTTGAATTTAATTAAAATAAAAAATAATTATTTTTCACATTCAAATTAAGAGTACATGTGATTTGGTTTTAATATTCACAGATTTAAATAAAAAATTTAATTAAATTAAAATAAATATTTAAATGTAAATTAACATTATTACGATCAAATAAATACAACGATGAAGTTATATTGTTTTGGGTTGTTGTTATGATCGATATTTTTTTAATTAAATTTTATGATTAAAATTAAGATTTTAAATTTAAATTTTTTTCATAAAAAATATAATTAGTAATTGAATTATATTTTAACGACGTCAAAGAAAGGCAAACTAGTCAAAAAGTGGAGAGGAGATTAGAATCATGATATATTGTTAGTGGACGTCAATAATTGGCGTCAAAGATGGACGTCTACAACTGGACTAGAATTAAATAAAAGCAAATCGTGTCAAAATCTTCCTTTTGCAAATCTTTTGCCATGATCTATACCATGATATCAAAGAGACAGAGACATGACAGTAGATATTTTTTGGTGGGGAGCCTAATTGAAAACTTTTTTAAGAAAAATTTTCAATCGAAAACTTAATCGACTCTTTATAGGTAAATTTTTATTATATTAATATTTTATGATTTAATGTTCATTTTATGTTCGATCAATTTATTATAATGGGATATTCAATCCATAATTTTGATTGAAATTTTCATCAAAAGCAATACACAGATGTAGTTCATAAATACGTTTAATTTGAATACGAAAAAATATCACGAACAATTTTTTTCGTAATTTACTAGAGAAAATAAAAAAAAATTTGTTTTTCACTTCGAATGAGAAATACGTGTGATCTGATTTTAATTTGATCGAAATTTTAATAAAAATAACATAATAAATGATTCTATAATACATAATTTAAATTAAACAAATTTAGATCGTTAACAAACATTTAAATATAAAATATAATACATATGTCTTATGAGCCATAAGAAAGTTCAAATTAATCAACAAATAACACAACCATAAGGATCTTCTTCTACACTTCAATAGTAACCACAAAAAACAATAGTGAGGGGTCATGCAAGGACAAGCATGGTAAAGCTTAAAAAGCTCAGGTGCATCATATATCTTCGGCTCTTCCTTCTTCTTTGGCTCCTCTTTCTTGGGTTCTTCCTTCTTTTTCTCAGGCTCTTTTGCTGGTCCAACAGAGACTACCTCTGCGTGGAAGTGCTTCCTCAATTTGCACGCAATACAAACAGGATCTATGTCTCCTGTCACTGTCAATTTCTTGTCCTTCATCTCTATGGAAATTGATTCAACCCCTAAAACAAATCACCAAAAAAACATTCAAATTTGTCAATTTAAGATCTGGGTGTTTTTTTTAACAGACTATTTAATATTAACATAAAAGAAAAACAGAGAAATTTATAACAATTTCATTGATTACTTAATGGTTTGGTTGAGGCAGAGTTTTGCTTTAAATGAAAACCAAATTAACTCAAATCATAAGATATACTCTGTTTCTTTTCCTCCATTTAACATGAATCCAAGCAAAGTGAGTTTCTATTATGAAAAGAACAAAAAATTCAAGTTCAATACCTGAAAAGCCAGAGACTTTCTTCAGGGCTTTTTGTTTGTCTTTATCATCATGTATTTCCAATTTCAGCACTACTTTCTGTCACAAAACAATATCAAATACTCTATTAATTAAGATCTACACATAACCAAAGCAAAGAGAAGTTTTTTTCATCAATGTATCAAACTTAAAAATGATAGCAGAATTCATGTTTCATGCATGAGTTTCATGATTAAAAAGCAAAGAGAAGTGTTTTTGCTGTATGCCTAAAGAGGAGAGAAATGGGAAATAAACTGGAAATACCAACCTTCATTTCTATAACCTTGAGAGATATCTCAACTACAACTGCAAAGAGAAAACTAACAGATCAAAGCAAATCAATGAAGTGTAAAAGAAGAAAGGGGAATATAAAGAGGAAGAAGAAAAGATCAAGGGATTAGATGAAGGGGCATTAAATTCACAAATTTATAGTGAGGTAGAAGAAGAGGTAGCCAGCCAAGTCATAGCAACAGGACGTCAATAGTCAATTTGTGGGACCATATTAAGAGTAGCCCAGACACAGTTTTTGTGGAAAATTCTACTAATATAGAGAGGGCTCAATTAGGGTGAGCATGGAACCGGTTAATTCGTAGATCCGATCCAAATCGATATAATAGGTTGAGTTTTTTTAGAAGTTGGGTTGAATTAGGTTGGATTGAAATTTTTTTGAGCCCGATGGGTTGGGTTGGGTCATAGGTTCAAAATTTTCAAATCGACCCAAACCGATAACCCGGTCAAATATATAATTATATATATATTATATTTATTAAATATAATATCGTGTTTAAATAATTATAATATAATGAGTAAAATTAAATGTAGCACAGTACTAGTAGTACTTCAAATCCAAACAGGTCATAGCTTGTTGTAATTAGATAATAGAACGATAGGTATTTTGGGAAAAATGAATTACAATTCACTTGAAACCTAGCTTCTCTCATTCAGAATTTCAGTCTCCTCATACATTCACGATCTCTTTCTTCGCGGCTGAATTACAGAGCTTAGCTCCCTCTTTTAACAAAGCAAGGTATACACTATGCAGTCTTCCTTCTCGTTCTTTATCCTTTTTTTTAAGAGCTCTGTCTCTGTTTGGGGATTTCTTGTTTGGGGTTTCAAACTTGGTCTCTCTCTCTCTCTCTATGTTAGTTCACTGATTTTACAAAGAGAACTCTACCCAGGAAGCTTATTTGCGATGAGGAATGGAAATGGGGATTTTGTTTTGGGTCTTCTCACTAATTTATGCAGCAACCCTTTTGAGCTCTTGCTCCCTTGCTCTTACAGAAGATGGAAAAATCATATTTCATCTACTACTCTTTTGGGTCTTGTTTTTTTTTTATTTCAAAATCTTTTCCTAGATCTTTGGCAATGAGAAAATGGAGGAAAAGAAAAACTTCAAAAAATTTGAGTTTGATGCTTCATGTTTGTCCTGCTAATATCTTATGGAAAACTTAGCTCAACTAAATTATGTGATTGAAATTTGTTGGTGATAGCTTTTGGTCTCCTTTGGTGCCTAATAATGGAAACTTTAAAAATTAAAAGTTTTACTGCACTAATATTTATCTTTCTCTAAGCAATCTAGAGTTTTAAGTTCCCATTTTTTGTTTATGATTTCTTAATTATATTCTGCTTAATTTTTTTCTTAATTTCGTTCCTATACATTTTTTTTTCATTCAGCTCTGTGAATAAGTTATTCTTAACTAACTTGGGTAGTTTATAAAATTAGATGATGGAACTGCTATATCTCTGCCTTAGTTAGATTTGTGCTTCAATTTGGTGGTGGGTATCGATTCGGATTTGGGGGTGATTGGGAACTTAGAAAGTGCTGGCCTGGTTTGAAATCTACACTGAAAATGACAGATAACATTAACGGTTTAATTCTTTCTATATGAACTCCTATTGAATTTGAAGTTTTTGAAGAATTTCCATGACTGATATCATCATATTTTTCAAATAGAATGACTCAAAGATGACTTGAAACTTTATTTTAATATAATTCAGTTTTACCCAGTTGGAAGTTATTATTTAAACGTTAACTTTTATTTGGTTGCCAAGAAAACTTAAGAAAAACAGGGCTTATAATCTGACCATTCATTTTTTCTTTATCTCAGTGTGCTGCAATTGTTAAAAATACACCTTAATAGCTCAATAGCTGTATCAGGTTGAGAATTTCAATTTCCTTTCTCTTATTAACATTTCTTGGCAACCAAACGAAGGGTATACTTTAGATTAGATATTCAATTATTTTACTTCTGTATAACACCATCTTTCTCTAAGTCCTTGAAAAAACTTTTCCACTTGAAGATTTCCACTGATTAAGTTGGGTTAGCGTGATTTCTTTGTTTATTTTTTATGCAAGTGTCAAGTGTCAATTGTCAAGTATGGTAGATAACCCTGAGGATTTATCTTCAACTTTAAAAAAAATGCAGCTTCAAAGGAAAAGGTGAGTGGCTCAAGCAAAAAACCTCCTAAAAGAACATCAAATGTGTGGGAACATTTTACTTTGATTGAAAGTGAGAAATCTGAAAATGAGAGGACTACATGTAATTATTGTGGGTAAACTTACGCTTATAATAGTAATAACGGTACTAGTACAATGTGAAAACATTTGAATAGGTGTAATAAGTATCCTTATAATACTAAGTGCAAGAAACAAAAGACTTTGTCAGATTATCAAACTATGGTAAAAGATGGTACTACTACTTTGAATATTCCGGGTGTGGCAAAAAGTTTTGATCATAAAGTATCTAGAACCCTACTTGCTAAAATGGTCATTGTTGATGAATTACCTTTTAAGTTTGTAGAACATAAAGGTTTTAAGGATTTTGTTGCCTCATTGTAACCAAAATTTAAAATTCCTTCAAGATTTACGATAGCTAGAGATTGCATGGCACTTTATTATGCTGAGAAAAAAAATATAAGGGATCTTTTGCGTAAAGAATCTCAAAGAATTTGCCTAACAATGGACATATGGACTTCTGTGCAAAACATCAATTATATGAGTCTCACCATGCATTTTATTGATAGTAATTGGAAATTACATAAAAGAATTTTAAACTTTTGTCCAATTTCTAGTTATAAAGGAGAAGCAATTGGGAAATTTTTTGAGTTATGTTTGCTAGAATAGGGTATTGAGAAAGTTTTCACAATCACGGTTGATAATGCAACTTCCAATGATAAATATTTAAAGTATATGATGAAAAGAATTAATCATTGGTATGGAAGTCTCTTGAATGGTGAATTTCTCCATATGAGATGTTGTGCTCATATTTTAAACCTCGTTGTGAGTGATGGTTTGGAATATTGTAAGGACTCCATTGGTCGGATTCGTGATGCGGTGAAATATGTGAAGGCTTCTCCGGCGAGGTTGGAAAATTTTGAAAAATATGCGGAGGAAGAGAAAATATCAACCAAGTGCCTTGTATTCCTAGATATTCCAACTAGGTGGAACTTAACTTATATGATGCTAGAAGCTGCACTTAATCAAAAGGCTTTTGAACGGTTGGAAGAATAACAAGAATCACATTTTCTACATTATTTCAAGGATAAAAGTGGAGTTCCCAATGGGAATGATTGAAAAAATGCTCATGCATTGGTTAAATTCTTGAAAACTTTCTATGATGCTACTTTGCGTTTTTCTGGTACTTTATATGTTACTTCTAATTCGTTCTTTAGTCAAATTGTTGGTATTGAATATCTATTGATTGAGTGGTTAAAATGTGAAGACCCACACTTGAGTATGATGGCTTTGAAGATGAAAGCGAAATTTGACAAATATTGGGGGGATGTTGAGAAAATAAATATGATGTTGTTTATGGCGGTTGTTCTTGATCCTAGATATAAACTAACTTACGTGAAGTTTTCTTTTAGTCAAATTTATGAACTTAATGTTGCCATTGGGATGTGTGAGAAAAGTGAAAGATACTTTGGTCCGGTTGTTTGATAATTATAGCTTGCTTTCTAATTTTTCATCCTCAAGTAGTAAATCAATTTCAAGGACTCAAATTTCTAGTGAGATGGAAGTTGATTTTGTGGAAGATCCTCTTTTTGTGATGACAAGTCGATACAAAAGGTACCAAGAGGAAAAAAACTGGTGTGGATAAATCAGAGGTGGTTATGTATTTGGATGATGCTGATGAAAAAGATAATGTGAAATTTGATATTTTGGATTGGTGGAAAATTAATTCAAGTAAATATCCAATTATTTCTCAAGTGGCAATAGATGTGTTGGTAATGCCTATTTCTACAGTTGCTTCTGAATCAGTTTTTAGCACGAGTGATCGTGTTCTTAATGTTTTTCGTAGTTCCTTGACTCCTAGAATAGTGGAAGCTCTTATTTGTGCACAAGATTGGTTGTGAGCTTCACCAAAACCAATCCATGTTGAAGAGAGTTTGGATGAGCTTGAGAAATTTGAATCAAGTAATTAAGTATTATAGTTTCATTTTGATAATTTTATTAGTTATATGGTTTTTTATTTTTCCATGTACTAATGTATCACTTATTTTTTTCAGAGTTAAAGGTTTAACGGGGGAATCTACTTTCCCTAAATATTGATAGAATACCTCTATATTTTGGTAAGTTAGTTTTTGTGTGTGTGTGTGTGTGTGTGTGTGTGTGTGTGTGTGTGTATATATATATTCTTTCTTCTTCCTAAGAATCCTAAAAAAAAAACAATTTTAGCTTTCTCTATTTTCATTTACTTTATGGTTTTTATTTGATATATACGTGTGACATTATGTAGGAATTAGATCATGAAGGCTTTAAGACTGGTTTACAATCATTCTACAAAATTGAAAGAGTTTTGGTGTGCTGTATGCTGGAAAGAGTTTGTTGTGCTTCTAGTCATCTCGTTTGGTTGGCGAATTTTGGTGTGCTGTATGTTGGAAAGAGTATATGTTAATGCTTGTTTTCATAATAATATCCAAGATGTTAACAAAAGTATTGAATATTAGTTTATATAAAGCTGATGCACACAACTTTTACTTGCAATATGTATGGATTTGGTTTTGGATTTAGTAGAATATTTTTTATTATGTAATATGAATGATTTAATTTTTTAGTAGAAAAAATATATCAACCTAGTGACCCAAACTGATTAGAATGGGCTGGGTTGAGTTGAGGGTCGATGGGTTCATGGATTGGATTAGGTTGAGAGTTTTCCAACCCAGTAGAAATGGGTTGGGTTGAATTTTTAGGCTAACCAGACCCATGCTCACCCCTAGTCTCAATACAAGGGAAGCATACAAGCTTTTTCCTGCAAGTAGTACATGACATCGTTTCAATCATTGCACTTGTTGATAAAGTAGTTTTGTGGCTTTGAGGTCACATTGCTTTCCCTGATTTTATTTTTGTAAGGATTGTTTTCACGGGTTAAAACACTGACAGCAAAATCTGCTTCACTAGTTTTTGATCCCACTTAACATGTCCACCCAAGATAGAATCTTAACCTTTCAACACTAAACACAGACTTATTTGCAACAATTTAAATCATATACACTTCAACTCCTCGAAGAGATACATAAATTTCTTACATAAAAGTAACAAGTCTATGCATGTCTAAGTACAAAACTCGACTACAAATAAAAGAAAACTGTTTCTTGAGGATGATGATCACATGGACTCACCTAACAGTCACATATAGAATTCATATCACAACACTCTATCAACCTTTCTGCTTTCAACCTGAAATTTAATAAAAAGAAAGGGGTTGAGCTTTACACAGCTCAGTACAAAACTCGATTACAAATAAAAGAAAAATGTTTCTTGAGGATGCTGACCACGTGGACTCACCTAATAGTCACATATAGAATTCGTATCACAACACTCTATCAACCTTTCTGCTTTCAACCTGAAATTTAATAAATAAAAAAAAGGGTTGAGCTTTACGCAGCTCAGTGAAGTCCCAACTTACTTTAAGTTTTTATTTGTATACTTCAATTTATAATTGATTTACAAGTCAATATATTTCATTTAATCATCATATTTCATATCATATTTCTATAATTTCATTCAAATATAGATATCACTCATGATATTTAGTTCAATATCATTCTTCTCATTACACATCATAGAATTTCACAATCACATTGATTTATCAACATCTCATTGAAATTATTAAGTGTTCCTTACCCTATGCAGTGTTACCATTCGCCCATTGATAATATGAGAAACTTAAGTGGTAATTCTAAGGAACTCGAGTGGTAATACAGCACGTTGGTATTACCACTCGAGTTCCTTGGAATTATCACTTGAGTTCCTCATATTACCAATGTGCGAATGGTAACATTACATAGGGTAAAGAACACCCAATAATTTCTCCCACCTATGACAACTTTTCCACAACTATTGGAATAGCAATTTTTGGGTCGCGACAACCGAAACTCCAACTAGGCCTAGTGGGTCCTTAATCATAAACGGACTTGAATTAATTCGTTGCACTTAAATGGACTTGGGCCACTTTATATATTATCCTCTTAAGAACTTATTTTGCCTTCGTGGATTCAATAAAAGCAAGCCTAGTAAGCAGTTGTATCAATGCTTGAATTGGTTCCTTCTACATACTCCTAAAATTTTCCCTTATAATAACGTACGTAAGCAAACTTTATCATCAACGTTCTAAGCTTCTAGTATCACAAATATGAAGAGAAATTAAAACTTGATATCAATCCAACTGAATTTACTAGTAGAAAAATACTAATTTTGACGATACGACAACTCAACCAAGTCATTAACAATGTACCCTTAACTGTTGTTTTGTCAAAATAGATTTTATAAAATAATTATAGAGTTAAAACTTACGTAACTCAAATCAATCGTAATGCTATTATCTATGATGATCATCTCATAAGTACAATGGCTCTTGTGGATCAAGCTAAGTGTTACTGTGTGGATATTTTGGAGATGAATTCAAAAGAGGTTTGCAAAGAGATTCATTCCCCCATGGCTAGTTGGACTTGCCCTTCATACAATTTGTTATTGATACATACTTCACAAGTCTAGATCTGTAGAAACTCCGACGACCATGGGGTCTCGCTCCCCGGTGAGCGGGTGTGGGTTAGGGGGCAGTGCTCCTGTACATGATTTGGGTATGGTTTTTTACTTGATGGTTTGGGCTTGGGCCCATGAATAGCCGTGGTTTTAGAGCAAAATGAAAACTCTAATTAGGATGCCTTAAGCTGCTTATAAATATTCTCTATGTACTGAGCATACATTGTAACGAGAGATTTATGAGGTTGATTATAGTGAAACTACTGGCGTGATGTAGCCTTATTTTGAGGTGAACCTGGGTATATCATGTCTTATTTTCTTTCTATTTATAATTTGTGTGGATGACAAGTCCCGAATCATTCAATTGGTATCAGAGCCATGTGTTCGAGGATTAACGATCAGAGATGTTGATTGGATCACGGATTGAAATCGAAAAGTTCGAAGGGAAGAGTTTCGAGTTGTGAAAACTGAAGATGGAGGATCTACTTGTGGGCAGGGACCTATGGATGGTTATAGTCAATGAGATGCTGAAGACTATGATGAGCTAGATGGCAGTGTCTATGGCAGAGGCAGCATCGTCGGTGGTAGTTTCGACATCATTTTCAGCGGCCATCAAGGAATAGAAGAAGCTCGATTGGAAGGCATAAAGTCTGATTTGACTATGCCTGGCCGATTCTATCCTGATAAATGTTTCTAAAGAGAATACTGAAAGAACTCTGGAAGAAGCTAGAAAGCCTTTATCAGAGTAAATCTCTAGTAAACAAATTGTTTCCGTGGAAGAAGTTGTACAACCTTCGGATGACTAAGGGTAATTCTTTCTCTGTTCATCTACATGAGTTTAACACTTTGATAGGTCAGTTATTGTCTATCAGTGTTGTTGTGACGGATGATGATAAGGCCATTACACTTTTCAGTTCACTGCCTAATTCGTGGGATAACTTGATAGTTATGATTAGTAGTGGTACGACTGATCTGCACTTTGAGAATGCCGTGGTAGCCTTATTGTCTGAGGAGATGAGGTAGTAGGGAACAAAGAACTTGTCAAATGAGGCCTTATCTGTGAGAGAGTGAACCTATGATAGATACTACAAGTGGTCTGGTGATAAACCCAAGTTCAGGGGAAGATCGAAAAGTAAGGATAAATCTAGGTTAAAGTGTAAGAAATGTAGGAAGCCAGGACATCTGAAGAAGGCTTACAGAAGTAAGAATATGAACCCTGAAAAATGGACAAACGAGAGATCAGCTTCAGGAAACAAGAACCAAGATGATGATGCTAGTGACTTAAATATGGTGTTCTGTTTGGCTCAATCAGATCGAAGTATTTGGATAATTGACAGAGGATCATCTTTTCACATGACACCTCACAGAGACTGGTTTCATGAGTATGAAACCTTTGATGGGGGAAACATTTTATTAGGAGATAACTCTTCGATAAAAATTATTGGTCGTGGGAAAATGAAGTTGAAGATAAATGATAGGACGACCAGGAAACTTCCAAGTGTAATGCATATTCCAAGCCTCAGTAGGAACCCGATGTCAATCAGCAAGATGATAGATGGGTGAGTGAATTTCAGTTGTGACAAAAATTCATGCAAGATGACTCGTAGATCGCTAGTAATCGCACTAGGTGTTCGGTATGGTACGTTGTACAAGTTGCTGAGAAGTATAGCACAAAGTCAATGCAGTAGAGGTTTTATCTCTAAGGAGGCGACTGATGATGAGGTGAAGTCATCTATGTTGTGGCATCAGAGGCTTGGGTATATCAGTGAAAAGAACTATCTACTTTATTGTCGAAACAAATGGTAAAGGGAGTCCCAAATTTCTTATTTGGATTCAATTTTTGTGAGCATTGTCTACATGGCAAGCAGAACCGTATGAGTTTTAAGTCTGTTGGCACGAGGGCGAAGGGTATTCTGAATTTGATACATAGTGATGTATTTGGGCCAGTTCCGGTCTAATCTCTTAGAAAATCAAAGTATTATATCTATTTCATTGATGATTTTTCAATCTTAGAAAATCAAAGTATTATATCTCTTTCATTGATGATTTTTCAAGGTATACATGGATTTACTTCATTAAGAGTAAAGCTGAAGCATTTGATAAGTTCCGTGAGTTTAAAGCATTGGTAGAAAATCAGATAGAAAGAAAAATAAAGGTACTGAGAACAGATAATGGAAGGGAATTTTGCTCAAACAAGTTTGAGCAATTCTGTGTGGCAAGCAACATTGCAAAACAGAAAACAACTCCATATACACCTCAATATAATGGGGTGGCCGAGAAACTCAATCAATCACTCATGGAGAGATCGAAGAGTATGTTGAGTTATGCAGGCTTGGAGCCAGAATTCTGGGCAGAAGCGGTGGCTACGGCATGTTATCTGAAGAACATGTCACCTACATCAGTTTTGCATGATCAGACACCGTTTGAGGCACTATTCAGGAAGAAGCCGAGTTTGGCTCATGTTAGGGTTTTTAAGTGTGATGCTTATATACATGTGCCAAAATATAATAGGAACAAACTTGACAGAAAATTAGTGATTTGCATTTTCATTGGTTATAAGAATGAGGTCAAGGAGTACAAGTTATGGAATCTAGAAAACATAAGTACAGTTTTCAGCAGAGATGTTGTGTTTAGAGAAACACAAAGGGATGTGGCGGTTGTCCAAGATGTACCGGAATAGCCAAAGTAGGTTCAGATTGATTTTAGCCCAAGAGACAAAGAGTGGGAGACTACCCCACAGACTGTATCAGATACTTTAGATTTTGAGTCAGTTGGGTATAAGCACGATATTCATGTTTCTGATGTAGAGGATGAGGATTTAGATGCTGGCTCGATGGTAGAGACCACGCCTGTCAAAAGGAGATCCACATGGGTTAGGAGGCCAGCCATCAGGTATTCCCTAGTGCTTGCAGTGCATTATATGCTTTAAGTATTACTAGTGATAATCCTAACACAGTGAAAGAGGCGAGGACCTCAGATGATGCAAATCTGTGAAAGGAGACTATGAAAGAAGAGATGCATGCACTAGATAGAAATGAAACATTAAGCCTTGTAAAATTACATAGAGATAGGAAGGGAATTGGGTACAAATAGGTTTTTAAGAAGAAAACAAATACTGATGGAATGGTAGAAAAGTACAAAGCACGTCTGGTTGCAGAGGGGTATTCGCAAATAAAGGGAATTGACTATAGTGAAATATTTTCCCCAGTAGAAAAGTTGACATCTATTAGATTTGTCTTATCTATGGCAGTTGCTGGTGATCTAGAGGTTGAGCAACTAGATGTGAAAACAACTTTCCATCACGGGACTTAGAGGAGAAAAATTACATGAAACAGTCTGAAGATTTGTGAGCAAAAGCAAGGAAGAGTTGGTTTGTAAATTGAAAAATTATTTATACGAACTAAAGCAGTCACCATAGATGTGGTATCATAAGTTTGACACATATACCATTCAACTTGGGTTCACTCGCAGCTATACTGATCACTGCGTCTATGTGAAAATGTTAGAGGTTGATTTTATCATTTTAACCTTGTACGTTGATGATATATTGTTAATTGGAAATAACAGGGAGATGATTAACACTGTGAAGGCATCGTTGGCCAGACAGTTTGACATGAAAGACCTAGGGCCAACAAACTTTATCTTAGGCATATAGATAAAGAGGATCTTGAAAATCGAAAATTGTGGCTAAGTCAGAAGAAGTATATTAAAGAAGTGTTGAAAAAATTTAACATGTCTGACAGCAAACCGGTAGGGATTCCCATGCTTTTGGGAACCAAGTTATTTGAGGAACAATGTTCGAAGACGGAGGAAGAAGTTGAAGAGATGGCACACATACCTTGTGCTAATGCAGTTGGAAGCTTGATTTATGTCATAATGTGTACGAGACTAAATATTGCCCAAGCAATGGGAGTATGAACAAATATATATCTAATCTTGGGAAAAAACATTGGATTGGAATCAAGAGAGTTCTTAGATATCTTCGTGGCACGTCAGAGTTTGCATTGTGTTATGGAGGTATAGGGTAAGAAGAACTTGATATTATAGGATCGGTTGATGCTAATTAGGGAGGAGACATTGATAGCAAGAGATCTAAAAGTGGATATGTGTTCAATCTGTTTGGTGGGGCGGTGAGTTGGATAAGCAAGAGGCAAAGTGTTGTTGCTCTTTCATCCACAGAAGCAAAGTATATGACGATAACTCATGTTGGAAAGGAAGCGGTTTGGCTTCAAAGGTTGTGTGCTGAGCTTGGGTTTAAAAAATGAGCAGTGAAGATGAAATGTGATAATCAATGTGCTATCTTCTTACCAAAAAAATCCTGCATTTCATTCACGGACGAAGCACATTGATATCCAATATCACTTCATTCGGGAAAAGATTGAAGAAAATGTGATAATCTTGGAGAAAGTCGATACAACAATGAACAACGCAAATTTCTTGACTAAAGCAATTAGTCTAACAAAGTTTGAGTGGTGTGCTACTGAGATGGGCTTGAAGAAATAGAGTTATGGGAAGTTTTCCATGTGTGTGAAGTATTTACCAAGTGGGAGATTGTTAGAGTTGGTGCATACTTCACGGGTGCAGATCTGTAGAACCCCCGACGTTCACAGGGTCCCATTCCCCAGTGAGCAGGTGGGGGTTAGGGGGCAGTACCTCTGTATATGTTTTGGGTATGGTTTTTTGCTTGATGGTTTGGGCTTGGGCCCATGAATAGTCGTGGTTTTGCAGCAGGGTGGAAACCCTAATTAGGGCGTCTTAAGCTGCTTATAAATTCTCTATATGTACTGAGTGCACATTGTAACGAGAGATTTGTGATGTTGATTATAGTGAAACTTTTGGCATGATGTAACCCTATTCTATGGTGAACTTGGGTATATCGCGTATTACTTTCTTTCTGTTTATAATTTATGTGATTGACAAGTCTCGAATCGTTCACAGTTCTGTCAAGCTTGATATAGATGGGGCGAATTTTCTAGAGTCAAAGTCGACGAGTATTAGTGCAGTCTTTTGAGATAATGGTGGTCAAAGTGTTGGTGTTTTTCTCCAGCAAGTGAGTTATATTACTTAAAGTAACTATGGTAGAGGCAGTGGCTGTTGTTGAAGTTTTGAGATTGGTATTGATGTTTGGTTTCACACATGTTTGTTTAGAGTTTGATTCCAATATTGTCATGTTCGCTATAGTTTTTATTTTTTATTTTTTTTTGTCGAGCTTTGGTTCCCTGATTGATGAGGCAAAATACCTTTTGTCTCTATTTTCTATAATTAAATGTTCTCATGTTTGTAGGAATGCTAACTCTGTTGCACGTGAGAACTAGTTAGATTTGCGTGTTTTGTTATTACTTATTGCATTTGAATAAAAGGATAAAAGAGACTTGTAACTCTTTTTTTCTTAAAGGATAATTTCTCGATTTAATGAAGTCGATGTTTTTATAAAAAAATATTTTTAAGTTAAATTCATATTTTTTTTAAATGTAAGTTCAATCTTTTTTTAGCGTTTTATTTAAATTTTTATTTTTTGGAAAAAAAAGGTTTTCGAAATTAAACTAAACAGGTATTGGATATGATTTCAATCTTTATATTTTTCAAAAAAAAAATGTAAACCAATAAATTTAGGAGTTCAGAAAGACAGAAAACAAATACCACTAACATTTAGCTTTGAAATTGAGTGCACATGTGAAACAAACGTTAGGCACTCAAAAGAAATGGGAGGGTTCATGAATCATGACAGAGGAGGAGGAAGGAAAATATCAGAGAAAGGGCAACATTAGGTGGGCACCTCTCTCTCTCTCTCTCTCTCTCTCTCTCTCTCTCTATATATATATCAACTTTAAGTGGGTCCCACCTTAAATATCTTTCCACCGTGTGCTTAGAAGTCATTAGCCGTCTCGGTTGGTTGGGCGTGTTAAAATTAGAATTTTTTAAAACTAATTTTAATTTTTAAAAAATAATTTCAAAAAATTAGTTTTTAAAAACTTTAAATTGATATTTTTTAACATAATTTTTGAAAAATAATCATAAAATCAATGTTTATTTCTCTGTTTTATTCTTTTTTTATGATATATAAAAAATTTTAAAATTTTAAAAATAAAATAATATTAATTATTTTTAAGTATTTAATAAATATGATAAATAAAATTAATATAGATTTTAAATTTAAACTCAAAACTAAAAATAATTATAAAGTGTATCAAAACAGTTTTCAAAATAAGATTATCTAAATAACATTTCAATGTTTTCTGTTTTGAAAACAGTTTTCTAGTTTTATTTATTCAAACATATTTTCTTCATAAAATATAAAAAAAAAAACCATTTTTCGATTTTCATTTTTAAAAACTAAAAATAAAAAACTATTATTCAAACGTATTCTATTAATCTTTGCCACGTGTCCACCGTTGAGAGTAGTTCGATCTCTTCTGTACCTTTTACCCATTTTTCCGACGTTCAAGGTTAGTTCGGTGAGTTAAAATCACCTGATTTGTGGACCACGGTAAGCAAGGCTGAGATATGAAGGAAAAAAAAACAAATTTTATTTGTTTTTTGCTAGATATTTTTATGTTTTAAAATTATAAACATAACTAAACTACGAAGTTTGGACAGCTAACTATTATTAATATAAAATATTTTCAAACCTTTGTTACTTGTAACAAATAAACTATTTTTTGGTGTGTTTTTGTTATATAACATTAGCCAGATTATCGAGTTATGCGCGGCCTTTGTTCAAACTTTTAATTATATGAATATACATACAAAATAATAACAAAATTCTAATTAGATGAAACAAAAACAAGTTATTATAGATTGTGGTAATATATTAAGCTTTCTATATATTATTATTAAAATTCTAATTATATTTCTATAAAAAAATTAATTATGATATTTTTATAATAGTATAATAAAGAACAATTAACCATAATATAAAGGATTATATTTTATATCTATTCAGACTTTTAATAACCAAAATTTCAATTTGGTAACTACAAAAACTAATTATTATATATTTTGGTTAAATTTATATTATTGTAATAATATAATAAAAAATGATTATTAAATATTTGATTATATATTTTTCAGAAAAATTAGGTTGTAATAATAATATATTTAAGAATAATAATTATAGACAAATAGAAAAAGAATAGAGGTTTTAAACTTTCAATATTAAAAATTTAATGTTTTTTAAACAATATAAAAATATAAGACTGTCAATATGTGAAACTTGAATACAACAATAAATTTCCAAGACTAATTTTTATTTTTAAATAACAAATGGTTTGGATTAATAAGTGAAAATGATTGGTATATATAATAATAATTAGAATTCTATTTGGTTTCCAATTGAAATTATAATCAACTATTATGTTTTAAAATAATATAAAAAATTAATGAATAATTTTAATATTGTTGAATTATTTTTCCTTTTAAGTAGTCTATTTATACATCTCAAACCATCCAATTATTATACACTAATCCCAAAAAATCTTCTCAAACTGAGCATGGATTGTGCGTTGGTAATCTAAGGATTTACTATTTTCCATATTTAAAAAACATTCATATATTTCATCACATAATTTTTTTTACCATATATTTACTTTTAAGTACAGAATTTTTTTTCTTCACTTTTTTAGGTTTTAAGTTTTGAGTATTACTTTTGGTATTTTAGTTATAATAACTAAGAGTTAAAAATATTTAGAAATTAACAAAAAAATAACATACTAAAATTAAAAAGATGGTAAATCTGTGCCGTTGTGATGATGTTTGGATCAAATTTAAAATAAACTTAAAATTGAAACTTAATATTTAAAATTTGATAAAAACTTAATCAAATTAAATTAAATTAAATCACTTATTAATTAATATTTAATGCTATGTAATGAAATTTAATAAAATTTAATTAAATTAAATTAAATTTTTAATAAATTATAAAAAATAATTTTAATTTTAAATTAAATCCAAACAACATTTATATGCAACAAACAACTTAAAATTTTGAGATTAAATAAGTGAATGGAGTGTTTTGGTGAGCTTAAGTTCAATTGGCATTCCGGGAAAATAGGGGTACAAAAACATAATACCCCAGCCTACGTGGTGGGTTCTGATTCGTGTGAGTTCAACTAGCCCTCCACCTCACATTTACTCAATGCTCGCTCACCTTGAGGTCCTTGTATAAAATCCTCTGCCGCCTCCTGTAAAGCCATATCTCTCCGTAGTACCAAAACCCACCAAAAATCCTATTCAATTTATGGTATCCAAGAACCCGAACCAGGCAGAGGGATTCTACTTGGATCCGACTGGTATGGCGCTACCCGGAATTGGACCGTTTGCGACGACATCACCCACCACCGCCACGGCAGCGGCATCGACCGTTTCGTCATCTGAGGATCCGAGTAAGAAGATCCGAAAACCCTACACAATCACCAAGTCCAGGGAGAGCTGGACCGAACCCGAACACGACAAATTCCTCGAAGCTCTCCAGCTGTAATTTCTCCCATCTCTCAAATGTTAATATTCTCCAGCTCCTAATTCAGTTAGGGTTTTGTGGCTTTTATGTATCTAGATGTGTAACAGTGTTTGTCTTATGTGTGTATGTCTTGTTGTTGAATTATGAATATCGTGTTGAGTTTTACTGGTCGATCTTATGTGTTTTGGTTAATTAAGCGGGGTTTTGAATGTGATTAAGCTCCGTTTGGATAAAGAAAAAGTTGAACAAAAGTGTTTATATGGAGGTATGCTTGTAGAGTTCAGGTAACAATGGGTTTGAATTGGATTGTGACGGATAGCAACTGTGATTCTTTTAAGGCAAACGTTGGGTGTATTTTGAATTGACTTTCCCTTAATATTTTGGTTTAGTTCGGGGTTTGCTTAAAGAAGTAAGGGAAATAATCAGAAAATGGACATTTATAGGGATTTAATCTGCTACGTTCTCGGTTTCTACTTTGTCTTAGAATTGAAAAAAAAAAACCTCTGCTATGGTTTTTTGTTTTTTTTATCTGAATTCGCATCTGTTGCAGTGATGGGTTTTGTAGTGCATTTTGGAAACTTGCGTAGAGTATAAGATTGCTTAAATTTGTTCTCTTAGAGAGAAAAACCTGTGGTTTTCAGCTATTCCATTTACAAACTTTTGGTTTAAGAGGGACAATAAGATAATTCCGGATTAGCATGAATAAATTATTACCAGTAAAAATTTGGAGTATCATTTTAATCAGAGTAAATCACTTGTAGTGGACAAGTGGCAAGCGAATATACAACAATTCTTTTGTGTAGAAATTATATATATATGTATATATTTTATTGTTAAAACCCAATAAACCCACACACACGACTTGAACCCCCATCCACAAAGTAGGTAGTGAAATGTCATTGCTAACACTCCAAATCTGGAGGAACGACCCATTTGTAGAAATTAAATATACATGAGAGCATACTTAATGAGATCTATTGAAAAAAAACATGATTTGTCGATAGCTAGTTCTGTGCAAAGGTGCATTTAATACTATTTTATGTTCTTTCTTCGTGGACAACATGCTAAATTATGAACATCAGTTGGCAAATGTAAAGGTATAATATCTTTCCTTGAGAGGTTTGAACTGCAGAGGAAGTATCCAAAGGTGTTACAAGGGTCATGTTTATTAGGCTTTTCACTGATGAGAGATTGTTTTTTGTTTTATGGAGAATTTCATTTAAGAGGGAAACTTGATTTACTATCCTCAAAGATAAGGGAGTATTCATATCTGTTTTATTCTTATCTTATGGACATTTGCACTTATCTTGTTTACATTCCATTTTGTTCAGCTTTGACCGTGATTGGAAGAAGATTGAAGCATTTGTAGGATCAAAGACAGTAATTCAGGTGCATTGAAATGCAAAATCCCCTTTCTGGTTGCTAATGTAGTTGGTATCATTAGTTTTTTTTTCATGCTTGTGTGGCACTCTTTGAATCTCCCCTTAAATTAGTAAGCCATAATTCTCTCTGTTTTTCCTTTCCTTTTTTTTAAGTCTGTCTTTCCTTTCCTTCTTCTTCTGGGCTCTTCCTTCTAGTATGGTTAGGGTTTTTCTTTCCCTCTTTTTCTCCCTCCCCTTTTCCCATACTTTTAAGGGTTGGGGTGTCAGAGATTGGTTTGGGGTTGGCATTTTTGCCACTGGTAGCTCCTAATTTGTTACCTCAAGCTGATGTATTCGAGGCTGTTGTTTGATGGTTTCTGGAAGTACGGGACAATGAATGTCTAACAAATAATATAAATTGATATGGTCTCCACAATAGTCAGCCCTTTTTTTAATGATTTCAAATCTCCACGGGAAACATTTTTAACGTAAACACCCCTTTTTCAGATACGAAGTCATGCACAGAAGTACTTTCTTAAGGTTCAAAAGAGTGGGACTGGAGAACATCTCCCTCCCCCTCGGCCTAAGAGGAAAGCTGCTCATCCCTATCCTCAGAAATCATCCAAAAATGGTGAGTATAGTTTATTTAAAGTATCTGTAGTGACCGCACTGCCAACTTAACAGTAACCCTGTATTGATATGCCACATATGGCAGCTCCAGTGCAGTCACAAATTGCAGGGTCCTTTCAATCATCATCTGCTCTACTTGAACCTGGATATGTTCTTAGGCCTGATTCCTCATCAATGCTGATGATGAACCCTGTTACTAGTGCTGCTGCATCTTCCTGGACAAACAGCGTTCAAACAGCCGGTTTTTCACAAATGACAAAAGGTTCCTTTATTCTTACAATCTTACCCATTATGATATTACTAATGAAGACCTGATTTATTGTAGCATTGGCCTCCTTAAAAAAATCACCATTTCATTCACATGATATGTGTTTTGCAGGGCCAGCAGTGGCAAATAACTGTTGCAGTAGCACTGAGAGTACTCCAAGAACGCGACCGATTGGGGAAATGACTGATCAAGAGAATCATGGCCATCCATTAAGAGGTGAGGCTCACATCTTTGTCTTAATTCCTGTGTTATTTTTTTTTTTTATCATTTGTGCTGTATTTATCTCATCCTCTTGCTAGCAATCATGATGCCCGTTTCTTTGTTGCAGTTCTGCCAGACTTCGTTCAAGTATACAGCTTCATTGGCAGTGTCTTTGACCCAAATGTTACTGGTCATTTGCAGAAGCTTAAAAAGATGGATCCGATAGATGTTGAAACAGTATGTTTTATTTGGCCCCTTTACCATTTGAATTTTGATATGTACTGTTGTGAATTTGTCAATCATATGAAGTGTGATTACTTTCCTATCTTTTTGGCCTCTGTTCAGGTGCTACTGTTGATGAGAAATCTCTCCATCAATCTGACCAGCCCTGATTTTGAGGATCATGTAAGTGCCCTTTTGCTGAGCTTTTACTCTCGTAATTTGTTGATCATACTATCATTGTCTGGATGATTCACCCAAACTGATGAATTTATCCATCATGATGTCACTGTAATATGAAAATTCAGCCCTTGCTTCAATAAGCCCTGTAATTTTAATACTGATTGGAGGATGTTCTTGGCAGACAGACTGGGGACTGGTCCTTGAATTGTAATGTTAGGTATAAATTTTTTATGGGGTTTTCACAGGTTATTATTCTTTTGTTTAAGAAAGTGCAGCATGTCACTTTCTGACAAAGTAGAATGATTTTTTTGTATTTTGTATTAACAAATAAGACAGGCCGAATATGGTTGTTTGAGCGAATTCTTGATGGCATAGCTCAGTTTGGTGGTTCACATTTATATACTGGTTCAAATTTATTTGTCTATCACACAATTGAAACTAATATTTTTTGCCTTTCGTTTTCTTTGATAGTTTGTTCATTGAGAGTCCTGAAACTTGCATAGTTTCTGGAAATCTAACACTTGTCTTTTGAGTTGATGCAGAGAAGGTTGCTTTCATCCTATGAGATTGAGACAGAGACAACTAATCATGTAGGTGCAAATAAAGCTTTGAATGAAGACCAGCCCAAAATTGCAGCTTAGTTCGGTAGGGACTGATTTGTAAGTTTTATTTTCCAACTGTTAGTTTCGCCTCATCTTCCATTCGTTTTTGTAAAGCCAGTACTAATTAGTGACTCCTGTCAGATAATATCTCAGGTGAAGGAGCTATTTTCAGAGCTTGAACTACCTGAGTGTTGAAGATAAATTACAGGAGAGGTTTGTTACTAGTGTATCCCGATGTAGAGAATGGGCTGCACAGTTGAAAACAATAACTTTCACCATTCTGGTGTCATGTAAATATTGAAAAAGGAGGGTAAAATATTCATGACGCTCGAGTGTATAGTGCTTCAAGTTGTTTTATGAAGGTTATCTTGTATAGCACTGGTTATTCGTGTTCGAGTTTTGGCTGTAATTATTCTAGTAATGGGTTTACATCATTGTATTGTAGGTGCAGTGTATATACTGCTGTAATCCTTTCTGGAAATACGTATATGCTAATTTAAGTTTTTCATTAATGTTGCAATGTATGGATGCTAATGGCATATTTAGTCAGTTAATTCAGTTCAAAAGTCTGGAGTTTGTGAAAACAGTGCATTACAGCTTTTAATTCATAAATTTTATTGTTTTATTGTAGATGAGTTGGTCTCATTGAACAAATGGTTCAATTCTCCAATTTTCGTTTTTGTTGTCCCAATGATTTCCGACTATTAATTACTAATCGGTAATAACGATCATAATTACAAAAAAAATAAACTTTAAATGTAAAATTTGAATTTTTTCTATTTAAAAATGAAAATAGGATTAAGTATTATATCATAAAATAAAAATAATTTAAATTTAATTTTGTTATTGTGACTGGATTCCGTGATTTAAGAGGAAAAATAAAAAAACTGACGTCGTGGCATAATTATAGCCACAAAATAGGAAGCTCGGATTTTTTGTCAACAAATCATTAAGGGGGAGAATCCGCGAATTAATGTCGTTTTCGCGTTAGATTCGCAAAATCTACGAATTTTATCCGACCCGGATTAGGCCTCCTAGCGGTTAAAGTGGACTATCGGGGTGATTATGTTCCAGCCTCCGTTGAAGTAATATATAGATTTTTTTTTTGGGGAATAATGTGGTGCAGTCAACGCGCGGATAAGAATTTCAATTTTTTTTTTTTTATTAATGCAAGGAAGTGTCTTGTGTAAGACTATTGACCTTTGGCTTTGAGATTTTATTTTTTTTTTCCATCTTTTATCCCATATTAAAGATATTTTATTTTTTTAATAATTAATGTACATATCATCAATTAAAAAAATCAAAAACTAAGATTTAATTTAACCACATCTTTTAAAGTAATTTTAAATTTTATTTTTATGCAAGACCTTTTTGATAAAATATACATTTGAGAAGAATTAAAGCTTCTCGTTTAATAATTAATCGACTTTGTTTACGATTTTTTTTAATTTTGATTTAAACAAATTGATTTAAATGATGAAAGTTGAACATCAAACTTAAAATACTATTACATAACACACATACAAGTCCAATATACTATTGATGGGTTTTTGGATAGGTTCGGGACATGAAAAAAGCTTCCTCCCCGATAAAGACCCGACACTCCCTGATCTGATGGAGACGAATTTGAAGGAGAATTTAACTTTGCGGGGAGTGAGGCAGATTTTTAGAAATCCCTTATTGAGACAAAGAAGTCACTCTTCAACCCAATTAGTACTCGAACCCGGCCTCAATTTCTATTAAGTTTTTATGAATTATAAATATTTAATGTAGGATTGATAATTACGCAATTGTCTTTAATTATAGTAATAAAAAATTATGGATGAACATTTATTTTATATTATGATATTGTCTAATAACGTTGTGTGGTAAAAGTTATTATTTAACTCTATTATGTAATTGAGATTTTTAATTAAAAAGCAAGATTAACAGAAAAAATGCTAGTATTTGTTAACGAGGAATCTTCGTCCATGTTTGTAAATGGAGGTGAGGACAATGATTTAATATCCGTCAGATACGGGATTGAAGGACAAAAAAGTCATCGACAAATACGAAGACGATACTTCATGCTTCAACCATCCATAGATATGCTTAATGATTAAATTTCAAATTCATCAAAAATGGATTTTATCATGTTGCTTTAGAGTGGAAAAAGTTAAACAGCAAAAAAAGGACCCTATTTGATATTTTTTTTTTAAAAATTATGCTTTTGGCTTAAAAAAATCAAATATAATGTTATATCAATGATATTTATTAAAATTTCATTTTACATTTTCAAACAGTATATCTCACCATTTGTGACAAAAAAAGTCTACAAGTATGTATCATCCAAAATGAAATTCTACCGATAAAAAAAATTCAAAAACTAAATAACATATCGTTTATTAATACGAATGCAATTCATACAAATCCAACTGATAATCGAATTAATACATTAAAACACCATATTAATAGATTACCGAATCCATCTAAATAATCATCAAAAGAAAAAGAAAAAAAAAAGAAGGAAACCCTAGACTCCTTTTTTTTTTTTTTTTTTGAGAAGCCTAGACTCCTATCTTTAGGACATCAACTTTAAGATATGCTACTAATTAAGTTCTCCTTTGCCTATGAAAAACCCAAAAAAGCCTTAACTTAAAATAGAGGATAAAAAAAGCTCTTTGTCCCTATGGAAAACTCCTAAATTAATAATAATTCCAACCAGGAAAATAACCATAATTAATAGGCACAGGCTGGTTTGGATAGTTGTAGTAATTTGGAACTGTATGATGGTAGTTATGGGACGACCAACCCCCATGATCATAACCATAGTAATTAGGCTCTCCATAATTGTAACTACCACTGCTATATGTATTGTTATGCTTTCCTGTCTTTATCCAACAAACCTCTATACCCTTTTTTGTTTCCCCAATCTTCTTCAGCAGTGTTTTAGGGTTTCCGTAACCCGTGACGTACGCCATACCTTCTTCAATATCTATCGTGTACGCTGCTTCTACACAAATAATTCAATTCCACCCATCAATATAATGAATTAATTATTATAATTATTATTGAAAAAAAATTTAAGGGCTGTTTGTTTATAAAAAAAATAAGATAAATGACTTTTAGACACGATTAGGTCATTGTTTATCAATTTTTTTTTGATTTTTTAAAACATCTCAAACTTAAAATTTCACATAGATCAATCATATTTCACTATTTTAGAATAAGAAAAAAAATTATAGATTTCAAAATCTAAATAATCCATGTGATTGGTTTAATTAATTAAACAGAGTTTATATAAAAATTGCTCGAGAGAGACATATACCTTGGAGTTTCTTGACAAATTTCGTCAAAGATGAATGCCATCCCTCAGAATTGTTCTTTAATTTAAGTCCACAAGTCTGCAAAAGCATAAAACACATTAGATTAAGAACATAAAAGAAAAAATAATTAAACCATATATGTATGACAAAATATATATATATATATATATATATATATATATATATAAAAGAAATTTAGTATTATTGTCTAACCACTTTCTCTGAGACCATCTTGAAGATGAATGAATACTCTGCAATATTAAGAAATCAATGGGTGATATGATGAGAGTATACGGTGTTTAATATTTATAGAGAAGGTGCGAGTATTTTATCATATGCAAAAAAAAATAAATTTTTTCGCGAAAAGAATTCTTTTGTTAAATGAATCTTTTTCAAAAAAGGGAGGTGATATTGATTCTGACTCATTTTCCTTACAGAGTGAGCTAGAGAGGGATCTTTAGAATCATGGAGGAGTTCTTGGGTTGTTGATGATTAATTATGTTAAGTTTAAAAGATATGATTGTTCTCTGATATCTAAGCTCTGTATTGGATCTAATATTCAATTAAGAGAATAAAATATGGACTTTTTTTTTCAATGGTAATTACTGATTTTGGAGGAAAAAGCAAGAAAGTGAAAGAGGGTAGAGAGGATGAAACACTTAGGGCATGTTTGCATAGAGTTTTCGAAAACTCTTTTTTATGTTTGGCAAACAGTTTTCAAAAGTAATTTCTAAAACAGTTTTCAAAAGTAATTTCTAAAACAGTTTTCAAAATACTGGTTTTCAAAAACTATTTTCTGAAAACTCTAAATTGGTGTTTTCTGACATAATTTTCGAAAAATAGCCCTAAAATCAGTGTTCACTTCTCTGTTTCATTCTTTTTCCATGGTATATAAAAAATATTAAAATTTTGAAAATAAAATAATATTAATTATTTTTAAGTATTTAGTAAATATGAGAAATAAAAATTAATATAGATTTTAAATTTAAACTCAAAGCTAAAAATAATTACAAGGTGTATCAAAACAGTTTTCAAAATAAAATTATCCAAACAACATTTCATTGTTTTCTGTTTCAGAAACAGTTTTCGAATTACAGTTATCCAAACATGTTTTCTTCATAAAACTATTTTTAGTTTTCCAAAAACAAAAAACTGTTACCCAAACATGTCCTTAAAAATTGGAGCTTGGTTGTTGGGTTTTGAACTAGATGGGTGAATTTTTGTCAATTAAAGTATAAGAAAAATTATTGACAAAGCTCCAATTATTTCTAAGTTAGTACTAATAGGGTCTTTCCTCCATAGCATATGGCGCAGTGGTAAGTTCGGTCTTTGAGATAGCGGTGACCTTGTAAAGTCTCGGGTTCGAGTCTTGCCACTGCACTGCATATCTTGCGATTTACATCCTCCACAGGGTTTTAGGACAAAGATTGTGGGGACGATCGTAATGGTCCGTTATAAAAAAATAATAATAAGATATTCCTTTTAAAAAATCTTTTTGATTAATTAAAGATTATATTGGTTTATTTGGTTTTCTGTCCTAACTGAGTTTTGTTAAGTGGATCCTTTGAAGTGAAAACCTATTAAGAAAATTAAATAAATTAATCGTAGTCTTTTATAAAAGATGTTGTTAAAGAGCATTTGAACCAAGATTTTTTTCAATAATTGAGGAGAATTTTTAGATCATCAATATATTATATGCGAAGGAAAAAAAAAATCTTTTTTAGATATTATATTTTTTTCTATGTTTGCTTTCGCCATATTTTTTCGTGATTTGAGGATCTGGTCAATGCTAGTATTTCCAATAGCAAATCAAACGTAAGCAAAAAAAAAAAAAAAAAAATTTGCATAACAAATAGTGCTTTGCGTTCATAGTTTTCCACAACACTTAATGAGAAGCTTTAATTCTTCTCACATAATTCTATAAAATAAAATCTTCTCACATAAAAATAATTTTTTAATATAAAATAAATGATGAAAACTGAACTTTATATTATTATATTTGCTTTCGATTGTTCTATACACATTGTGAATATATTGAGTTGAAATTGCGATAATGGATTCATGATCGGATGTTCGATAGTGAGTCCTTAAAAATGTTTTGAGTTAGCTTTAAGAGAGCTCATTAGTCAGCCTAGTAATATGATTATCGGATATTGAGATAATTAAAATGATGATGTTGCTCAATTTTTTTTTGGGTAAAGTTCGCTTGGTATTGTTGTCGTTTTTGTTTTTTCGTTTTTGTTTTCAAAAGTATGTGCTGCATGGTAACTTTTAGTACCAAATATTACCAATTCCCACAAGTTGTGATCGTGTTATCACAAATTGTAATATAACTACTCGAGATATAGTTAAATGTCTTTAACCATGTAATGTACCAGTCTAATGTATAGAATTACCACGCAAGTTAAAAAATTTTCTTACCACATATAATTTTAGGAATAAGTGTTGGGGATTTAGTGTCGATTAGACAATTGCTACATTGCAACCATCAAAATTATGTGCTTATTCTCCATCAATATTAAGAACAGAAACAGACTCCTCTGGAGAACTTCCTTATGAATCTCACTTTCAGCTTCTCTTTGATTTATTGGGTGTGCTCGGTATTTTAACAAGAGGGATCATATTTTTTCCACTAAGGGGATGTGGAGAGTTAGTGTCAACGTCTACAGTAGGGAGTTAGTGTCAACTAGACAATTACTATTTTACAACCATCAAGCTTTTGGGGTGGTTGAGTCTCACACTTTTTTTCGAGAATGTTTGGGTTCAATTTTCCGAGATCATTAACTTTGGATAAATTGTATTTAACATCTTTAAGGTTTAAATTTAATTTCAATAACATCCTCCACGTTCTAGAAGTTGCAACATCCCCATTCAATTGACATTCTTCTGTCCCACCTAAGTCACAAGCAGCTTTATAACCCTAAAATGGATTGACAATGTGATAACAAAGGGATGAGATATTTTACCTCAAACCTCACCATAATTTATTTAGAAAAAAGTTATTTTTTTTTTATAAGTGATTTAGAAAGAGGGATTTTAAAAACTGATGAAATCATGCGAGGTCATGTGACTAAACGGGGTGTCACGTTGAATCCAGATAGTTATCCGCCTTTCCTGCCATCCCACACCTCTTCTTGTCAAAGAATAAAGATATTCTACACTCAAGTTGTCCACCTCAAATAGACACCCACACACAAAATTTAAAAGTGCTAGAAAAGTCACCCAAAATTACTAGTGATTTCCCTGGAGTTACATGTGAACCTTCCAAACGGAATTGGATGTCTGAATAGTGTGGCCATGACCATACTTAGGTCTAGTTTAAAACTAATTCAAAGTCAAAGCTTTTTTTTTTAAATTGACCAAAAACTTAATCAAATTGAATCAAATCTTATTAAATTTCATTGAATAACAATTAAACATCAATTAATAAGTGGTTTGATTTGACTTGATTAAGTTTTATTAAATTTTAAAAAATAAACTCCAACTTAAAATTGGTTTTAAACTGGACTCAAATATCGCCTATATGAAATGCACCTCTTTTCCTAAATGGCAGTTGTATAGTGAAATGATCAATGATTGAACAAATTCAACCAAGGTGCCAAAAAGGGTAAAAGGTAAAAACATTCCTTTGTTCTCATTTTTTCTTTCTTTGTATCGATCTATATCTCCACCGAAGTACCAAAGGCAAACACTAACTGAACATACAAAATGCTTAACATTCTATCTTCAATCAAATCCACCTAAAACTATATCAATATCTACAACACTGAAAGCATCGACCCAACTGTGTACCTTTCAAATTGTCTAAAGTCTACCGTCCATACGAGAATCCCTTGTGTTTCTGTCTGCCAAACATTCGCTTGCCACGGCCAGCCACAGTAACTGTGTACCTTTCAAATTGTCTAACGTCTACCGTCCATACGAGAATCCCTTGTGTTTCTGTCTGCCAAACATTCGCTTGCCACGGCCAGCCACAGTGAGAGGATGCATCTGGTTTGCTCTCATTTCCATCTCCAAAAGCTGAGCGAGTGCAGCTTGGTTACTGATTTGACCAACACTCAGATCTAAAAAGACCAAATATGAATAAAATGAAATTACAAACCATTCTAACCGTATGCTCGATTCCAAGCAATAACACATACTAAAAACAGAAAAAAAATAACTTACTAACTTGATGAAAAATTTAAGTTCAAAAAATTCAAGGACAGTAGGGTGCGCTCTACCTGGAATTGGCAGTTTAAGGCCAGCATAGTATTGTTGCTGATAATTTGGAGAAAAATTATGCATTCGGTTGATGGGATAATCTGTAAATGCACCTCCTGACATACCATATAGTTCGTGAGAACTAAAGTCGCCTGGAACAAGCATGTGCTGTATCGGTGGATGATTGACAGGATCATTGAACCTTGTAGGTGCAGCATGAGAGTGCTGGAAGGGAGAAATAAGCACGTTTGTAGGAGAATGCTGGAGAAGATTTGGATTATAAAGATAGGTTTCTGAGTCGAACTTGACTTTAGAACTCATTTGAGCTCTCTGAGAATCTAAAGGATGGAAAACTGGGCTCCCTAGATCATGGATCTGTGGGTAAGGTTGCTGTAAATGGAAATTCTGGTAAGTAGTGTCCAAGCCCATCACATTGTGAGAACTATGGAAAGAAGTAGGATCTTCAGAACTGGGTAGATCAGATCTTTTATCACCCAGGCCAATGCCAAAAGCCCCTAGCCTCTCAGCAATATTAACTGGTGAAGTTGAGTGATTACCAGCAGCCAGAAACATAGAGTCTTGTGGAAATATGGTGCCTTCAACTGTAATCAAACTGTCCTCATCTGGTAAACAAATTTCATCAACAAAATTAGCCTTTTCACCAGAACCTCCGACATAACTGAGATTTGGTTTGCAAGTCCAATCCTCTTCAAAATCCTTGGGATTTCCTTTGTTTGAAATCTTAAGCAAACTACAATCATTTCCAACTCCATGGAGTTTGTCTGAGAACCCCATGTTTAACTTTGAAGATGGTTCCAGATCCGTTATGCCCGCCATGCGTAACAAAGAAAAAAGGCGCTGAGACTCATCAAGATCATTAGGAGAATTTGGCTGCCTGTCTTCTGTACCACTAATGCGCCAGCCTTTCACCAAGAGAGGCTTTGTTGAATGATTTTCATCGAGCTTTGGCAGCTTAGATTCTTTGAAATCCCCACAAGTAAGAACTCCTGGAGTCACATTTGGTTTATTAAAACTATAGAGTTGCTCAGAGATTTCATCTGTACCAGCAGCATAGATAGACTTCTTAGGCTTTTGAGCAAGTTCATTTCTTCCGGAAGATAAAATTGCGGAGGTCTGCACGGTGCCTTGTTCATTTGAGACTCTACACACTTGAGATCCGCCTTTCTTGTCACTACATGAGATGCTGCATACTGGCTTCTTCTCTAGACAAATATGGATAATTATAATTTAGTTTTCTCTATAAAATAAACCTCCAATTCAGAGTATTAAAGTTTACAAGACAGAATCCGAATTATTCTAATTACAGTGTTAAGTGAGTGGGTTGGGTGGTGGGGAAGAGATCTCAGTTTTATGTATCCATAAAATCATACCTCCCTCGACAAATTGACCAACCACGTCAGAAGAATGTAACATGGGGCTCTTGATCTGAACTGCTTTAACATCACAAGGCTGGTAAGGCAATGAAAATAAGGTCATCAGACATTGCATATAGATTACCATTCAAATTTATAGAAGTTGTCAAAACCAGAAATTTTACTCAAGAAAATAAAATATGAGCAGGCGAGCAAAAAATATCTATTTACCAATAATATAATCTGAAGATAACAATATATTATCTAATCAGACTTTCATAGCGAAAAATTGCTAAAGACAAGTTTAAACAAAGAAATTTATGCTCTTTCAGACATAACGAACATGGAAATACAGATATTTGTCATTATCTTACTCTTATGCTATATTCTCATTTTTCTAAAAGTCTATTCTATACTTTAGATCCAAAACCACATATAATGCATAAACCTTTGCTGTGTTGAGTGTCAACAGTGGGCTATGACTTGCATTATGAGAGGATAAATATGTCTGCCTCTACTTTTTTACCATAACCATTGATTTGTGAAGCACAAAGAACTAATACTGGCAATTCCAGGCAAATAACTGTAAAATGTAGAACAAGGCATACAAAGAACCTTGCAGACATTGAATTTTTTTTTTTTTTTTAAAAAAAGAAGGGCGAGGGAAGAATAGTAACATGCTAGGAATGATATCTATTCCTTTTGTTTTGTGGTAGTGGTATTGTAAAGGATCTAATTGTTTTAACAATTCATTCCCTGAAGCAAGACTTTCTAAACAATATGAATTTAGGTTTGCAACAAAGGATATGAAAACCATATAGGTATCAATAAAGATGTGGCAAGGGCTCCAAGACACCGATAGTAGTTTGTACTACCTTAGCCAATAAATGTCATAAAAATAGGGATGAGTGGCAGCCTTCAATCTAAGTGATATCAATTTGAAATTTTTATTTAAATTACCATATAAGAATATTTGTAAAGCATAAATTGGTGCAGCAGATTTTAATGCTTCTTCAGGAAGCCATACTCAAATTTTTTATGTAAACTTTGTGTCATGTGTTCCAACAAGTGCAGTGATTAATTACCTCTGATACCAAGGATTGTGCCAAAAAATTTGTTCCAAGATTGTCCTCTAAGGATCTACATCTAAAATCGGGGGGTAATAGTTGTCTGGATGCAGAGGTCTGTGTGGTAAAGTTATGCCCCACAGAATCGCTTTTTGGAGCTGGAGATGCCACAAATTCCTCGGATTTATTGCATTTGCTCAAAATCATCTTACTATTTCCAGAATTGCCCGGCAGGATGGGGATGCCTGGGTCCAAATTTTCTTTGTGCTCATCACAAGCTGTCTGCTGCTCCTTCCTCATCAGTTCAAATGAATCTGAGCAGAGAGAGTTGATCACTTAATTGTCAGAAAACCATAATGTCGGAGGAAGGAACACACGGCAACGCAAAACCACTTCAAAGACAACTCTAGGAAGGAAATTTTACCTCTTCTCCTTCTTTCCTCCTCTGCTCTCTCATGACTCAGATGCTCACAAGGACCAAATGTTTCATGATTATGAAAGTCAAGATTCGCTGTCCCTGAGTGAGGTTTTGCCTAAAGAAATGGAAACAATGATATTCAAATCAGTTCTCAAACGGTATTTTAAATCATTCCTCATCGCCTTGACCAAAAACCAATGAGCATCCTTTAATATTCCCCAAAATTAATCATATGAAGCAAATGAAGGTCCTACTACATGCTACAAATGTGAAATATTGACAATACCTTAGAGAGGTGTGGAGGCCGATAAGGTTCAGGACTTTTGTTGAGAAGATACTGACCGTCACCCCAAACCATTGGAGCTGAAGAGCCAGATACAGATCCATGCGCTTTGGGAAACACACTAATTCCCGAAAGCCCATGTTCAGGATTTTGCCTCGAATGACGAGATAGATTGCCACAAGATCTACCAGAATCTGCACCATAACATGAATGGTTCAGTAAGCCACAAAACTCGGTGAGACGTCAACTTATACTAGTATTTACCAACAATGCGACAACCAAGAGATTTACAAGGAAATCTTATCCGCGTTTACATCATGTTTGGATTAAGCAATTATATGACATTGTTAACCTTATCAAAATATAGAGGGCATATAACATGCCAACTCCATATCTCCTGGCCTCTTGAACAGCAACCAGGTACGCTTTACAGAATAATACTCTCTGATTTGGTGCCCCAAGTGCATTCCATAACTAGGCAACACAAGTGCTTTACTCAAAACCACTACCAAAAATTAAAATCCTAGTCTCTTGGCAAAACAGAGGCCCACATTCCATTGCCAGGCATCAGAAACAGAAACTGCAGCCTTTTACAAGTGCCATCTTTGAAGTAATAAAACAGTTCTCAAAATGGCATGAAGGGGGAGCGACCAATGCCAGGAGAATCCCCTTGGGTGCATCAACATTATACCTTTATCAGCAGAAAAGTTTCAAAACCTTTTATTTTATGACCAATTTAGGTTATGGTGTCTTGACCATGTGTTTCCTCTTTAAAATCCATATCATGATGGATCAGACAAACCTGAAATTCTTAATTTAAATTCTGAATCAACATAATAAAATCAGTTCAATAAAGCCTATTCCGAACTGCTTATAGACATAAAAAGGGTGTTTTTCCCTTTCCCTATAACTCCATGTTCTCACAGGAGCTTCTTCTTACTAGTGCATACTAGCACCTTCTATAAAGCTTGCTCTGATACATTTACATTCTCATCTACAGTGTCTACATAAGTTGCAAAAAGCTCCATGTGCATTCAGCCTTCAGGTGCAGCTAGCTAAACATGTAGTAACATTTCCACCCAGATACCCCGCATTAAATTTCATTCCAAGTATGAATATCACTCAGAAAAACCTCATACAGTATCTATCTAAGAAATAAATTAGACAATAAAAGGGGAAACAAACAGGAAATATTATGCTAACATTACATTTTTTATCAGTATAATACTGCATTACATTCAAGAAAACAAAACAATACCTGAATCATGACAAGATTGCCATAAACCAGTTGAATAATGATTGAGTTCACTATGTCAAGGGGCAAAAGAAATCAAATTAGGAGCAATACAGTCAAAGATGCAGCAAGAATCCACCAGTAAGAAACGTAAACATTAAAAACAGAAAAACAATATGTTTAGCCTGGTCTTACCGTATTATCGACTTGTCAAGACCTTTCGGTAACTTTTTGCATGCATCCAACTCAGCGAAAGACAAAATAAAATCACTGGTATATGAAATTTTTGAGACTCTGTAGAGATAAATAACATGAAAGCAATAATTATCCATACAAAATGAGTATTTAATGAGAAAATAAAGAGTAAACAGAGTATAAATATCGGAACGTTTGGCTCTTCCTTGTTTGCGTCCTTAGAAACCAAAACCTCAACTTAATATAAACTTCGATTTCTTTATTTGGGCCAAAACAACAAGAAGAGTACCAATTCATAAATCTCATTTCATTTTCTTGTCTACATTTTCTCAGCAACCAAACCTATGATCTTATCATGAATATTCCACAAAAATATAATCACTAGCTTAAAACATAAACAACTATGATAATTTAGAGGGGAGAAAAGATAAAAGGTTAAATTTACTTGAGAAAATCTTGAGTATTATCATCCGATGTCGACTGTGTCACTGAACATTGATCCTCACTTTCTGGTCTCATTTTCCCGGAGAAAGGCGGAAAAGAAAGAAAAAGAACGTTATTTGGTCAAGAACACTCAACGGGGTTTAGCTTGCGAGTCTAAAATCCTAAAATCAAAACTAGTCCCTTAAAAGCATAATGCTAGATACTGTGTGTTTGTGCTTACTAAAACCCTAACGATCGAGACCTTTCTACTCACAATGAATCGTTCTATGTAAAAAGCTCTAAGCTTGTATCCGAGTTTGTACACATATATATGAACAAATGAACAGCAAGCAGAGATCAAACGTGAGAATCGGATTCTATACAAATATAAACAAATGAACTAGAAGAATTTTCTCGGGAAAGTTGGTGATGGCACTTGGCAATATAGAAGGCATGAGGAAAAACCAATGGCTGCTTATATAGAAAGAGGAGGTTGAGCCCATGGTACTGCAGGGACCACCTCTGCGTGTGTCACATGATTCTTGAGGCAGATGCCAGATAGGCAGAGTATATTATGGTCAAATATTGATTATACCTGCCTAGATTACGTAATTAAAGTTTCTTTTTAGTTTTTTTTTTGGGAAAAGAAAACCATAAATTATACATGCTCGACGAATACTTGCCGGCGCCGCATAAGAAAACGCGAATTACATTGTAACATCCTTTACTTTTGGGTAACTCTGTATTCGTTTCACGGTTAATTTTGGTTTTACCACAAAAATTGTTATCCAGTGTCAAAATTTTGTTCTTGTACCATAGTTAAAGAAATTTGGGTAGAAGATAACAGAAGGGTTTTTTTTCCGCACAAAAATGAAATGAATAAGTATATCCTCAATTTTTCTTTAAATTCTCATTTTTTTATTTTCACCAAATTGAGAAAAAATTGTTATTTAGATCAATATCATAAGAGATGTTTAGATGGTGCTTGCCTTTTGTTTTGTACACCCTGGGCGTATACTGGATGCTTGCTTTTTGTCTTAAACGCCCCGGGCATATACTGGTTGCTTGCCTTTTGCCTTTTACACCTCAGGCGTATGCATCGCGTCCTAGGCCTTTTTTTTTTAAATCTTAAAATTTAAAAAAAAAATAAAAAAATACACATTAAATATTTAAATCTATAACCTAATAAATGTCATACATCTTAACCACTAAATTAATACTTTTGTTGTGTACAAACTATTTAATTAATCACTTACAAGTTACAACAATACAGAAATATAAATTATACTTCATATAATATATATATATATATATATTAATTTTTATAAAATTATAATCATCACACTATAGAGAGTTAGTAAAGTATTAAACCTTGACAAAAATTAATTAATTAATTAAAATAAATTTTATTTTATTATTATAATTAATTAATTAATATTATTCTATTAAAATTTTGACGTCTCAACGGTTTCAAAAGACTTGCGCTTCAACGAGTCGGGACTTATACCCCAACACTTTCGCCTCTGAAAACACTGAAAGTATTAGACGTTATGAAAATAGATAGAAAAATTCATGTTACTGGACATTGAGAGAAATACATAAAAGTACCTTGTGAGTTGATATTGATAAACTTCAATACCAAATGTTTTAAAAAATAAATTTAAGTATCTTGAAGTTTTGTAGTAGCCAAATAAAACCCAATAGAAGGATCTTTTAATGACATCGGTTCAAGTTAATTTGATTGTTACAATGATTTTTTAAGTTTAAATTATCAATATCGAACATGAAAAAAAAAAAACAAATTTATTGAATTTTTAATTTGTTATAAGTTTAAAAAAATGGACGGTTTATGACTAAAATCCACATGGCCCAACACATTAACAATAGTCGAATATTATGTGGGCTTTAATAGCCCATCCATCGCATTGACCCAGCCCAGTCTAATGAGGTATAGCACCGCAATAAAAGCCCAATTACCCTGTCAACAAGAGCCCATATATATAGACATTTTTCTAGGGTTTGCAGAACCCTTCTGCGAGCGAGCTATCGTATTGACTGCAACCACTGCGAAGAAGGAACTTCGTTCTCAATTTGCAGCCATGGTACCATTATAGCCCTTTCTCTTTCTTTGTGTGTATATATATATATATATATATATATATATATATATATATATACTCTCTTTGTATTTTCATATCTGTGTATGTATATGTATATACGAGTAACGATGTCCTCCATTTTATAATTATAATTAGATTATACCAGAGAAGAACCGTAAGGAAATCTGCAAATACCTCTTTCAAGGTTCGTACTGCGTCTTTTACTTGCATTCCTTTGTTAGGTGTTCTGATTTGCTGTTTTCTGTTCAATATCCGTGTGTTTAGTTGTTGAGAAAACGAGAGGAAAATTTTAGATATTTGATTTTGATTGGCTGATTATCTGAAACTGAAAAACACACCTCGCGTTTAGTTTACTACTTGAATTAAGCATATTTTGAACTGAGAGTTCGGTTTATTGATTCCTGAATGGTACAACTCAACCATCGGCTTGGTTGGTGAGAAAATGTTGAAAAGGTGGAGAAGGGAAATTTGTACCCTTTGTCATCTTTTCCTATCTGTATTGCAAAAAGAAGAATATTCATTTAGGTTCAATGAAAGTTCTAAAATTTATTTGGATGTCTAAAAAATCAGGAAATCCAACTAAATGTAGCCAAGCCGTTGGGCCCCTTACCAAACTTGATCCAGTGGGTTTTTTCTGCTGTGTTTTGTTCTGTTGTGTTTTTGCCATATTAGGTGCTTAGGAGACTGAAAATTTTAAATTTCTATTGTTATTAAATTCACTGCAATATCAGAGTGACCAAAAGAAATTCAGTTTTTTTCTTTGCCATACTAATAACTCTCTGAAACCACAGAGGGAGTTTGCTTCGCAAAAAAGGATTACAATCTCGCGAAGCATCCGGAGATTGATGTTCCCAACCTGCAGGTGATTAAATTGATGCAGAGTTTCAAGTCGAAGGAGTATGTTCGGGAGACATTTGCATGGATGCACTATTACTGGTACCTCACCAATGAGGGGATTACATTTTTGAGAAATTATCTCAATCTTCCATCAGAAATTGTGCCTGCCACCTTGAAGAAATCAACTAAGCCCCTTGGTCGGCCTATGGGTGGCCCTCCTGGTGATCGTCCACGGTAACATTTTCAATTGATTTTTCACTTTGGGGTTTTATATCATTTTGTTATAATATTTTTGTTTTGCGGTTTGAATGATGCGATTTATTGCTTGCTTTTTAGGGGACCACCTCGCTTTGAAGGAGACCGTCCAAGATTCAGTGACCGTGATGGATATCGTGGAGGTCCTCGAGGTGGTGATTTTGGCGGTGAGAAGGGAGGAGCTCCTGCAGATTTCCAGCCTTCTTTCAGGGTAATTTCTCTTTCATTTCTATAGCTATGCATGCAAATTTGTTATTACTTGTTATTGTTCGAGCTTCTCTTTATTATAAATTGCTAACGCCATTTTATATTCAGTAAAAATCCCTGGATCAGTGTACGTAAAATCCAAGGCCATATTAATAATATGTATAACTGAATCACGGTAATGTTCACATAATTTATTGACATGCAGTATAATGACTCATGTTAGTATAACAAGGGGAAAGAGTTTGTTGACTAATTGTATTTGCTGAATGAGGGTTTGGTCTTTGTCCCCCCAATTCTTCCAACTTTCTCCATCAAAAGGAAAAAAACTGTGGTGCCAAACTCCTTAGAATGCATGATTGACTACCTTGATGATTCCCATGTGTTGTACTGATATGTTTGTCCTTCTAATCTTGCAGAGTTCTGGTGGAAGGCCTGGATTTGGTCGTGGAGGTGGAGGTGGTGGTTACGGTGCATCTACTGCAGCTCCACCTGGTTCGAGTTTTGCTTAAAGTCAATGCCATTCTTCAGGGATTATGGTTTTGCATCAGTTTAGCGGCTAAAATCTATAAATGCCTTTGTTGAATTCCCATATTGGATTTACAATATCAAACTTGTTATCTGAGCTACAATTTTGT
>CM043700.1:145054327-145081827 GCA_023935145.1 Bretschneidera sinensis
GTGAGTTGTGTATACTAAATTGGTAACTAAACAATTTTTAATGACGAATTCCCAAATTCAAATTTTCTACCATAATTATAAAAAAAAATAAGAATAATTCAAATTAGGTCAAAGTTGATGAATAAAATAATTTTTTTGTTACCAAACATCGATTTGACAAAAAGCATATATTATTCGATTAACCAATTTAGTATCAATTTAATTAATTAACCAAATAATTTAACTTGAATGGTTTAAAACTGTTTGATTAATCGGTTTTAATCTACTAAGGTTGCTTTCTACTTTCTGTCTCACTATTTTTTGTAGTTTGATGCTTTTGTTTTAATTACTTTGTTAATTCATATTTTTTTTCTATCAATCTTTGTAGAAACTTTATGTTTCCATAAGTTTGTTCCCTTTGATAGAATAAATTCACATTTTTGTTAAAAAAAAATGATCCTTCGATTTCTGTGTGGTTTAGTTGATTTTTATTTTAAATTTGATTTTTACTCCGTTTTATAAAAAAAAAATACTTAAAAGTCTCATCAATTTTATCCATATACCCACTTCATAAATTAAAATAAATATTTTGGAACATATTTTATAGCATAATTTATGATTATATTACATATTCTTTAAAAAAAAATTACATGTTCTTAAACACAATATTAATTTATAAATGTAAAAGATTTTTTCCTTTAGGATAAAAAGCTCATGTATCTAGTGTGATAGGTAACATCGTCCTAACATTGTCTTTTATATGGAAATTCAATAAATTTAAATATAGTGGTATAAATATAGAAAGATAAATTTAAATTCATTTAAATTATATTTATAAAATTTGACAAAATTAAGATATATTTTTAGATAGAATTATAAATACAATAATTAAATTCATTTAAATTATCTTTATATATTTTTACAAAATTAAAATATATTTTTGAGTCAAATTATAAATACAATAATTAAATAATCCTACCAAATAAGTTTCAAATGAATTTAAATCCAATCCTTACCAAAACAACTTGCAGTGAATTATATGTTTGGTGACAATATTATAATCCTTCCCCCAACTTCATTTCGCAAGCTTTTTTCATATTTAATTATTATAAATAAATAAAAATAAATCAAATTATTTATTAATTGATATTTTAATTAAAAAATCGTTATTTACACCTATGAAAAAGGTTTTATGGCATATCAATTTTTTTATTGAAATCAAAAATACTTTTTTTTTATGCTTTTGAAAATTAATTAAATTATGATATTATAATTTGGAACTTCAAAATTTAGAAGGGAAATATGGAAGAAATTGTAATTATGAGATTTGATTTTCATCCTTTAATTTTGTTCTCTTTTAAGAAAAAGATGCAATTGGACTACAGGCGTCTATACAAACGGCGCCGCGCCGGTCATTGTAAAGCTAACGACTGTTGACTTGGATTCTTACAGGTGCATTTTAGCAAGGTCCCTGGACCTGCAACTGCTTTCAAGTCTCAACGCCTGCCTCTCCGTTTCTCATACACCTGCCACCTCCATCTCCATGAAACCTCCGTCACTCCATGGCGTCTAAATATCTTAAGAAGAGACCAAACAAGAGACTCAGCTTGACGCCTAATACTCACATGGCTTCCTCTGAATTTTCCCGTTTCAATTACTGGAAACTCCCTATATTGATCCCAATTGTTTTAATTTCCGGTGCTATTTTTCTCTTCGCCATTTCCTCGAACAATTGGAACATGTTCAGGCGATCTGATCACTCGCCTCAAATTCATTCCATTGAGGTAGTAAACGAGTTTCCTCATGATCCCGAAGCCTTCACTCAGGTATCATTCTCTCTTTAATTTCATTTTTCTTCTTATTATTAATCTCGATTTTAGGTTTGATTAACCAGTATACTGATCTAATTTTCTGGATCTTGTGATTGTTTTATTAACCGAGAAGAAGGTGCTTATTTTGCATACAGGGGCTGCTTTATGCAGAAAATGATACACTATTCGAGTCAACTGGTCTTAATGGGCAGGTAATTTTGCTTTCTTTTTAAACACATTATGTTCTCCTTCATGTATTCTCAAAGTACGATTGTTGTCTATAGTCGTTAAAGCAGTTGGTCATCGTGATTTGAATCGCATTTTTTCTGCTTTAATTGCTTTCTTTGATATGAACGCCTATCATCTGTTTACGTTTTATTTGGAGGAGTTGCAATGCATTAACTTGAATGGTGACTTCTACGGCTTTTCTTCTTCTTCTTTTCTTTTACAGGGGCTGCTTAAACTTTTAACTATGTTCTGATTTAATACAAATAAACTACTCGTCCCTAGGCAGCATGACTTATATAATTCATTGACTTTTAGTTCTGTGCAATTCATCATTTGACCTTTTGTTTACTCTTACTGTTTCAGTCATCAGTTCGGAAAGTGGCTCTTCGAACTGGAAAGGTACAGATCCATCATGCTGAATGCTCATATGAACTTTTGATGCGCTTTCAGTTTCGTGGCTGGTTTCGTTTGCATTATATAAACAATAACTAAACATTATTTGAGAGAGTAAAATTATGTGGAAGCAAGATCTACTGATGCATGCAGTAAGGATAGAATTATGTTAGTTTGATGTTAGCTATTTGGTGTGCAGCATCAACAGGATCAATGAATTGTTTTACTTTAACCATTTATTTACTGATGATTTGTGGAGATATCAGCATAACTAAATCCAATAGATGAATTAGTTTGTCAATCCTTGCTTGTAAGCTTGCAACAAACCATTTATTTAATCATTTCCGACTTTAAACTTCTGTTGTGTGTGGTATGGACAGGTTGAGGCTATTCAGAAAATGGAATATTCATATTTTGGGGAGGGCTTAACTCTTCTTGGGGAAAGGTTAGTGTTGAAACATATAAGTTGCAGCTTGTTTCTGTTTTTGATTCAGTAAATAAGGAATTAAATCATAAACTGGAAATCATACATGTTTTGTTTCTTGAGGACTTTCTGCACTTTGAGCGAACAACTTCTATCAAATTCTCTTCTATGAGTAATAGTTGGTTGGTATTTTCTTTGTTGCCATGTTACAGTAGGTGCTTAAATTAATTGTGTGTTACATTTGGTATTTTCTCATATGACCAGGATTATTACTAGCTTAACTCGTTGATAATAAAGAAATTAAAGGCAGGTTGATGAAATTCAAAGTCTGTTAAGTCTTTCCCTGTGGTCCTTTCATTGGCGCAATGACTGTCTTTTTGCTCCAATGGTGGCCGGTTTTGATACTTGTTAGAGGCTCATTTAAAAAAATATTTGGTGGGTTGACCGGGTGGTAGAAACTTATTTCAGGAGAATAATAATACTAATGGGACACGATAGAGGCTCTTTTCCTTTCTTCTCTTTGGGCTTCAGCTACTGGAATTTTAAGGGGTATTTCTTTGAGTGATATATAGAGAAATTAGAGGGCTATTTTCGATGTACTCTCCTTTTTTTCCTTTTAGGAGGGCTCCTCTTCTGTACTTCCTTTCTTTCTCTCTCTCTCTTAATGATTTTTTTTTTTTAATAAAAAAATGAGACAGGATAAAAGAAATATCAACAATAAAAGTAATGATGGAGCGTAGAGAATGTCAACCATACTTACACTGTAGTTTCGTGAATCATCACATTTTTTTTGAAAAATTGTACTCTCTCTTTTTAAGGCTTATGTAACTTCAACAAGATTGTGAGTTAAGTTTCTCAGATTCTATTTTGGAATAGCATTTTTGTGCATGTGTAGGTTCTCTTTTGTAGGGTATATGTTCATTTAGTTTCTTCTTTTCTTTGTTTTATAGTTACACCTTAACAGTACTAACATAGTAATTGTTTATGTTCTTTTGTAGGCTGTTCCAAGTAAATTGGTTGGAGAAAACTGGTTTCATATATGACCGCTATAATTTTAGCAAAGTTTGTGCTTCATCAAATTCCCTCTGATTTCTTTTTTTCTTTGCTATGGTTGCTAAGCTTGTAGTGTTTTTGTTCCATGATTTTTAAAATAGCCAGAGTAAAAAAAAACACTTGAGTTCTATGAATCCATTACATAAGTTACATTTTAATTTGCGTATGCTTACATGAATTAACTTGCTTATTTTATTTGGTTAAGTTTGCAGTTAGATTCTGTGGACATGTTTAATTCCTTGGTTCCGTCTCCTGTAAATTTGCAGGGGCTAAGCTCTTAAAGTTTAACGAAAAGTTGATTATTGAAACTTTGATGAAGCACAATGCATGCGATATTACGAGGGATTCTATGTTTCAATAATATGTTTTCCTAGAAATAATTTGAATAAGTTTCTATTTTTCTGGTTGATTTAAATTTTAGTCAGTGCTTAGACCAATTTGGTGCTTTATTTTCTGCTAAAGTTATAATTATTTTATGTCCTGAGCATTGAAGCAGTTGGAAACATATCTGGAGGAAGTGTATATTGTATTGTATTTATAATTTAACTTAAAAAGTTCCTTGGTGTTGTGCTCTTCGAGATGTCTCCTGGTAATTCCATTTAGGTTTTTCCACCATCTCATCCTTGTTCTGATATTCTATATGTATTCCTAAACCTATAAAATAAGTACTTTCCTGAATTTAATCTTTGTTTCTGAGGTCCCAACTTAGTCCTTGGAATAATGTTGTCTTTTACTTTTTTTCCCTGCATGTTAATATTAATTACTTATATAAGACAGTGCATAGTGCTATTTAGTCTTTATCTGGTAATAAAAGTGTTTAATTGTTCTTTTCCATGTCTTTTGCTGTCTATATTTTAGTTGTCCTTGTTCTTTGCCATACCTCTGACTGTTTATATTTTACCATTTGGGTTGTAGTGCATCCTTCTTGGAGTGCCCAAATAGTTTCATGTCTGGATCTGTAGTAAATTATGCCTTATACTCACTGCAGTTCGAAAGATTTACTAATCCGATGCAAGATGGTTGGGGACTAGCAACTGATGGAAAAGTCTTATTTGGAAGTGATGGCACTTCAACGTTATATCAGATTGACCCTCAAACATTAAAAGGTTTTTCTTGTATACAACAGTCACTGTCAGTTACATTTCTTATCCTACATATTTTTGGGTGTACTTTTTAACTTTTTGGGATGTGTTCTCAAAATTATGCGCACTGCATCCATTCCCGTTGATATAAGTTTCAACTTGTAGAAGTAAATAGTAGTAGTAGCTTTCTGTTCTTTTCTTCTTCTTTCGATGATTATTTTATCTCCTTCATGATACGGGGCTATTCTTTATTTTTTCCCGATGAGTACTCTTTGCTTAGTTTACATTACCATTGAAATTGTTTGGCCTTATTTAATGCAGTCAAAGTAAAACACATCGTCAAATACAATGGTCATGAAGTGCGTTTCCTCAATGAACTGGAGTATATAAATGGTGAAGTTTGGGCAAACGTTTGGCAGGTATGCCCTTATATGTTCATTTGTGCTGATATGTTTTAATTTTATAACTTCTGGGGGTTTCCCAGTGATGCATATTGTGTATTACAATGAGGACATTAGGTAAGTCTTGAAGAAGTTTCCTTGGCAAGGTATTTTATCACTGTTGAGAAAGTTTTGATAAAAGGAATGTTTACAAGTCAGTACTTAAGGTGTAGTCCCTTTAAATCGTAAAGATGATGGCAGTTAACCATGTGCCCATTCACCTAAGTCCAGCTCTTTGATCAGGAGTGTGCTCTTTTTTGGGAGAAATTCTTGTTTAGCCCCGGTCTAGGAAGTCACTCCTGGACCGAACCAATCATAACTTGACACCTAACCAGGGTTAAAGTAACACAATTGATTAGGTCCAAGAGTGACTTTCTGGACTGGGACTAGACAAGAATTTCTCTTTTTTAGCTTATGTGCTTACTGCTGAGCTACCAGAGTCTACAAAAAAATTATAATATGGAGACCATTGATATGGTCAATTCAAATATTTAGGATATAGTTGGCTTTTCGAAAAAAAAAAAAAGTAAAAAGAAAGAAACTGGATGCCTCTCTCCTTTCAAGATATAGTTGATGACCTTTTCGTTCCCTGGTTGTATTAAGGTTCAGTGATGCAATGCTGCTTATTTTTTGAGTGTCCAACTCAGTGGCCTTCATCAATGTGAACTTCTTGTAGCATGTGAATGCTCAATTTTGTCAGCAAATTGTTTTTTGAACTGGCTTTGCAATCCCTAAACTTGTAGTATCCTTGTTTGCTTGACATTATGTATCTCAGGAAGATGTGGTGTGTAAGTGGAAATACTTCTTCTTTTTTTTCTTCTTCTTTTGTCATTATCACTATCTAAAGTGAATATATATATATTCCCTTTGTAGACTGATTGCATTGCTAGAATCTCACATAAAGATGGTGCCGTGCTTGGATGGATACTTCTTCCAAACTTGAGGTCTTTCATTTCATTTGCTTTTCCTTTGAGATGAATTAGCTTACCTTTGTCCTTAATCTACTTATTATGGGTTCAAGTAATTTATTCATGTTTTTTGAGAGTTTAATTGAGTCATCCTTTTCTGTCCTATCATCTTTTACAGGCAAGGATTGCTTAAAGCTGGAAGTACTGTAAGTGTTTAAATCATTACATGCTCAATTTCTTCCCCCTCCATAAATGCTGCTTGTGATATGATGAAGGCTCTATATGTTTACTTGCAAGATAAGAGATGAAGAAAATGCTTAACAAAGCTTCTTAAGCATTTTTTTAACCATATTCTCTTCTTCTTACTCATTCTTTATGAGAACCAAATAGCTATATGAAAATTCGGTTTCTTTTGGTGCCTAATATTCATATTTTGTATATTTTACTGTGTTCTAGGGTATTGATGTTTTAAATGGCATAGCATGGGATAGAGATAACCACCGCCTTTTTGGTAAGCGCCAATGTTAAATGTGCCTTTTCTAAACTAACCATTAATTGTCATTATGTTCTGTGACGTATGTTATACTTATTTATTACTATTCTAATCTATTGTCAACAGTCTTATTTCGGTCGCATTTCTTCCTTTTTCCAAATGTCTTTAACTATTTTAGTTTTGCATTATGCTGACATTTTTTTTGAATGATTTAGTTTACTTTTCATCCTCATTGCTATCTTGTAGTTGGTAAGTCTGATAACAGACAATCTGGGTTGTATTATTATGCATATTTCAAGGAATAGCCTTGCATTTACTAATTACTTCACTGCCTAGTATTTTTCTGGAGTTTGGTTTTTGGTTGCCTACCTACATATATTAAGCCGTAATTCTTTTGCAGTGACTGGAAAACTGTGGCCGAAGCTTTATGAGATCAAGCTGCATCCGGTAAAGAAACAGTTAAAAGATGATTTCATTGAGCAGCATTGTTTGAAATAGACAAACCACAGCAAAAACAATGGGCCAGTGAACTGCACTTTCCTGGTTCCTTGAGTCATTGCATGTTGTAAAATTTTCGGAATGTACCTTTTTGGAGCCTTAGGCCCTTGGTAATGACATGTAGCACAGTGATGAATCATTTACAGAACTTTTTCAGGGCGTTTGGTTGGGGGAATCATCAATTCTATCCCCCCTTAATTCTGGGTAAACTACAATTCTAACGTGTGGTTCAAAAAGGCATCCGGAATGGGATTCCGGAGAATTAGCTATTCCCCAAAGTCGGGAATTTGAAAGGGTGAGCGAAGGAGTAGAATTTGCAATTCCGACTAGGCCAGAATTGGATTTTGACCTATTAGGACAATTAAAATTGATTTTTTTATATTATTTTACTCATTTATAACCTTAAATGGTATTTTATAACCTTAAAATTGACTTACAACTTATTTCTTAGCTTTTCCCTTGATTCCATTCGGAGGAATCAAACATTGGAAAGCAGCATTCCGATTGTATCATCTCCTATTTTCACTTGCATTTATTCCGTAACACTCACCCAAGTGACGATTAAAGAAACTATAGATTAGCAAATGAAAGAAGGATTATGATTTTTTTATTTAAAAATTAAAATGAAATTAAGTTTATAATGAGATTAAGTGTCATATTTTTATATAGAGAATATTTAAATTTAAATTTGTCAATGTAACATTTAATCTCGCAATGTACTCGACTTTCATTTCAATTCAATGAAAAATATCATGGTCCCAATAGTAAATGTTACCATAACCCCTCGCTGAATGTCTCACTTTTCAAGTATAAAAACACAAATTCAAAGGTGGAGCAAAAGGTCACTAGTGGGATCTTCCCAGATTTCACATTGAAAATGAGTCTTATTGTAAGGTTTTAGTCACATATAGTTAATGTGTTAAACAGTATAGATATAAGTTATTATAAATAAGGTTTTAAAAAAATTTTATTTGTAGTTATTTCAAATTTTGTAGCACTTGAATAATAAAAAATTGGGTTATTTGAGATGGTGTAACTATAATTTTTCTACCATCCGAAAAGTTATATTGTGATTGATTTATTAATAAATTGTGATTGATTTATTAATAAATTTTACTACCATGGACGTAAATCTGATGACATTGAACCATGTAAATTTTGATGTATGTAGATTAAAATCCTAACAATCACTTTTCTTTTTGAACGTGAAAGGTCACATTTACATTTTATTTTGGTTTTATTTTCTTTTTGATTAGTTATAGAAATAGGATAATAACGAAACCTTGAAAATTATTTGGAATAATCCTCTAAAAGTCTTTGCTTTCTTGGCGTCTTCTATTATTTTTTCAAATGTATTATTCATCTAATTAAATAATTATTTTTTTTAATATTAAATTAATAAAGTATCAAATTTTTTTAAAATATTATTTTATAGTTTAAAAGTTTCTAATTTTTTTTTAAATAATTTCAAAAGAATAAAATATCAATAAATTTTAAAATCAAAATTACTTCAAAAAGTCAAAATATGATTAAAATGATGAAACGAAAAGAATAGACTATATTTTTTGTTCTTTTTCAAAGAAGCAAAGATGTCCCGAATCAACGTATGATACTTATCACCATAATGAAAAATTATTGTCTATCATACTGTCATAAAAGATACATAATACAAAGATCCAATAAACTATCCCGAACAAAAACTTCTTCACCCCAATACCAGATTTGCCCGCTACTTCCTGTAGTTAGTTGGTACGTCAAGATTTGAATTGTACCAAAGAGTTTTAGCTAAGCTCAACCTCTTATGTTAAGCTTCTTTTGCCAAAAGACACATAGCTAAGCAACTATTTACCATTTCTCAATGGAGCTCAAAACCCATGATTCATCTCTATATTTCTCTTCATCATCTAATTCAATATGTCATCGAACATATCATTCCTCAAAGAAAAGCTCTTGAAACATACCTCATTCTTCGGAGTTCGATTATGGATTTTGATATTCATGGCCATCGTGTTACTCATTGTTGTTATTCTCATCTTCCTGTCTCTTTTCTTCATCTTTCGCCGTGGCAGAAAATCATACAAATCCAATTGTTGCCTACCATTAAATCCCATAGCTTCCAAGAATTATTTCAATTACCACAATCCTTACAGCATTTCATCATCCCTAGACTGGAGGCTCTTACCGCGAAACTCTGCAGAGATTGAACTGAACAATATTTCCAATATTGGCAAGCCAGATCATCAGGGGATCAGTAGTACTGTGGTAGATTTGGAATCGGTTGCTAGGTACTCCCCTGTTGTACCGGAGATGTGGAGGGGTAGAAGGTTTAGCTTGAAGGAGATTGAGGTTGTCACAAATGGTTTTGCTGATGAGAATCTGATCGGAAATGGAGACTGTGGGGTTGTTTATCGCGGCGTTTTGTTGGATACTACGCGAGTTGCTGTCAAGAGGCTACTTAGTGACAGGTTAGCATGCTACTTCCTGCTCAATTAGGCTATGTTTGGTAGGACAGAAACTTGAGAGAAAAAATGAGAAGAAAAGAACAATCATTTTACTCTTTGCTCTTTATAACTTGGAGGGGAAAAAATGGAAAGACAAATGATTTTCTTTCATCACCATTTTTCTCTTACCAATCAACAGAAAAGTGATTTCCTCTTCCTTTTCTTTCCCCTCTCTTTCTTCCTCTCACTTTTCTTCTCAATCAATCATATCCTCATTAATGTTCCTTAGTATAGATGCTTAATTAATTGATTAGCTACTAATACAAGTAAAATCTGATTCCTGTTGACTTATGCAATCAAGACAAATGATTTTTTTTTTTTGTAAAAATAAAGAACAAAGATTTTTATGATTCACTGTCTAATTTCCAGTTTCAGGTTGATTGGACATAAAAAAAAAAAAAAAAAAAAAAAAAAAAAAAAAAAAACAGTTTCTAGCTTGTTTAAATGCTAACTTAAGATAAGAACTTAATTTCCAGCTGGTTGAAAATGATTTCCCGGCTACAAATATGAATAGATTTTTCTGAGGCTAATTTATCATCAGTTGCCAAGCCGAGGACTTCAAAAGACGAGTGGAGGCAATTATGAATGTTAGACACAAGAATCTGGTGAATCTGCTTGGACACTGCATGGAAGGAGCTTACAGGTATAGTTTCTATTAAGTTTCTACTAGACATAAAATGTTGAATCTTAATGGAATATTAAGGGAATGTGATTTTTGTTTCTTGCTATTAGGATTCTTGTCTATGAATGCATAGATAATGGTAATCTGCACCAGTGGCTTCATGGATGTATAGGACAAGTCAGACCTCTAACATGGCGTATAAGGATGAATATTATCCACGGAATAGCAAAAGGGTGAGCTATAATGCTTAACTCTATGACTGGTAGGAGAGAAATGTAAGAAGAAAGAAAAATAAGAGAAAAATAAAATATAGATCTTTTCTCTGGGTTTGGTAAAAGTGAAAAGAAAGAAGAAAAAGACAAAATAATTACCAGTTTATTTTAGTTTCTTCTCTCCAATCATCCCGCTTTGGAGGATTGCAAGAAGAAAACATCGATCTTTTCCATTTTCTTTTCTACAAAATGATGGAAAAGTGTTATCTCTTTATTCTTCATTCCTCCCGCATTTTTCTTTCCACCAATCATAACCTAAAAACTTGATTTATCTCATTTTTAGGTTCACTTCTTTTGATCACTGTGTCCTCGTATCACTTGAAGATAACTTATTTTTTTTTCTTGCAGATTAGCCTACCTTCATGAGGATATAGAACCAAAAATAGTCCATCAAGACATAAAATCAAGCAACATTCTGCTTGATCAACAATGGAATCCTAAGATTTCTGATGTTGGGCTCATTAAGCTGTTGGGTCCTGAATGCAGTCATATAGCAACTTATGGGATGGTTATGTCAGGGTCAGTTCATTCTTCTGTATAAATCTAGCATACTTAATAATTTTCATGGTAACAATATGATTAAATTTTTATTGCTTATGTTTAACTTCTCTAGTTATGTAGCTCAAGAATATGATTCACCTGGTGTTTTGAATGAGAAGAGCGACGTTTATAGCTTTGGGATACTTATAATGGAGATCATATCCGGGAGAACCCCTGTAGATCATAGTCAACTCCAAGTACAGATTTCTTCCTTATCTTGATTCAATCTGTTTTTTGCAGTATTGGTACGGAGAAAGATCAAACCCGGATCTCCTAAATGAAAATCTCGGAAGTGACTGCTAAGCCAAAAGGCTGTTGTCTGAATCAACCATTTAATGAACTTGCTAGATTCTTGCTAATTAATCATGAGTGGATTTCTAAATATTGCAGGTGTATTTGATTGACTGGTTAAAGTCAATGGTTGCAAATAAGAAAATCTTGCATGTGTTGGATCCTAAATTGCCAGAAAATCCTTCTACCAAGGAACTGAAACGGATTATCTTGATTGCTCTTCGATGCGTAGATCCAGACATAAAACATAGGCCTAAAATGGGAGATGTGATTCACATGCTCGAGCCTCGTGACTTGCTGCTGAATGATGTTAGAACAAACATTTTTCTTTCACATTCCATATCTGGTAACCTTATCTTCTCACCTTACATTTTTTCGCATGATGCAGGAACGTCGGATTAGGAGAGAGCCTTCTCCTTGTCGTAATCACCCACAAGAAAATCAGACTTCTTCCAACTCAAGGGAGCTTGCTTTAAGGACAGATGAACTTGAAAGCACCTGTAATCCGTACCAGAAAATTACTCCAAGATAAAATTAATGCTTATATGCTTTGGTTTTTGTTTGCTTAATTTCTGTAATGTATGTTTAATTTTCTGGGTGTGTAAAACTGCTTGACTTGATTTCCTGCAAATCAAGATGAAATCTGCTTGCTTAGATCGGAAAACAGGATATGCACATCAAAATATTTGTTCCTTGTCATCCATTTTTCAACGATCAAATCAACCATAAGTGAAATAGCAAAAACTCGAAATGCATCCCATTTTATTCACTTTCTTTTTGACATCAAAAACTCATCTGACTCCTATTACAACATAATCTGTATCAATGGCCAGAATAAATCAACAGTGCCTCACAAGAGGGTATAAATGCTTATTTAGCTAGAACATGTTTTCAACTGAATATCGTCAACGGGAAGCTTATCCTCAGGGAAAGCACAATCTATAGCTTCAGTCTTCACAGGCAACAAATCACAAGGCTGAGGAGTCACGCGGCTTGTAACCCCTTGAATATCAGTGCAATTCCATTGTAACTTCTTCGGTTTCTCAGTCAAAGTGATATTCACATTAGAAATGCAAATTCCAGTGAAGGGATCTTGTGGAATTCCTTCTAGTCTAGCTGAATATGTAACATTATCAGCAGTCATGTCTCTGTAATTTATGTTATCAATTTTAGGCATAGCTTTTGGATCAAAGCCAGGGTCAGGGTGTGAATCATAAGAGCCTGTCATCCAATAGACATACTTCATTGTCTTCATTGTCATTCTCCTTGCAAATATATCTTTCACATAAGCTCCTCTTCCAACGGCGGTTTTGATCCTGATACCAGATTGAGTATCGATGGCTGTGATGTCTTCAACTCTAACATCTTTGATTCCTCCAGACATCTCACTGCCAAGAGCAATTGCAGCACTATCAGGGGAAATGCAGGTTAGCCTTCTGATAATGAGTTGTTGGGTTGGCATTCCAACTTGGATTCCATATTGATCCCAGCCACTTTTAACTGCAATGCAGTCATCACCCGAGACTATGTAGTTGTCTTCGATTCTAGTGTTTGTACAAGAATCTGGTAGAACAAAAGATACTTAGATTTAAAACTAACACCGAGTAAACCAAGCGTTAGTATTAATTTCGTAAAAACGAGTAAGAATACATGAACATAAGAGGGGGAAAGGAGATAATTATAGACCGACCGCATTCACTAGCTCCAAAAGAGTATATAACTTTTAAAGTTGCGGAATGATATTTAGATATATCTCTCTTTAATCATATTTTTTCGATGTGAAATAATTCTCGTATGCTTCTATACTATAGGTGCTAAATTGTTAACAAGGTCTAAAAATGAGAAAAGAACAAACCTGGATTAATCCCATCTGTATTGGGAGAATCAATTGGTGCAATAATTGTCAGCCCTAGGACCAAAACATTGCTGCAAAATTTTTCAAGAATGTCAAGAAAAAATATTTTCTTTATCAACATGATCAAATATAATTTGTCAAACATGATTAATTTACCTGCTATATGTGGGATGAACGTTCCAGGATGGCGAATTGATCAATGTTAAATTCGAAATCTGGACTTGATCAGAGTACAAGATCTCAATCAGGTAGGGTCTGGTTAGCTCCAACTTACCCTCATGGAACTTGTCCCACCAAATTTTTCCCTGTCCGTCGATGGTACCATTGTTACCTAATGGTGCACAAAAAGAAATTGGTTAATCACATTAGGCATCTATTGATAAAAAAAAGTACAATCATATGTAATTATTAAAAAAATTGGGTCTAAAGTGTATTTACCAGTAATTACGACATCGGTGAGGTTTGTACCAAAAATGAGACTACTAAACCTCCCACCCGGGGCATCTCTTCCTCTCCCATAAGAAGCCAATGGAGGAAGAATTGGCCATTCTGATTCATCCTGTCCGTTTGATCATTCATTCGAATTCCAAACGAAAAATGTGAGAAACATGCAATTAAGCAAAAAAAACAATTAAATTAAAAATTATTTAGTATTTGGTAAAATAGTTTTGAAGTTTGTGCATTTAAAATAATTTCTGTTTTTTTAGATAAGTCATGTGGAATAAATTCAGTTTCTTATATTCAATTTTTCAGCTTTTGATTTTTTCTAAAAACATTTTATTTTTATAAAAACAAAAAAAAATCATTTTGAAAACTCTATCAAATAGTTTTGAATTTGATTCTTAATGATATCCCAAGAAAATAAAAAATAAAACTTACTAATATGTTTGGATCCCGGAATATGTTAATGTTAAGGAAAGGAAAATATATAAGAAAATAAAAAAGAACAAAAACAAGAAAAAAATTCCTTTGAAATTATTTTTCTTCAATTAATTTTGTTAAATCGTGTTATTTTTAATAAATTGCAAATTAAATATACCTCAGATGCAAGAAGAACAGCATCCTCATGGATAAAAAGAGTGAAATGGCTAGTGAGATTAAAGCTGCCAGTTAGCCATTTCCCTGGTGGAACAATAAGCTGTGCTCCTCCATCTCCTGCAACCTCACTCAGCTTACTAATCGCTGTTTGGAATGCCTTTGTATTCGAAGTCTTCCCATCGCCAACACCGCCATAATCTGTCAAAACTGCACTGTGTTTACGGCAATTCAAAGCAGAGAACTCAATGCTCTCCAAAGCTCTGTTTGGCCTGCATTCTGCTGCTCTTAAACTGAATAATCCCAATACCAATATGCCAAACACTATCTCATTAATCTGTCATTAATCAGACAAACACAAAAAGTTAGAAAATCATCTCATTTTTTAAGAACATTTTGCATTTGAAAAGCATTTTTTTTTTATTTCTGAAAGTACTCTGTAAAAACTGAAAATTTTTCTACAACTGAAAGCGCAACAAGTTTCAGATGAACACAACAGAAAGAAAGCTTAGCCATGATATTTAAGATTTATGACTATAACCCATGAACAATGACACGAAAATCTGAAAACCCAAATCAGAAAATCAATCATATTGATTAGCTTTCGCGAGATTTACCCCCATGAGACAGTAATATAGAGAGAAAACATTATATGAAATTTAATATAAAAAAAAAACAGGAAAACAAATTTTCTAAAAAGGTGGTAAGGGAGAGTTACATGTGAATTTCTGGGTTTTAGGGACTCCATTGTTGTTTCAGGGGATGAATCTTGGATTTCTACCATTGCCCAAGGGGAAGAATTTATAGAGACTGTATTAAATGTATAATTACTTATTTAGAAAAATGTCATATCCCTTTAATTTAGAATAAAATCCCAATCACGATATTTTCCTTTTGAATTGAGACTGAATCAAGTTTAGCTGATATTGAATGTCATATCATCGAATAAGTAAATATTCAAATATAAATTTTTCATAATGACTTCTAATTTTATCAGATATTCATATCAATTCTTAAGTAAGATAGTAATCCTAAATTTAATATAAATATCCCCTTATATTTGTCATACTGAATATGACGTGATTCTTCAGGTGCCAAAATGAGGGGTCAATTTAAGTTGAACATGACGTCTAAGGTAAGTAGTAAAATACAATGCATGAAGATCTCTTTCTTTTAACCCCATCCCTCATTGGAATCAAATAGACGGCAATGTTATCATAGTTGAATGGGTAGTGGTCCCACTTTAATCTACGGGTCCTACCCTTGAGATTTTTTTAGCTCATCCAAATGTAAATTTGTTTGATGATTTTAAAAAAATTTATTAACAACATCCTTACATACTTAATCAACAGTAGCAATATCAATCAAATTATTTTTATTTTTTATTGTTTGTCTTTTTGTGTTTGCATACGCATATACTTTTTTCGTTATTATGTGTGTCATATCTTCGTTGAGGATAGGTATCTATTTATATAATTTTCGTTTGGTTCTCTGAAGTACGACACTATTAAAATATGGCATTTGATTCTCGAGCCTCACAGGAAATAACATCTCTGAATCTTCACATGGAATAGCTTTTTATCTGTAAAGAATGATCTTTGTCTGAATTTACACATCAAAGTGTTTAAAAACGGATAACATGCTTATTACCGTAGTCATGTTAGATCATTTCACTGCTTAAAGGTGGTTGGTTACGTGTATGATTCTTATTGAATCATATTATTTTAATCACATCACAAATCTTTTTAAAATAAATATGAATTTGGTTGACGGGATGTTTTGAATATTATTTTTAGGATTTCATTTTAAAAAAAATTATATTATAAAAAAATTAAACATGAAAGACAAATTTGTCAATAAGATAAATCTTTAATCTCAATAGTTATGTAATCCTATCCCCAATGCGACAAAAAACTGGGATTAATATTTAGTTGAGATTAAATCAATATCAAAAGGTTGGATAGAGACTAATGCAAAATTATCTTAATGTAATTTCATCTAATCTTGTTTTTATCTCTAAATTAAATGCGTTTAAATTGTTTTTTTAATTAATAAAATAATAATAATTCCGATCAAAACCAAAACATTATTTTTACATGGAGAGTAAGCTCACAGTCATCTTAATCAAGTAGTGGTGGCTTAATTCATATGTTATATATAAAATTGATACTTTTTCTTCAAAGACATCATTTTTCCAAAACTTTGTCCACAATCCTTCCTTAAGCTTAACTAATTTAACTCTGCCCATCTCTCCCATTGCCATCACCCCATCACCCATAAGTGTAATGTACAACCGTGCAAATTATGTGCAAGTCACCTCAGCACAATGTAAAACTTGTGAGATGCATGGCTTATTCGAAAACCAAATTACATTTTTAAAAAAAAAAAAATTAGTTGTTATGTTTTAAAACATTGCAATTGAATCTCCGTGTTTTGCTCAATTAACAATTAAAAGTTATCTAAACGATACATTTAAGCATTTTATGTTCCAAAAAATTAGACGTAATATAAATAGTTTAAGCTCGAGATAAAGCATTATAGCCTCGTTGATTGGGGTCGGGCGTTGCAATCGCAAAGGCTATGGCGTTGCAAGGTCACTGTTTGGGAACACGGTACAACTTTAAGTTATTTTTTTTCATTTTTTCTTTAATTTTGGTATTTTCAAAATTTTTTATGTTAAAAAAAAAACTCTCAAGGTTTGATTCCACCAATGGCTTCTGTGGAAAAGGAAAAATAAATTGTAATCACAATAACACAAATAGATTAGACTCCCTTCGTTTTACATTTCTTGGGTCGGAAGATTCTGGGGAAAAACAAAAATACATAGGCTTAGTTGTGATTTTTGTGTCATAGCTCGAGTGTATTGGGCCATCTGGCCCAATTTATTGCGACCATTATTAAACAGACCTTGGACCAAGGGGAGCCTGGAGAACCCAATTATTAGTCCTAACACTTGGGCTGATATATCCTCCTACGTCATAACGATGTGCTTAAAAGAGTTATATAAAGTATGAACATATTTCGACAATGGTTGAGAAGAGATTTAATCTAGTTTAAATTTATTAACTTGAATCTCTTTCATGATAGTGTCGTTTAGTTTAGATTTAAGGTTGTTTAAATTTAATTAAAATAATTTTTATCTTAAAATTTAAATAAATTGATTTAAACTTACTTAAATATCTCTCAAACATCATCTTCGTATTTTCAAATTTTTAAAAAATTAAATCAAAACACAATGTAATTTACAAAGGATACTACCATTCCATTTCTTAGAGGCCTTACCATTCCATCCCAAAAAGCCAGCCATGCACCCAATTCAAAAATTGAACCCATAATAACCCTCGCCCAATTCAAAAATTGCCAATTGCCATGCGTCATCATAGATGGCAATGAACTTGACACGTTTAAGTTGTGATAACCAATAGAAAGATGACATGTGGCATACAAGAACAATCCCCGAAGAGGGTTCGGGTTCGATAGCTAGAGATGACAATGGATGCAACGTGGCACTATAACAACGCGAGAAATAAAATGCCAGTAAAATCCAAAGGAAGGCGTTTGTTACTGTCAAACTGTACGCTATTCGCTGTCCATCACTCCGCAATCCTATGGCGGCCTACCAGCCTCACATTCTCCTCTGTCCATTTATCACCACCCATTTTTTCATCTTCTGCCATTGCTTTCCTTCAAAATTACAAATATACCTATCAGCTACTTAGGTTTTACGGAGTACAGAGTATTACGAGTATTTTCTTCCTCTACATTTTTTTCACTATTTGTTAACCATATGAAAAGATCAATAGGATAATTTCTCATAAGGTATAGTTTGGTCTAAAAGCATAAATGATTTATAATTTAATTTATACTTTTTAAAATCATTTATGATAAAGTAGTAATGGAATTATAAATTGTTTTCCTTCCGTTTGAAACAAATGAATTTTATAACTGTTATATTTGGAATAAAAAAAATTTGAAATTCATTTTGAAATTAATTCATTATAGAATTGAATTGACTTGTTGCAAAGTCTATCAAAATTGATAGAATTTATAAATAAATAATAAAAAACTATGTTGAACAAAATATTCACACTTTCACTCTCCCATTCCCTCCATTTCTCTTCCCCTTCCCTTCATTTCTCATATTTTAAATTTATCATTTATTTCAAACATTTTAAACATAAAAATTAAAATATTATACAATTTAAAATAAAAAATTATTTATAAATAAATTTTATTCTCAATTCATTTGGAAATAAAATGAATTACATTTTTATTTGGTTTTAAATAGATTCTTATTATTTCGTAAAATAACATTGAAAACAATATCTTATAGGCGTCGTTTGGGTACTTCTTAAAGTGAAAATCAAAGCGTGTCCATTAGTAATGACTATGTCAATTCTTAAAGCATATTTGATTTAATCACCATTTTAAGAAGGACCCAAATGAGTTATAAACAAAAATAATTTCATAAACTCTTTTTCAAGAGTACTGATGAGCAACAGTAAAACCGTAAAGTGCTTAGTGTTTCATAAAATAATAGTGAAAACAGTTCATTAAAAACAAAATCACTCTCCAATTTTTTAATTTTTTAATAGTATTTGATCTAACTTATATTTATACAAAAGAAAAAACACCGCATAAATTCTATCAAACAAATTCTAAAAACTTACATTTTAAAGATAAATAATCCATCATCAAACTATCTTTTTAATTTAATATTAAACTTTAAGTCCAATCCTCAAGATTTGGAAATCCTGTGTTGCTTGCAATGTTGCATCACAACTCTTATGTCATTTTATGCCTTTAGACTCAATTATTTAATTCGTTAAATTCAACTTTCATTTTGATACGTTGTATTTGAGTGAACACGTAAAACTTTCAAAATATTTTATTTATATTTATTGAAAATTGAATTACTTTATGATGATTAGTAAAAAAAAAACAAAGCATGAAAGGTATAAAAAAGTTTTAATTTATTATTAAAGGAATATGGAAAGGTAGGTGACACATGTTTTGTGATTTGAGAAATAGTAAATTAGTAATTGACAACTACAAGTAAAGTAATACTCTAAGCTCTCTATCATACTATAATGTATGCTTTAATTATTATTATTTTCGGATAAAACGTATGCTTTACAAATTGATTTAAACTTCCATTCATGGCTGCCTCTTAAAACTCAAATAAAATCATACGAGAAAAAAAAATTATATGAGTACTTACAAATATAAGAATACTAAAGAAGAGGGAACAATAATTTCAGTGGCATATATAGTAATTTAAGAAAGAAACCATTCTCGAATAGACAATTACTTCATTCCAAAAAATCTCTTTAGTAACTTATTTATTATTTAAACAAACAAAAAAAAAAAACACTAACGAAAGAAGATGTGGTCTCCGTGCATTTAGTTATTTAACCCCCCAGTCCAACTTCCATAAACCTAAGACCCTCCACCGTGCTCTCTCTCTCTCTCTCTTTCTCTCTATTCTATTCCATCTGGGCTTTGTTTTGGTGAAAAAGTTCATCAAAGTACTTCTTTAAGGTCGTTCCATGGCTGCCGGGCACTCCACCGCCATAACCTCTAAATTCTTCAGTTCATTCCACGCTTCACAATCTCATCTCCTCCGAAAACCCACTCCTCTCTTCTTTCCTTCACTTGGATTTCACAGAAAAATCTATGAAGCCCAGAGAAAAAGGGGCTTCACTGTCTGTTTCGTGGTGGAGGAGCAGAAACAGAATGCCCAGATCGAGAATCCAGCAGATGAGGGATCATTTGACAACGATGTGGATGCCCAGATCGTCAACTCGCGCGTCGTGGAGAAGTTGGCAAGGAAGAAATCGGAGAGGTTCGCTTACTTGGTTGCTGCTGTGATGTCCAGCTTAGGGATTACTTCCATGGCTGTTATGGCTGTTTACTACAGGTTCGCTTGGCAAATGGAGGTACGCTTTTCTCATTTCTCAATCTACTTATGCTCTGCGCCCCTTTTTTCATACCCTGTAGGATTAGATTGTGAAATTTGGGGAAGTTTCTGGGTGCAGGGTGGAGAGGTACCTTTCTCTGAAATGTTTGGCACATTTTCTCTCTCTTTTGGTGCTGCTGTAAGTTCATTTCTTTGCTTTTCAATTGGGTAACAGTAAGTTGTATTTTTTTTTTTTTTGGGGGGTGGGGGGGGGGGGGGGGGCGAATTGGTTGCTAAATCGATTTGAGTGCTTTTGATTTTCAGGTGGGTATGGAGTTTTGGGCAAGGTGGGCTCACAGAGCTCTCTGGCACGCTTCTTTGTGGCACATGCACGAGGTACGTATATTCCCTTCATGCTTCGTTTGGTTGCCAAGAAAGTTGGACAAATATGGAAGAAAAACAAATTTAGAAGTTGGGTTTTCAATTTTAATCACAGTTTCTTTCTGTTTTGTTTTCCCCAATTTTACCTTCGTTTTCTCGGCAATCAAACAGGAACTAAGCTCATGTAGAGCTATTTCAATGCCAGTTTTGGTTAATTATTGAGAGATTTTTCATTAACTTTTTTTATTATTGTTAAATCGCAGTCTCACCATAGACCCAGAGAAGGTCCGTTTGAGCTAAACGATGTGTTTGCCATCGTCAACGCAGTCCCAGCTATAGCCCTTCTCGCCTACGGGTTCTTCAATAAAGGCCTTGTTCCCGGTCTTTGTTTCGGTGCTGTAAGTGTCTCTCTCTGTAATCTCTCTCTGTCCAGAAACTCACGTTATCTTCTTGTGAACGGTTTAATAATTTTTTATTACCGTTTGATCAGGATTTATTTTTATGTGACTAAAAAGCCCCTGTTCTTTTCTTATAATTGCCTTTTGTTGAACCTTTTTACAGGGTCTTGGAATTACGGTGTTTGGCATGGCCTACATGTTTGTCCACGATGGTCTTGTTCACAAGAGATTCCCTGTGGGACCCATTGCCAACGTGCCTTATTTCAGAAAAGTTGCTGCAGCTCACCAGGTAAACCATTATTAGTCCTTAATCCTTATTAATTAGTATTCAATTTTCTAACAAATTTTTTTTTTTAAAAAAGATTTTATTCCCAACAGAATCTAACGACCACGATTTTGTTTGATTTTGATGTATGGCTGTAGCTGCACCACTCGGAAAAATTCAATGGTGTCCCATATGGGCTGTTTCTAGGACCCAAGGCAGGCTTTTGATCATTCTGTGTGTTTAAAAAAAAAAAAATTTCAGGTTTTTTATTAGTAATTTATAACACTTTTTTGTTGGTGCAGGAAGTTGAAGAAGTTGGGGGCCAAGAAGAATTGGAAAAGGAGATCAACAGGAGAATGAAATCATACTGATGAATAGATTAGCCAGTTAATGAAGACCCATTTTGCATCAATTAGAAAACTATAGTGTCAGTGTCAGTCAGTAATGAGAAATTGATTTTGAGTTGAATGGTTAGATATAGAGAATTGGGGCTTAAAAGTTTTCATTTTTGTACTGTGTGCTTGTACAAATCTTTCAAGAAAGGAAAATGTTTCTAATTAACCTTATCACTTTATATCCTAATTCCAAAATCATAAATCAATTAATTTAGGTTAAGTTTGTGAGTAGTTTTTGAAAACTGAAAACAATTTTTAAAAACTATTTTTTATGTTTGACAAACAGTTTTTAAAAACTGTTTTCTGAAAACTCCAAATTGATGTTTTTTGATATAATTTTAAAAAAATAGTTCTAAAATCAGTGTTAACTACTCTGTTTCATTCTTCTTTCATAGTATATAAAAATATTAAAATTTAAAAAATAAAATAATAGTAATTATTTTTAAACATTTAATAAATATGAAAAATAAAATATAAATTTTAATATTTAATATTTAATTATTTAATTATTACTACAAATAAAAATTTTTAATTTTAAGATAATTACCGTAAAATTAGATCCGTAAAAACATGACCCTACTACGGAACCGGGTCTATGAAACAGGACCGTAAATTTTACGGGGATGACTCAATCACGCTATATATAGCCTATACAGGTATTGTTTCCTCCGATTTCTTTGCTGTACCATCCCCATATGTTGGGACCCCAACTTATCCTAATACACAAATAGCGCAACCTTAGTGGTTCATGCAATGCTTTATGATCCAAATGGATTAGGATTTAGGACTCCCACTTGAAGTAATAGCGAAAGGTGAGTGGGTTCTGCATCCTGATCTGTCTTATATACTACTATTTGCCAAAATTTGAGAAGACATACCACTTTGTTGTTTTCATTAGAGGACAAAATTTGTATAAAGTTTTTTTACATGAAGTTGGTAATTTTTTTTTTAATTTTAAGTTTATAAGAATAAAATTAATGATTATAATTTACTGTGTAAAATGTATTTGTAAGAATTTTATATTTATAAAAAATTAATATTTTTTTATATAAATCTTAACCTATAATTTAAACTCTAGTATTTTTTTTATACAAAGTTTATTAAGTTTTAAAACGTTGATAAAATATGGGTTAAATCATTCACTAAATTGTTAATTTTTTATTGAAATTTTGTATAATTGATCTATTACATGAGTTTTATTGAATTATAAAGTTTAATCTCGAATTTTATTTTAAAATATTAATTTTTTAAAAAAATTTCATTAATTTTATGTAAAATACTTCGTTTAAATTTTTCATTTAATTTAAGGCGATTACAGTGTTGTTTTTGGTAATTAAAAATAGGAATAGCAGTTTGGTCGGTAGAATTTTTAGATTAAAGCATAGAATTAACTAAATTTCCTATCCATGTCCACCGACCAAATTTAAAAATGACAAAATATTCTACTCCTAAAAGATTGCCTTTTTGGTTTCCAATAATGGAGATATGAACTGTTGGCAGCAGATTTTTCTGCACCGCCCAAATAAAACCACCTACTAAAGTGGAGTTTGGGCCCTTGTTGGTCACTATTTTTCTACTATAGAAGTCCAAGGTATGTATGCATGATCGGACATTTTATGCACGCCACGTGTATGCATAAATAATTGGAAACTTCTTTTTCATTTCTTCGATTTTTGAGTTGATTCAACATGAAGAAAAGAGTTTAATAATTGTGGAATTAAATTGAAAAAGATGCTTTTGAAATTGGATTTGACGATGATATACTGTGTGTTTAAGTCTTTTCAGTTAAATTTTCTCTTTTTCTTTGTCTTCTCACCTGGGAAGTCTAACAGTCATACCCATGATCACCTGCTACCCATGTGGATTCATTATTTTTGAAATGGGGATTGATTGAATTCACTACATGAACAGCTCTTGATATCTTGCCTTGTCTGCCTTCAGTTCAGTTAATATGCAGTGTAGTTTAAGTTTCTTATGTTTACATACTGGTAAGAGCTAAGATGCAAGTTCATCGTTCTTTCAGAAATATATTTTTGTGGTATGTAATTTTTATGAACTTATGCTAAGTAAAAAGTTATCTTCTTTTAAGACTTTAATCTGTTCCTTCTCTTTCGGCCTTTACTTTTGCCCTTTGTACTCTATTGTCTTTTTAGTTTGCTTAATGGTGACAGTGAACATGGCTACATTGTTTTGAAATGTTTGTTTCTGTTTCTCAGAGGATGACTCCAATTCCGACTGATACTACCCGCAAAAAGGGTGGTAGAAGCGGAGGAAGACTCTGATTCTCATTTCAGCTGATGCTGTTGATGTTGGGAGCTTTCCTTTTTCTGGGTCTTTTGTCTTTCTTATTGGCAAGTATATTCTTTTCGGTACTTTTTTTGGTTAAACATTGTTGTTTTGAATTTGGTATGTGTAAGGTTCACAATTTGTTTGTCATGAAAAATTTGTAGTTTCACCGGATAATGAATCATGAAAGTAAGATAATTTATAAAAAAAGTTTCAATGTGTCAAGGATTTTAATTAAATAGATATGTTTTTCTTTAAAATGATTATCTTTCGAGAGAACAAACATAAAATTGATTACAAAAAGTTTTATTGAATTTCATTTTGTTTTTTATTTTATTTTAAATATTTTTCACTTTTTCATTCAATAATATTCTATTGAAAAGAGTCAATACACCACATCTAATAGTTGAATGTAATAAATTATGCATAGTATATTTGGTAAAGACTTTTTAAAATCAACAGTTATTAACATAGTGATCATTACTTCAAGTTATAAGTATTTGAGAACAAGTTTTAATAAAAGTTCACCATCGAGTTCTGCAACTGTTAAATGTTGCAGGTATGCCTCAACAATTACATGACAAATGTTTGACCTCAGGATATACAATCAGTTCTCTAGTATATTTACACGTTTCTTGCATTAAACTACATGGAGAAAAATGAAGGAAACTCTTTTTTCTGCTATGCCCTCCCTCCCTGCACCAGTATTTTGGTGAACAAACTACTGACCTAATTGTTCAATAAATAAATAATTTGTAGAGAACTAACTGGATCGCTTCTGTGTTGCAATCGATGTAATTAAATTCAGATGCAATCAACATCTTCTTCCTGCTGCTCCAGGACAATAATAGCAAGAGCAAGTCTATATGCTGAAGATCTTAAGTTCCTTACAAGGACATACATCTCCTTCCTCCTCTGCTTCACAGGCATCTCACTCCACTGCTCCTCTTAAACGAGCTAGTAAGACTGCCTCACAGAAAGCCTCTGCTATTGGCTTCTTACTGCACAAGTCAAAATAACATCATATGATTTTATGAGCTTAGAAAACAAAACACACGTCAGACAAAACATAACAGCTGACTGTTGTAATATAGGAAAAGACGTGTGCACCAACCTCCCACGAACAAATCCAGTTGTAACAAAACCAATTGGCCATCAATGAGATTCCCTAAAAGCAGGGTCCTCTGGTATTTGAAGTTCCCACTCACCAGAAGACTGCTCTTTAAAGTATGATCTCACAGAAGACTGAGGGATTGTAAGTACACCTTCGGTACTTCCTGAACTGCAACATGTACATACAACAGGTTAATCTCGAGTTGGTATAATGCCTCTTTCTTTCAAATACAAAACAAAAAAAAATGATTAAAGTTCGACCTGATGTGACCATAAACTATTGGTGGGGTATGAATATTTATAGTTATAGGAACGACAAAATCAGAACTTACGAATTTTCTTGTGATTAAATTCTCAAATCCTAGACAAATTTGATGAAGTTGGTTAACCCAACCTTTATACAAAAGATGCAAGAATAATGAAAAAAATCACCCAGAGCTTACAGATCTCAAAATTAGGGTACAACTTATTCTTGAGTAAAGAAGTTTGTTAATAACTACCTGGACGTCCACAATGATATATCAGTGAGAGAAGGTGCACATACAATTGCTACATCATCAAAAACACCCTCCTTGTAAGCAGGGAGAAAAACTCTCAGGAAACATAATTTACGGTCATAATTAATTTGGCCAATTCCTCCGTGTCCCTGTCTGAGCATCCTTTCATCCTTCATAAACCTCAAAATGCTTCTGTTCCCATTTGAGACTTGAGGAAATAAGAGTAACTGATCACCATGGATATCATTCAAGAAAGAAGTCAGTGTGATGGATGTCCTAGCTACAATTATGTCGAATGAACTATCATGATAGCCAGATAGTGTAACATCACTCTTTCCACACAATTTATCATTTATCACATTCTTTTGGATGGAAACTTGAGTATCCTGCATACCCATGCATACTTTATCTAAAGCAACGCGGACACCATCCCATGGAGGTGGAACAGGAACTCTAAAAGGTCTAAGGGCAGGAGGACGTTGATCTGACTTTTTGTCAGAGGCAGCGGCTTCAGTTGCGATAAAGAATGAATATGCACTGCAATCAGGAAAATCTGAAGGAAAATATGGCAACCCAATCTGCAACAGAGAACAAATTTACATGAAATTTTGGATAAAGTATTTTTTGGAAAAATAAATTTTGAACAAAGTATTACTCAAGACTAAAGTTTAAGGTGCGGATACTTACTTCACACGCAACCCAATGTTTCTCCCTAAGACCTACCACATGAGCCCCCTTGGAGACAAAAGTAATCCAAAGACTCTGACCCAACTTAGTGGGAGTACAACAGGCCATCTGAAAGATGACAAGAGGAAACAGTTATAGGGTACTAATAAAGAATTCTCGCTCATGCATGCCAAAGAGGTTATATTTTGATCCCATAAAAGCATAAAAGAGATCACAAGGACAAATGTCAATGAACCAAGCCAACCTTATCTGGCAAGATGTAATTCAAGGCAGAGTAGATATGTCATTGATAAATCCAGAAAACTATGTCATGGTCACTATAAAACTAAAGCCCGTGATAAACATGCAAAAGTAAAAACCATAGACATAAGAAATTCATAAACTGGGTTCAAAAGGAAAATCTGTTTGATTCCATTTGGGGGAACAGGAATCAATAAGGAAAAGCAACTACAGCTAGGCAATAACATCATTATAAATAATATGTAATAAAAACAACTACAAAAATCAAGATGCTTCTCTTTATGTCAAAGACAAATGCCAGAACAACTTCAATACTTACTAGAATAATTTTCCAGAAAATAATGGGGGAAAATGGGTACCATGCAAAGATCAAGGATTTAGAATAAGTTTTCTGCTCCAGCTCCCCACCCCCAGAGAAAAAAAGAATACAAGAGCTTCCTGAAAGAAAAAGAAATATATGGTCCATCACATAATTTTACATAGTTTACAGTTGTCACTTGACAGAGATCAGAGCAGCCACAATGGCAGTCACAAGATGTCCAACTAAAGGGAAGGAAAAAAAAGCCATACATTTGAAGAAATACATTTAAGGCACAAGATCTGTAAGTGGAGTTCTACACGTAGAGTTTCCTGAGATTACATGGAAAGTAAGAAGGTAAAATTCTAAAGCGTGAGGCTTTAAAGCAGTAATTTGTTCATAAAGACGCCAAACGTAAGGGGGAAAACCGTTAAAAAAAAGGAGTTATCTCATAAGCAAGCTCTTTTGGTTATTATTTTTTAGAAGCAGAATAGGGCAAGATCTCGAACAATGCACCTTATTCGAAGTCTTCAGTGCCCCTAACTTTGGGTCATCAAAACAAACGTAATTCATACGCAGATGATGTTTTTCCATGGAAAGAATATTGTCTTCCTCT